>JAWMRA010000020.1:3070384-3158807 GCA_035584735.1 Pseudotriccus pelzelni
CTGCACGTGCCTGTGTCCTGTTTCTCTGGGATCTTACACGTGGAGTTACAACTCAGGAAAAGGACCCACCGCTGGTCGGGAATTTACTCCTGTCCCATAACCAGGACAGCCCATGGTGCTCTTTGCATCCAGCTGGGATGCGGCTGTCCTGCAACAACACAGGGATATGCATGGAGATCTCCACAGCCATCCCCACCATCCCCTCCACCTGCACGACCCCTCTTTGGAGCCGCATCTCCACCGCCACAGGTTTTTCTCCCTTCTCCTTGTGCTGAATTAATTCCCATACTGGGAGTTCCACCTGCATTATCAGCATTTTTCCCTCTCCAATCCCACACCCCAAGGACCTGCTTGATGCACAAGCAACGAAAACACTGGGTCTCACAAACTCCCCACTTGGCTGCATAAGAACACAATGACAAGCCCCATTCCCTCTACTCCACCCTGGCACCAGTGTCCACTTCCCTAGAAACTCTGTTTTAAGCTGTGGCTATTGCTCCTTGACTCAGACACTTCCCATGAGTCCCCTCAATGGGCAGGAATCCTGCCTGATGGACTAAAACATGTACAACTTATTACAAATAACAAGAGGGCTCCAAAACAAGGAAAATAGCTGGATGAAGAGGGACACTTGTGCACGTCAAGGGGAAAACTGGCTTCCTCTAGACTTTCACAGTCTACCAGCCAGGGCTGGGTCCATGAAGCCGTGTTTCTTGTCTGCCCAGCCATACAGCTCTAATTCAGCAGGAACTCTGTGACATGGGAATAGAAAAGCCTGGGTAGGCAGTGCCACTACCTTGTGATGTCTAGCTGCTAAATAGTTCATGAGTAGGAGATATTCTTCTGCAGGGGTCTCAGGAGGATGGGAGACACTTTCCTACTACAAGTGAGGAGGAGGATGGACTGGTCAGGGACGTGGATTCAGGGGCTGTCATCATGGTGGAGCAATAAGAACTAAATCCCATTTACCACTCTACTACAGCTGAGCTTCAGAGAAGGCTGGAGGCTTTTGGGGAGCCATTCCTTCATCTCAGCTGCTAAGTCTTTTGCCTGAAATGCCATAAAAAAAAACTTTAAATTTTGGCTTCCTCAAAAACAGCACATGTTTTGCCACAGGCCTCAGCAGAGCCAAGAAATAACCCCTTGCTTCCAGTCTCACCAGCATCTCTTTCAATAAAATTCCTCATCTGTCATATCATAGAATCCCAGAATGGTTTGGGCTGGAAGAGACCTCAAAGCTCATCTTGTTCCACCCCCCTGCCATGGACAGGGACACCTTCCACTAGCCCAGGTTGCTCCAAGCCCAACCTGGCCTTGGACACTTCCAGGGATGGGGCAGACACAGCTTCTCTGGGAAACCTGTGCCATGGCATCAACATCCTCACAGTAAATTTGCCCCATCAAACAAAGGATGTGCCTGGTAAAACCCACCATTCCCTGTTCTGGGGGCATAACCAGATCAATCTCTGCACAGCTTGCTATTCAGTAGCCTCATTTCATGTTGAAATTGTCATTTGCCAAACTAGGACACCTGCATCACCACTCCCCTGAGCATCTGAAAACTTCCTTTGGGGGCGGCTTTGAAATGCAAAACTGGGATAACAGAGGACAGCAGATAATTCCTCGTGAAGACAAGGTGCAATATGCTCTGCCAAAGTGTGAAAAATATTTATATCCAAATACAAAGTGTCTCTCAAATTTACAGTTCCCTGCATGCTCCAGAACCTGAGCTGGATTTGTGGGAATGGAATGAAGGTAAAGCAATTCTTGCCATTAAAATATGCCAATGTTTGGCTGCAGTGTAGATGAAGTGAAAAAAAAAAAGGGTGGGCAAATGGGATTTGATCTGCTTTTTAAAGCAATAATAGTTTCCCTGAAAAGCCTCACAATCTGTAACATGCAGGGTGGAGCAGGATTAGGTTCACAACTAACTCCCAGAGAAGAAAAATTATGCCCTTTCACACGCTGGTAGCATGTTATCTTTAAAACAAAAATAAAATAAAATCACTTCAAATATCCCCATTTTGCACCCAGGAGGATTGTTTTTAACTTGTTTTACAGGGATCATTCTTTTCTGTTGATTCAACATGGCCTCCTTTGGACTGGAATGCAGCAGCAGCAGGATCCTGCTGTAGGAGGGAATGGGTATTTATCCTATTGAAATGATGAGTTGCTAGTGATAACAACCCCTGGAAGGGTAATTAAACACTGTTTTGGCAGCCTGAAGTAGATATGAAGGTCCAAGAGCATCTCCTACATTAGAAGATAGGGATGTGACTGGAGTGGGGATGTTGGATCCTCCCAGCCCTGCTAGTCCCTTTCTCCCTCTATCTTTGATAACTTTTGACAAGCATCCCAGGTTTCCACTACAAGACCTGTTCCACCTCTGAACCAGCCTAAAGATAAAGGCTTGAGAACCAAACCATAAACTCTACCCCAAAAGCAAGGAGTTTGCTTATCCCAGCAGGAGAAATGTCAGATTCCCAGCTGATCAGGATAAAGTGGCTTCTATTTTCTCATAGGTAGCACTGGGGAAGGGCAGAGAAATTCATCCCTATTGATCCATGGTTGGAAATACAGACCATTTAAAATGCAGGTGGAACTTTAGGTACTTGGGATGCATTTCCTTAAACTGGAATCTAGGCAGCAATCCAAGATTAACACTCTCCACCTCCCCTCTTGCAAGTAGTGCCAAGGGCTCTTTAACAACCACAGTGGTTGAGGCCCGGGTTAATGTCTTATCCATAAGTTATTCAGCATTTCCTTTTAAAGACAAAATAGTTGGAATACCTCTCTTTCTCTCTTTAAATTGCAGCTGTGGCTGCTACAAAAAAACCCTCTCTGCACTATTTCCGTATTCAGCACTGGGCTGGGAAGTGTCTGTTCCATGGGAGTCCCACCCCTCAGATTTTATGGGAACTGCAGCGTTATCGAGTTTATAGTGGCGCTAATACCCACAGAGATAAAAGCAGATCCTTGGGACCATCGGAGCTTGATCGGGCTGGGAAAAGGGACTTCCCAGACTGCTGGTCATGTCTCTGTGTATCCCTGGCAGGTTTCTGGGACAGGCACATCTCCTGGCCCTTTCATGAGGGAATATCAGGGATGATATGCAGGGGGGATCCTTGAGGAGTACAAGCTGCACCCTCTGTCCCAAACCAAAGCCTGAAGACCAGGCAGATGTGAAAACCTGATTTTTACACCAAAACAATGCCACATAATCGTGGAATCACATGATGATTTGGGTTGGAAGGGACCTTAAAGATCATCCAGTTCCAACCCTCTGTCATGGGCAGGGAACGTTCCACTAGACCTGGTTATTCATATATATGTCCTATATATAGTTAGTGACCTGACTACGCTCTAGTCCAGTCCTCAACAGCTTGGAAAACCAGGAAAGGCCTGGATCCATCCAACACCTCTAGCCTGCTCAGGAAATTACATTTTCTTCCCATGGCAAAGTCAGATTAACATTTTTCCCCCTTTCTTTCAAGTTTTTCAGCCCTTTGTTGAAAAAATGAACAGAGAAAAGCCAAAAATATTTTGTTTTCTGGCATCAGAACTCATCTTGGGAAGCAAATTCCCACATAATGGATCATTGCTGGGGAGATACAGGTTTAGATAAGAGACAAACGGACCAGACCAAGCACTGCAGTGCCTGGAGCAGATGGGGTTTGGCCAGAATGATGACGAAGGGAATCCTTTGCTAAGGCTTGGGGATGCAACCTAAAATCGTGTCTCTCTGGCTCCTAACGGGTAAGATTTTCCCAAATGCCTCAGAGTCTTTAATCCTAGTGGGATTTAGGGCTTAGCAATTTGGAAACTTGTCTCAGGAATGATTTTCAGATATCACTGCAAGGCTTTGTGTGTGGACTAGTGTGGATTTAGGGACCATCACCCTCCCTCCTGCAAGAATTCTTTCACACGGATGCTCACAGGTACCATGAGTTGGATCTTCCTCAGATGGTCCCAGAGCTCCTGGCCCCTCTTTGATATGAGCAGCTAATGGATATGAAAATGTTTCAGCTACTACAGAGGAGCTGGACAGGAGACACTTTCCATCCATCCACAGCATAGACAGCAACTGCATTTTTTGAATAGTTCAAGAGATAAGGCATTAGGAGGGAAATGAATGATGTGGGGTTTGATGTCCTGTGCTGCATGTAATGCTATAAAAACTAAATATATATCCCTACATGCACATACATCAAAAAATATATACACACATACATACGAAACAAAGGAGATTCCATGCTCTGGAAAAAGTGCTCAGTAAGTCCAGCTCTCCTTTCAGCACTTGGTAAAAACATCAGGCACAAGGTCAGGCAAATTAGAGCAAACAGGACTTCACACAAATTCCTGACTGGCTTTTTTACCTCTCAAAAGAGACCTATTTTCTGGTCTTTCTAATCTTATGGGTGTGAAAAGGAAAAAAAAAAACAAGAAATGTGTACTCTGAAATGTCAATATCCATGATTTTTAGGGACAGACTCTGCTAATCCCTGCCAGACAGAGCAAAGGTCCTTTGGCATAAGCTTGGAGTTCATCTTAACTGGAATGGCTGATAAGGAGTTGCAGAAGACTATCCCTGGGAAGGAGAGAGGGATGTTTTAATGATGACGGTTCCTTCACAGGGGTTGTGGAATGTGGGTTTACAGGCTGCTCCCATTCCAGTACCAAGGAGCACAAACCCTCCCATGCACTTGGAGTGACTCAAAATAAACCCCCCACAGTGATTTAAACCTCTGCTCCAATTATTTCCAAGTCACAGCATCCCTCTGACAAAAGGTGGGGGTTGAGAGGAAAAAAAATTGTCCCAGAACACAGTATTCCCATGAATTTTCATGAAACGAGATCAAATCTTCATTCTGCTGCCCCTTTTTCCTGCCTACCCTGCAAGTATTTCCAATCTCCAGCAATACCTGATGGGTCTCCTCCATCTCGCCCCCCCCAGTGCAGAATTAATGCAGACATCCTCTCCCCCAACAATTTGGCAACACTAGGACATTTTGGAGACACTTTGTGCTCGTCCTTTTGCATCCTCTGGTCTTGCTTTTCCTGGGATATGGGAAAGGCTGCAAATGATGCAATACAAACCTGACAGGGCTTCCCACTCCATCTTCCTCAACACTCTCAAAGAGAATTTTTCAAAGGCTCCTAAAAGCAAAACCACCCAAATCACAGCCAAAATCTTCACCATCATTAACCCTGCCATTTCAGCCAGCAAAACTACTCAGAAAAAGAGATGTAGAACAGCATTAGCACCAAAAAAAACCCACACAGGGAGTCATTTTCTCTCCACTACTTTCACATTTCATATTGGGAATAGCTGGACCTGCAGAAGTGGAAAAGAAAAGCCTGGCCTAGAGCTCTTTGATACGTTGGTAAGCGCTCCTAAACGCCCATTTGCATTTGAATTGAGGAGCTGGGTCACTTTGTAGTCTGTCAAGAAATATATTTTGGTTTTGTGAAAAATGTCAGAGAAAGAAAAAAATGTTTTCTTTGATATTTCTTTTTAGAAGATTTCAGGTTTCCTTTGAAAAGAATCTGCCAGAACCTTGCAAGAGGAGAAATATCCAGTTTGGGCTTTCTAACAGAAAACTTCCATTTGAAAACAGTATTTCCTCCTCCGCCGCCCCCTCCCCGCCCCCTTAGGATCCGTCTTATCTTGTCCTCCCCCTCCCTCTGCTTGAAAGGCAAACTGTTTCCATCTCCTTACTAGTGTGCTGAGTCCACACTAATTCCTTCATTCCTGCCAGGTGCAGCTTTAGCTTTATTCCAGAAGCTCCTTCTAAAGGAAGATCCCACTGAAAAATGTTTCACGGTTCTAATCACTGCCAAAGGTACCCGTTGCTTTCCAAAGTCACCTCCCTCTTTATTGTAGGCTGGTAAAGACACAGATAATTATACACTGAAGGTGGCACATCCTGGGATAGGGTTAGGACTGATAGAATGTGGTTCTGAGTGAGGATTAATGTGGGACTGGCTGGCGTGTTGTTTGATGTCAGCTGGCAGGGAGGTTGTAATTCACAGTTTAAGTTCAGCTAAAACGAAGCTGGCAACCTGTGCCAGGGCTCCCCACCCTCACAGGGAACAATTCCTTCCCAATATCCCATCTAACCCTGCCCTCTGGCAGTGGGAAGTCTTTCCCCCTTGTCCTGTCACTATATAAACCTTGTAACAGGTATCATAATGCCTGCAAGCGTTTAATCCACACAGGCAGGGCTGGAGAGGTTAAACACCTTCTCTGGTTCAAAGCTGATCCAGATTTAACCTTGTTTTACTTTGTTCCATAACCCAGGGATTCATGCTCCCTTCCCTGGACAGCTGGCAGGGTCTGGCCCCATTTACCTCCTCCCGGGCTGCTCCAGCATCTGAGCAGAGAAGACAAAGATAAAGCAGGGGTGAGACAGGGCTGTTCCTCAGCTGTGCCACCTCTCCTTTCCCATCTGGAAGCACAGAGCCCTCCCCTGAAAAGGGCTTCCACATGAATGGCACCATTGAGCTGCCTGGTACTGAACACACCTCCATCTCCAAATCACTACACAAATGATATTTTTTTTGGATGTCTCGAGCCACCAGTAAAAGTTTCCCTTGTTTTCATCTTCCCAGCAGCTCTCAGCCACAGCAGAATGCTCTTCTCCTGCCAGCCTAGACAGAAAAACAGGAAAGGCCAGGAAAATCACCCAAAAAAATGGGTGGCACAGCACTCACAGCCACCCCTCCACCAGCACACACAGGGTTTGCTGCACCACCAGAATATCGCCAATACCGGGAGACTGATAATGAGAAACAAAGCCAGGCTGAATTATCCTGGATACACCTATGTGCCATTTCCCCTTGAATTCTCAAAGATCCATAAATAGCACAACTTCAGGCTGGTTTTGCAAACCATTCCAAAAGGAAACAATTTGGACAGAGTAAAAATACTCCAAGTAAAAAAATACTCCAAATCCCCTTGAATTTTTTCAGCCAAGCCAGGCACAGAGTTGGTTCCTCTATGGTTTTTCAGTTCCAAGAAGATTGCCACTTTGAAATATTCACCTTATAATTTTAGTTGAAAGAATGGGAATGGAAACAAAAAATCCCCTATGGACTGAAGCAAGTCTTGATTCAATAAGAAACCCTTCAGATTTTTTACTAGCTGAGAAAAATCAACAGAATTATTTGGACACAAGAACTTTCTTAATTATTAAGCTTTTAGGAGCTGTCTGCAAACCACAGAAACCATTATTCACACAGGTCAGGCTTTGTGTACCTGACCTGGGAAACCTCACAGAAGGCAGAATTTAAGACTTCCTGAAAATTCTATCAAGCCAAGGTTTTCCAATGGGTCCTCAGAGTCAGCGGGCACTCGGGAAAAGAGCTTTAGCCTCCCTCAAAGAGGTGTGGATGCCACAGCAGGGTTTGGTCTGGAGCTCACTCCGAGCAGAGGTTGAGCTTTAACGAGATGGCAGCATCAGCTCTGGTTTATAATACAATCTCTTTTCATGTAAAGTTTGGGAATGTGGGAAGCACAGATGGGCCAGGGACTGAGCTTTGCTCATCCCTGCGACGCGTGACTTGGACATGGGTGTCACTTGTCCTTTGCTTCCAAACCCGGGGTGTGGGAATTGGCAGGGAAGGAGGTGAAGAGGGGGAATTTGGGTGGACCCCAAAGGTGGATTGGCAGCTCGACAGGACTGACATCACCCCACTTCCCTGGGCTGGGCTGATTTAAAGCAGGCGTGGGGCTGGGTGGGCCTAGGGGCTAATTCATGGGATGCTGCTGAGAGGAAACCTGACTGGAATTACACCCCAGGGACTGGGGATGAAATGTTCCAACAGCGTCCAAGCCAGCCCTGGAACAAGCAGAGACCCAGGAGGTAAATCCTAGAATCCCAAAATGGTTGAAAGGGACCTTAAAGCTCATCTAGTCAACCCCCTTGGGACACCTTCCATCAGCCCAGGTTGCTCCAAGTCTCATCCAAAATATTTGGGAAATATTCAGAACTCCACTAATTTAAAGGCAGCACCTATAACCAGGAATCATTTTTAGTTACTATTAATTTTTTTTAACCGTTGTTGCCCCTAAAGGGGGTTTGCCCAGTCAGGAAAAAAGTTAAAACGTGGAATTGTGACCAAGCTGGATTTTTTTGGAGAAGTAAGAAAGGGAAGAGTTCACGACTATAATTTGAGAGCAGCTTTTCTGCTGAACATAAGAGGTTTGTGACCTCGGTGGTCAAAGAAGGGGAAGGAAAACAAATAAAGCAGGAGAAACTTGCAGTTTGGGTCAAAAATAACTGACTCTTGGGAGAGTTTTCAGGAGAAAAAGCCAAATATAAATAAAACTGGGTCAACTTAATATTTTCGCTGATTTAAACCATCATTCTGTTTCACTTTGATTCATTCTCTTAATTTGGTAGTTTATTCTTTTAATTTAGTAGAACATTTTATTCTCTTAATTTGCTCAATTTTTGAAAATCCCCTGTACAAAAGCGAAAGGTCAAAAGGGTTTATTTTGAAAATGTCAAAGCAAAACATTTCTACATTGAAAAAAAAGAAGAAAAAAAAAAAAAGAAAAAAAAAGACCCCCTTTCTGGCCAAAATGTACTTGCCAAATGAGACTGGAATTTGTGAGTCATTTCTCCACCACATTTTTTAGTGAATTTACTATTTGTCAGAAAGAAAAAACTAAGGTTAAACCTTCCCCTAATACAAGCATGTATATGTTGGGTTCATAGAAATATATTTAGGAAGAAGAAAAGGGATTGGAAAGACCTTCCACTCACTATGCATTTATTTCTGCATCTGCCCCTGCACAAATTGGGTGTAAAATAGAGATACAGAGATAAAATCCAGACACACCTTCCTTTTCCTTTTCTACACATATTTCTCCATCAAGACCTGGAGAACCACAAAGTAACCCCACAGAGCAAAGTGATTTAAGTTATATATCCCCCAAAAAAATACTTTTAGGCTTATTTGGACTTTTGAGTGGATGAGACTGTTCAGGAAGAAAAGGCACTAATGGTGTTGGTATCTCTCTTCCACCCATGAGCAAGGATCTTAAGCAATAACTTTTTCCCTCCTTTCCTTCACATTGCTTCAAGGTCCTTCTATTTTAAGGAATCTTCCTCCTCCCTTTAAATGATTTTCAGCACTTCAATAAAACCAGCACAGGTCGCCCAGAGAAGCTGTGGCTGCCCCATCCCTGCAAGTGTCCAAGTCCAGGTTGGAGCAACCTGGGCTAGTGGAAGGTGTCCCTGCCCATGGCAGGGGGTGGGACTGGATGAGCTTTAAGGTTCCTTCCAACCCAAACCATTCTGGGATTCTGGACTTAAATCAAAATTAAAAGAAGACACATGGCAAGTCCTTCCAGGTGAGCTGAAAAGTGCCACACCTCAGTCCCCTCCACTGGGGTGAAAGCGGTTTTTTGAAGTCTCTGCTTCTGAAGGAGAAAAAAAATCATGGTGAAAACAACAACAACAAGCGTCCAACTAACCATGTGGAAAATTTAAGCATCTCTAGCCTCTAGAGTTAATAAAACTACAAATTTTCATGCTTGTCATCCCCAAATGACTCTGAGCAGCTGTAGAGAATGAGATCAGCCCATGTTCCTGTGCACAGGAGAGCTGCAGATCCACACTCCAGTGTGTAAAATCCTGCTCCATTCCTATTCCCTGTACTTCCATCCCACTGCACAACATTTCTGGGGAGACTCTGCTCCCATTCACTCCCCAGGAATAACCCAACCCTTTAAACCAGCCCTAAGTCTCATGGGATGAATGTGGCAAAGCTTCCAGTTCCTCAGGCTGGGATTTACCCCTGGGATTTACAGGCATCAGACCGAACCCTCCAGAAAGAAAATCACTGGGAGAATTCAACACTAAATGCAAGAGCTGTAATTACAGTCTCCGATAATGTCCTGGAGTTCCCAAGATCTGCTTTGCTCCATGTTTCTTCTATAGAACTTTCTCCCTTTAGGATGAACTGCAAAAATCTCTGCTAGGGCACCTTAAAAAATGTCCATTAAACCATTTTTCCAAGGAAAGATTGTGCTTTTTATTTAACTGAAGAAAGGTCCCCAAAAGCATCCGATTTCCTTGAAAGTGCTGGATTTCTTTTGCAGGAAAACAAAAAGATCAAACGCTGAAAATTGAAAAATACCATTTTGATCAAGTTTTGATCTCAAATACCTAATTTTCTTGTCCTGTCAAGAGTCAACATTTCCCTTTTAAGCATGGACGTTCACATAACAAATGAACATCTTCTCTGGACAGGCAGCACCTTAACTTTGCATTCAGGCACCTCCTTAAGAGCACAGACACACAAGATCATGGCTTTAGTCTGCCTGGACAAGGATCCAAATGCAATTCTTGAGCATGGTCATGTTCATGAGACCACCAGAATGTGTCACAAGGACAGTTTGTCTCACCGGTCTCCAGAACATTCCAGCAGTTGTGCTGTTGAAGGCAGCAATGAGAGGGACCCCTACAACCATGTGGGGTGACATCAACATCCATCCCCAAACAGGCAGCTCTTTAAAGCTTCCTTGGGTTTATCCCACATTTTCTGCCTCAGATCAGACAGAAAACAGCTCAGTTCCTTGTAAAAGAGGAAGGACAAGACCCCTGTGCCTACAGAGGTGCTACACTGCTCTCCAACTCTTCTGCTCTTGCCTCCACTAACCCACCATATAACATTAACACACACATCCTTCCTCCAAATCCCTCTTCCCAGTGTTCAGTTCAGGAACAAAAGTCTATCTTTACTAAGACTGACTCAATTGCCCACATCTGCAGGGTTAATGGCATGAAAAGCTTTAGATTCAGCTGTTCTGAAAAGAAATTTCCATCTCCCCCACTTCAAGCAGCCCTTTGGTCTCCCCTGAATAATTCATGGTGTTTCCCAGAGTTGTTGTTTTAATTCTTTCCATGGAGGCAGGCTCTGTACACACCTGCTTGTTTTTGATTTTTCTAATGAATAATCCTGAATTAGCCATGAAATACTAAATGGCACCATGATCTCATCAGGCATTAACCAAGCATGAGACAAGCTTAGCAACAAGGCAAAACACAGCAGCCCAAGCTGGAGACCACTTCTGACAGGGATGGACTTTCCAAGTATTTAACAAGGCAGGAAACAGGAATACCTTTTCTGGAGATAAGAACATCAGCACCAGAAGAGATCAAAGAAGTTGGCAGTGCTTCCCCCTGTCTCCCTGCCCCCCACCAAGCTGTATCACAAATGTTTAAATCCCTTTTTTCTCTTTCTTATTGTTTTCTCTTCTCCTTCTTGTTGTTTGTTCCCTTTCCCCTTTTTCTGGGGTGTCTGCTGCAGTAAAAGAATCTGTGGGATGAGGTTGACATTTTCAGTCAATGTCTTTAAGCAGAAACAGCCTCAGTTTGAGGAAATTTTTTAGTTGACAGTCAACTGGAAAATCCTGATCACTGGTTTGGAGGTATTTTGGAAAAAGGCAATAGTATTGAGGAAAAAGGCAATAAAAACATCTTTCTTCTCCCTTTCCTTTCCCTATATCAAAGGAAAAACAGCACAAGGGAAATCTGGGGAGGACTGGTGTGAGAGTGTCTCATTTTGGCATGAGCAAAGCGGGGCTAGAGGGCTGGAGGAAGGACGTGCAGGTGCAGGACTAGCATATTCCACCAGTAAGGAATCCAGCAGCTCCTTAATCCATCCAGCATCCTTGAGAGATGGGTGTTTGCAGATGAAAAAACCAGGACACAGAGTCATGGAGTGAGTTTATACCAAAGCCAGGATTAGGATTCAGCAGGTCCTGGCACCCACAGTGGCCCTCAGCCCAGTCAGCCTCAACTTTCTTCTCCAAAGGCTTGGGCTTCCAACAGGAGCACCCCACCTCTTGCAGGGCATCAACCTCACCCAGCCCTCCATCCCAGGAGATCCATCAAGGTACAAGGCAAACTGCTGCAATCCTGGAGAACATTAGCCAAGAGACAGCAGGTTATGGGCTCTCCAAATCCCTTGCAGACACTCTCCTAATGTAAATAAAATTGGTGGAGCCCTGGAGACTCCCAGTCCCCACTGGGTCCCTCCAGAGCAAGAGGCAAGTCAGATGTTCTTCAAGATACTCTTTCATAAAATCCCAGAATGCTATGGGTTGGAAGGGAACAGAAAGATCATCCAGTTCCACACCCTGCCATGGGCAGGGACACCTCCCACTATCCCAGGTTGCTCCAAGCCCCATCCAACTTGGCCTTGGATACTTCCACGGATCCAGGGGCAGCCACAGCTGCTCTGGGCAACCTGTGCTAGGGCCTCCCACCCTTACAGGGAAGAACTTTTTCCTAAAACCCAGTCTAAACTTCCTCTCTGTCAGTTTGAAGTCATTTCCCCTTGTCCTGTCACCCTTGTCAGTAGTCTCTCTCCATCTTTCCTGTGGGCTCCCTTAAGGTACTGGAAGGCCACAATTAGGTAGAAGTTTCTCTTCTCCAGGCTGAACAATCCTAGTTCTTTCCCCTTTCCTCCCAGCAGAGCTGCTCCATCCCTCTGATCATCCTGATGCCTCCTCTGGACTCCCTCCAGCAGCTCCACGTCCTTGCTGTGCTGTTCCCCAGGGCTGGAGGCAGCTCTGCGGGGGGGGGGCTGAAACAGCAAATCAGCAGCACTGGGGACACTGAGGCACACAAGGAGTCAGACTTAGCAAAACCAGGAGCAAACCCCGGCATAAGATCAGGTACTGCAACAATCCAAGGCTTCATTGAATCACAAGCCCCATTCTCCCCTCAGTCCAGGAGCTTGGTGTGCTTCATTCCCCTTTTGATCAAAGCCAGAGGGAGTGGTAAAATTAGGATGGTTTACTGTTATCTAATCATCAGCTTTCCAATCCTTAGACATGCTGGAGCCAAAGGTTTGAATCCCACCAGGATTCCCAAAGTTGTTTTGCTTTAAGAAATTCCCTTCTGAGGAGAGATTTAAACTCCCGCTCTGTCCTGGGGAGATGTTCCTCAGAGGGATCAGACAGGTAGAGAGCTGCAGCCCGGCTGTAAAACATGTCTTTTTCTGCACTATTTGTGGTCCACAACCTCCATCCTCCACTCAGACATCCTCTCCTCCAGGTCTGGATTCTGCAAAGTGCTTTGAGATGCTCACATGGGAAGAGGCTGCTAATTTAATATTTAAGCAGGTCCTGATCCCGATAGCCCATGCTCCATGTGCTGCCCCAATGGCTTGCACAACACTTCTTGATCAGGGAGAAATGGAGTGGTTAATCCTAAAGTTGTCAGGAAAAAGTGACTGTATGAAGACTTTAAGTAACTTCTAAAGCTCAGCCTTCACAGTTAACCCAAGTGTACCAGGAAACCCTTGGACCTATCCTGCCCATTCTGGGCTGGGAACTAAATCCCACTTAGAGCTAACTAAGCTCAACAAAACGCAGAAACTCTTCCTGCAGTGAACATGGCCCTAAAGGCATGAGCACACACAAAATGTCCCACTCACAAGCCAGTTGTTCTTACTTCCCACTATTTTGGTGCCTGGGCTTATGGAGATACCTGAAGAAAAAGCTTTGGGAGTGTTTTCACGCTTCAGGGCTTTGTCATACAGCCAAGGCCTGCCCTGGCATCCTTTGAGATGAGAAAGTGGCTGTAAATCCCCCTTTTTCCTACCTGCTGCCTCTTTAGAGCAGGGAGAAGGATTTTGTGGTATTTGCACAGCACCCTGCACAGGGGCTTTGATCTCTCTGAAGCCTCCAGTTGATATTTCAGAGCCTCCCTAAGCTCCCATTGATCCATAAGACAATTGGAAGGGAGAAAAACCCAGCCAGGAGGATGTTTTCATATATAAGAGTTATTATATTATCTTAGAAGAGTCTAATGCCATGCCTACACAGCAAAACTGTTCAGGGATGTCATTCCCTACTCAGGCTTTTCTGCTGGAGCCAAATATTTATCATGTGTGGAGCAAGGAGCTTGTAAATGCAGACATGGGAAGTTTGTTTTTCTTGAATAAGTTTCGAGGCAAATTGCCTTTAGCCTGGGGTTTGTGTGCAGAAAAGTCCACAAGAGGTAAGAGGTACTGGATTTAATATCCACATTTTGACTGGCATTGAAGAGGTAACCACATAGGTACACCACGTTTTCGGCGACAGCAGGAAAACAGCCCAATTTCAAGCACAGGAAGCCAAGTAAATAAACTCCACTTCACTACAACACTATCATCAAAATCTAGTCTGAAATAGCAATACAAATAGCTTCAGCCCAAAATTACTTTCTCTTGTTGTTTTCAGCTCCCCCAGTCTCATTTTATAGAATAACAGATCAGTTTGGGTTGGAAGGGACCTTATTCATCTCATTCCACCCCCTGCCATGGGCAGGGACACCTTCCACACCAGCCCAGGTTGCTCCAAGCCCCGTCCAACCTGGCCTTGGACACTTCCAGGGATGGGGCAGCCACAGCTTCTCTGGGCAACCTGTGCCAGGGCCTGCCCACCCTCACAGGGAAGGATTTGTGTATATTTATCCTAAATTTCCCCTCTTTCAGTTTGAACTCATTCCTCTTTGTCCTATCTCTCAAACACTGAAATATTGGGCAGAAACATTTCATATTTTCCAGCCAATTTGAAGCAACACTTTTTACTGAAACACACAGAACCAGTTTCTCCATGAAGTGGAATATTCAGGGAGCCAATTCAACAAACCCTTTTTGCTGGATCATGTTCACCACTGGCAAGGAGCCGATGGATTCAGGGAGGAATCTGGTTCATTTTGTCCTGTTAGAAGATAGAGACATCAGAAGGAACAGAAAGAACCCCTTCACTGCCCAAATCTCATCTCACAGCATCATCTTTGTGTCAAAGCGTCCTCAGAGCTGGCAAGAGAAATCTGAGTTCAGACACACGTGTGACATGTTGGGCTTGCTTAGCTCAATTAATAAGTATATCCTTCAGTACAATTTGTATTTAACACTGGAGACACAGGCATCCAGTTATAGGAAGTATAGGGAAAGGGGAATGATGTAAATTCTCAAAAGTAAATGGAAAAAAGAAATAGCTGGAGAATCAATGAAGCAACAATATACAGGCAGGTCAGCCCAGATGGTAAGAGAAACTGGAAGAGGGCAGGAAGGGCTGGCTAGGGATCCACCTGGGATCTGGAGGATTACAAGGCACTGAGAGAGGAGCAGAAGGAGTTCAAAGGGTCCAGGTCAGACGGATATATGACGTGGATTTAAGGGAACAGAGCTGATGAAAGTCCCGTGCTTTGGGCTTGGGGGAAGGTCTGATTCATACCAGCTCTGAGTCATTTTCCCAGGTCACCCTGAGGTCTCTGGAAGCAGGATAACCAGCAATCCTGGCATGCCTTTCTGTGCAGGGATCCAGTCTGGATAGAGGAGAGGTCTGAGCTTACCTGCATTAGCCCATCTCCAAAGTCAGCTCTGTCAAAACAAACAGAGCATTGAAGACATGACCCAAATACTGCACAGGCAGGGAGATGTATTTATGGGCTGGAGATCCTGGGAAGGGCTGGATCTGATGGTTTCAGGCTTGAAAACCAGTTTGCAGGAGCAAGCACAAAATGTAAACTAACCCTTCTAGGAAAGCAAATTGCAGAGCTCAGCAGTCACAGGGAGGACACAGGGGTGGCAAAACAGCAGCAGACAGGATACAGTAAACAGCTTTCCAATGGCTTGGGAGTTTGTTTGTTGTCCTGAGATTCTTCCAGCCAAGAAGTGGCTTAATATACTTTGGATATTTGTGCCCAGGCGTTACTGTTATTTTAACATGGTTTTATCATCAGCTGATAAAGAGTGGGATTCCTTTTTGACATCCTTCACTCCTGCCTGTTCCCTTGGGTCCCAAAGCAACACGTGGTCCTTTGACTGTTTTCCATACCCACTGCTTAACAAAACTCAAGGACAATGGGAGAGGTACCTGATTCCAGACTCTCAACCAAATACCACACACAGCCCTGGGCATGAAATCCATCCCCATGATTTTGGTAGGCAGAAACTAAGCAGCTGCAGAAAAATCAAGTGCTGTGGTTTATTGAAGAATTCAAGGAGTTCCAGCTTCCACAAGGAATTAAAGCAGTGTAGAATGGGCTGTCATAATGCAATGCCTACCATGGAGACACGACAGGGCCCAAATATTGCATTGCAACACCCTGCAACTGCAAGGGAAAGAGCATTCCTTGGGATGCTGCGGGGGAATAGAGGGGAAGAGGCTCTATTCCATCCCTTGGGCAGGACAGCAGGGCTAAAACCTCTCCCCCATCCTAAATTACGACTGCAAGCAAGGCTTAGGCAATATTACAGAAACCTCAACCAATTCTCTCACCCTGCCCCAACATCCTCACTGAAACAGTGACTGTGTTCACACTGGGTCCCTCCTCCAAAGGATGCTCCAGTACTGAAAAGCTCCCAGGGCAGGACCAGACCATCAGGGAACGCATCTTCCCCCCTCCCCCCCCTCAATGACCTGTTTTTGCCTTAAACCCCCCCCCAGTTTCCAATATATTCCATGACACCACATAATATCAGCTTAAGGTTTCCAAGCGGGGAGCGGTTTCAAGATGACGGCGGGCGGGCGGGCATGTGGCCGCCGGGCTCCCGCAGCTCCCGCAGCTCCCGCAGCCAGCTGGGGTCCCACTCCCGCTGGCCCGGCCCGGCCCCGCGCTGCTCCCACGGGAGACGCTGCCGTGCCGGTCTGTGCAGCCGCCGCCGTGGAGGAGCCGTCGGGGAGCTCGCGTGGACCGGCCCCGCTTCTCTGTGGGCGTCGGCGCGGCGGAGTCGGGCGAGCAGAGGGCGCATGGCCCCTGCCCTGCGGGGCGGGCCCCGGGCAGGGCCGGGCGGGAGCCGGGAGGGGCCGGACGGGCCGGGGGTTCCCCGGACCACGGCAGGGAGGAGGGGGGGGCTCGAGGTGGGGGCCAGTCCTGTTTAGGGAAGGGACCGGGTGGATACGTGGGGCCCCCGGACCGACGGGAGGGCGGCCGGGGCCGCGTTCCTGCGCCGGGGCTGCAGGTAAGGAGTGCGAGGGAGCTTGTGCTGACACGGGGTGGGGGGGAGGGAAAGGTTAGGGAGGGTAGCGGGTTTTTCGGGGGGTTGGAGGGGTTTAGGCTGGGCAGCGGCCCCGGGAGGTGCCCAAGTCCCGGGTGGAGGCGGGGACCCTTTGCATATGTGCTCACCCCGCCCAAGGGTATGTCGGGATCTCTTGTGTGCCGGCACTGTTGCAGTGAGGGTGGGATGTGATGGGCTTGGCTTGCCTGCGGCTTCTGCCCAGGGACACTTTGTTTCGGAATTAGAGCGTTTTGGAAGGATGTTTAGGGCAAGAAAATGCCCCTGAGTTAAAGTGTAGGAGGCTGTGGGGAAACATAGGAAGAGAGGGGCTTGTCCACATCATTTCAGTGGGGGAGAAGCCTGTATGCCCTTATGAGGCTGCGAGCTGTTCTGGCAGTGGTTTATGCCTCCGGTAGGGTCTCCCATGCCAGACAGGTCAAAACTGAAGGGTCAGATAAAATGTGTTGAACCAGTGTAAAGTTCAATGAAAGATTAAACATGGGCTCTAATCAATAAAGTCATTGCTCATTTGTGACTCAGCTAATACTGCCCATGCAGCTGAAACACAAAAATAAGTCAGCGAGAGGGATTTTCTGCAGTCGTTTTCTGAAACAGAATTAAACAGAACCTCAGGATTAGGCCTCGTTCAGATCAGATCTAACTGCACAATGCCTACAAGAGACACAAAGGTTTGCAAGGTCCAGTGTACAATTTGTAAAAATGTGAGTAATGTGGAATCAAACTCACTTCAAGTCAAGATTTCTGGGGTCTATAAAATTTATATAACAGAGGTGGTCTTCTAATGTCCAGAAACAAAGCAAATATATTTTCAATATATTTTCGAGTTGCCTGTTCAGAGAACAGGCTGCTGAGCATGGGGGATCTGTCCCCAAGGTTTCCCTAGGTGAAAATGAAGCATCCAAAAAATGATATAACATAGAGAAGAACAGAGCATTTTAAAACAGGGCACAGCTCAGCTGGGAGATACAGATCATATCAGATTTGCAACCAATACTTATTTCTTCATTGTAATTTCAGTGACTGTGCTCAGTCAGACTGCTGGAAATAGTAAGCAGAGAATAGTGTCAATAATTAGAGCCTTAATTAGAAAGAGCTTTCAAGCAAGTACTCTCAGCTACACTGTTGATTTTAGCAAAACTAGGCCAAATTCTGTTTAAATGGGGAAAACTAGATGAGAATCAACCAACAATTGTGAAATCCATACATGTCAGCTAGAAGGGGCTGCCTGACTCTAAGAATTAGAAAAACAAGGCTTTACTCAGGATATGGAGCTCAAGTATGTAGGGTTGGGAAGATGACAGGGAATTCATAGAAGGAAGGTACTGCCAACTACATCAGACAGGGGTCAGGTACCCTCAAGGCATCAACAGTTCCCAAATAGTACTATTATTTAACGTATCACTGGAAGTTTTGTATATGCTCATTAATCCACTGGAACAGCATTTTTGCATTATCTCAAGTATTACCAGGCACAATCTGAAGAGCAGCTGTAAGACTACAAAGAAACGAGAAAAATATACTTCCATTAATTACTGTGCCCCCTCCCCAAGACAATACTAAAATAGTTGAATTAATAAAATGCACCCAATCTGGTAAGAACATTCTATAATATGTTATATGCAAGCTGGCTTTAGCTCATTTTGTTAGTAGGATTAATTTTTAGAAATATAAGACTTTCATGTTAATCTCAGATAATAGTGCAGTTTGGTAAACTAATCAGATTACAGTGAATGTCAGTGCCATTTGATTTTAAATGATGTGAAGCATATTACTGGAACTGTCACCACCTCATTTTATGAAAGGATGATCTGGAAGAATGTCAGGCAGGGTTCACTGTATCTCAACAGCTGCAGAGCTCTGCTTCAAGTCCGTTTTAAAATTATGGCTTTGTTTATTTTGCTTTATCTCTGACTGACATTTTCTGACAGCAAGTTAGGACAAGAATTTTAAAAAGACTGTTGAGCTTTGTCACAACAATGGATGTTCAAATACTGTGTAAAAAACTGGTATACAAACTTACCTTCTACACGTACACCACTAAATTACCACCTCCTACCACCATCAGCCAAATATCTGATGTGCATTTTCAATTGAAAATCAACTACCCTACCTAGTCCTTCCCACTCATCTGATTAATGAGCTTCATTTTGCATCTCCCTCGTTCCCCATACCTTTACTCTGATTGGTTCCAGCAGGGCTCAAACCTATTTTATTTCTGGTTAATCAGATTAGGTAAGAAGCTGGGATTGTGATGTCAGTGCATTAACAGAAGGAAGTCATGCTTCGTGCAGGGAAGATGGCAATTTTAACCTTTTAGGAGCAGGTCTTGATCTGACTGCAAGATGAAAACAAAGCAAGCCAAACTGCAGTAAGAACACCAACTCATTCTGCGAGAGCAGAGTTCAAAGTGAGATTATGGCTCGTGGACTGCAGGTAAAAAAGAATAATGCTCTCATGTCTGGTGTTTTGCTTGAAGGGAGCTTGGGGTGGGGGGAAGGAGGTCAGCTTCAGCAAAAATAGTAGAACATTAGAAATAGTAACTCATGAAAGGCCTTGGTTCTTACAGGAGAAAAACTGGCTTTCAGAACAGAAGCATCTTAATGGACTCACATTTTTACAAACTTGTGACATTATTTGTTTGACTTTGATAAACCTGTATTCATATTCTTTCATTCTGTGCTGATGAAAAAATACTTACTTATAAATCTCTTTACTGTACAAAATTGCTGTAGTTCATTTTGTTGGGTTTCCCCCCTTAAACTCAGAAATCTACAGTAATTGAATAACAGATGAGACTGAAACTGAATTAAACAACTAATTCCTCAAGTTATAAACTCATTATATAAAAATGTAATTACTTTGTATGATAGTTTAGCAGACTGCTTTATTATTATGAGCTGCTGCTGTATTATTTAGCATGTGCCACAATACAAATGGTTTTATGAGCCTGTCGGGTGTATGCAGCAGGTTGCTATGGGGATGTGGTGCTCAGACTGATGCAATCCTTGAGGTTCTGGTCTTGAACCCTTCATCAGACCTTAAAAAAGGCTTCACACACAGCAGCAAACGAAGTATTAACGTAACAGATACTGTTTGCACAAAATACCCTCAAGGAGTACAGTTGTTAACCAAATAAACGGTACAAAGGTACACTGCTGGAGGAGCTCTAAGCCGTAATGACTGTGCACACCTGTAAGCCTTAAGATTAGCTTTATTTCATAGGTACATTAACATGGACAAACCTCGTCCCTCACTTGAGCTGAGGCAGTTGTGATGCCTCCTGTCATGTGCAGCAAAAAGCTGAACTTACTGTCAGGGAGGCTGACCTTTAACTTGCTGTGCAGATGAAAGCCCAAATTATAAATACAAAGCAAATGGTAAAGCTGAAGTCCATTAAACACTGCAATCGGTATCATGACTGGGGAAAAGAAACTGCTCCAATCACAGGGAGCACTGTCATTGCATTTAAACTGCAGTTATGTAGAATGCAAGAGAGATGGGTATCTTGGAAAAAAAATAGAACAAAACAAAATCCAGCAGTAAAACAAACAGAACATTTAAACTGTTCATCATGTCAGTGACTATCCTTAAAGCTGCTTTTTTGGAACTCCAAATGAAAATCATGCTTATGTGTTACAGTTGTCTCAAATAAACATTGTTATTATTGTACCAATGCTTCTAATGAATTCCTGTTGTCACTGACTCTTGTTGACAGAACCCCATATCCTGCCTGTGTATTCCTTATTGGCAACCTCACACAGGCAGAAATTACCCCTTTTCAAGCTGTCCAGCTGGGCTAATACAACACTCAAACAATGAGCAGCTCTGCACTGCACTGCAGTGAAGCTTCTGTGGATTTTGTTGTCTAGCCTGACCCACAGTCATACCAGTGTCACTGCCAGAGTCTCTCCCAAGATCAATAAGGCACTAATAAACCTAATTTAAAAACAGTCCTTCACCTAAGCTTTCACTTTGCTGATTTTAGCCACAAAGAAAATAGCGGCTAAACCAGGCAAAGCAGTACTGCAGCCACTCAACCAGGGCTCAGCTGTGAGGTTATTCTGTGTGAGGATCTTGGACCATTAGGGCCTATCAGTTCTGTGTATTTGCAGAATACAGTTAGTCCAGCCAGGGTGAGATTGTTTATGCACTGCCTTGTAACACAATAATCTGTTCTCTGAAATCTTCAACACCTGTCTTGAGCTTCATCTTTAAATGCAGTAAGCTATTCATGGCCAACTTAAAATAAATGGCAGTAATTGCTTATCTCATTTTTGGCTGCTGTGAGTTTTGCAAGTAATAACCTCCTACTGTTCCCTACGGTCCATTTTTATTTTCTTCCTAAGCACTCATCTGTGCTATGCCAAAAAAAGAGGAGAATTAAAAACAATTCATCTCTCTAAAGAGCTTGCAAGTGTTAACTTGTTGTTATCAATACTTTATGCTATTCCTGGCTAGTCCACAGCTCTGTGCTAGTAGCAAAGCATTATACTGAGTTCTGTGGAATGTGACTGGTGTGTACATAACCTATTTTGCACCAGTGAAGCTTTGAGCCAGCTTTGAATTTTTCTTTCAGTCAGTTCTGTATTTTTAACAATAGCAGGGCAATATTAGATGTGACAAAATCTCACTAATTTTTTTCTGAACTTATTTCTAATACTCATATATTAGCCCTCCTATTCACAGTTCCTTCTACCTCATTATATACTTTTTTCTTGCCTGCTTTTGCATTACCACTTTATAAATTAACAAAGCATCCACTAAGGTCTTGAATGCAAAGAAGGATCTGTTTGGGGCCAGAAGAGAAGCCCAAAATGGAGAACGTGTAGCCTCTAGGAGAACACCTCTGGGTGCAACAGCCTGGTGGAATGAGCATGTTGAATAAAGAAGTGTAATTCTAAATCCTGGTGTCAAAAGGGTTAAAGCCCTGCTCGGTGAGAAGCAGCAATGGCCTGTCCCCACCTATGCTGAGGAGCTCTGCTCAGAGAGCAAACAGCACAATAAGCTGAGCTGCAGCTCAGCAGATCTCTGCTTCCCACCTATGGGACCCCTCTGCAGCTTCTCCTCTTCCCCACTGCCATCTCAAACCTTCTCCTTTGGGGTGAGCCATCTCCCCTGTCCTCTGAGACAGCTGGTGGTTGGTATGTCAGAAGTTCAGCTGTGAATTCAGTCTTAGGAGGCAGAGTTTTCTCTTTTATGCAACGGGAAACAACAGTCGAGGTGGTGCATCACCCCAAAGTAACCTGCTGGCCTGTAATCCCCATCTACTTGCCTTAAATTTTAATTTTTGCTTGTCAACCACACGATCAAGCTACTGTGCTCTGCGGAGGGGGAAATGGAATACAAGAGGGGTTGTTATTGTTTTGGCTGGGATTTTTTTAATGGGTTGATGATGGTAAAGAATTTCTCTTACAGTGACTGGGGCAAAGTAGCTGTCTATCCAGTCACAACTCAGACAAGCACACTAGCTCCTAAGTTATCAGCCTGTGGATTGTTCCATCAGAAAGACCAAAAACTCTCAGAAATATTTCTATTTTGACACATTATTGGGTAGGGGGAATTCTTTCTTTGTATTATCAGACTGGAAAGCATTTTGCTTTATGGCTGTTGCTACTCTTGGAGTTATTTACCTTTCACTTGCAGATAAGAGATGAACAAAGTGGCTACAACAAAAATCTATTTTGCATTCCTAAGCATTATGAAGAAGATTTAGAAAGAGTCTTCATTCCTCATGGACTCATCCTGGACAGGTATGAGGGGAAAGAGCAAAGTGAAGTCAATGATAATTTCCCTGTGCAGCCCATGAGAAACTTGGAAACTCTGCAGCTCTAACACTTCTGTTCTAGAGGTCAGAACAGGAGGGGGTTATGGGGTTATGGAGATTCCTCTACAACACCAGTTAAGTTTCCATAGTACATGAAATATCTCCAGACCTGTCTATCCTGCAGTGTTTAGATTTATGGATGAAACCAAAAATGTCAAGTGGATTAGGCTTCATCTTGTGCACTGCAAGTACATAACTTACCTATTTCTTCCTGTGGTCACAACTTGCTTGTTATAAAAACCTAACAGCAAGATCAGAATTTTACCTTTGACACTGCTTAATACATGGACAAACAAGTATGATATACAAAACACTTGACAGAATGTGTTTTCTTTTTTTTTATCTCCCAGGACAGAACGCTTGGCTAGAGATATCATGCAAGACATGGGAAGTCATCACATTGTTGCACTCTGTGTCCTTAAAGGAGGCTATAAATTCTTTGCTGATTTGCTGGACCATATAAAAGCACTAAATCAAAATGGTGACAAATCTGTGCCTATTACTGTGGATTTTGTTAGAATAAAAAGCTACTGTGTAAGCAATTTTCTTTTCTTTGGAAAGTTGACTCTCCACATAGATTGGCATTGTAAATTCTGGTAGTTTACATGAAAACACCACAAAAATTGAGTTTATGCATATATCCTGTTCAAAGCAATTCAACTGATTACACACTGAAAAGGAACTGATTTACTGATCTGCCCCAGTGAACAGACAGATACTATACATTACTTCAACAAACACAGAGCAGAATGAATCGACATGACAATGCCAGGGCATGGCTCCAACATCCTCCTCTTACAGAAAGCAAGAACAGCACACCATTCATACATACATACAGGATAACACTCTTTAGCATGCTTTATGTGACTCCCCTCTCTTCTTTCTCTTTCTAGAATGATTCACCTACAGGAAAAATCAGTTTTGTTGGCGAGGAACTGTCTACACTAAATGGGAAGGTATGAACTAGCATCTTCACCTTTCAAATGGAAAGAACTGCTCTTGTTTATCTTTCAGCCACTTGACACTAATTTAAAATGCTGGGCTTTGAAACAGTGAGTAATTCCCACTGATCTCAGTGGATCCACAATTTATCCCACAGCCCCCAGAAAGGAACAATACTAAACTGACTCATCAGGATGGCTCTAGAATACTAGCGCTATACATAGAATTACAGATACAACTTGACTCACCATGTTTTAAGCTTCCATAAATACTTGCAGAAAGACTCTTCAGAAAGCACTGAAGTAATGCCAGTAGTTAAGCAACAAGCTCCTTTGAAAATCAATTGCAACTTCCTAATAACTGAAGTTTGTAGTGTGCTTTTCCTGGATGTATAATTTACTGAATGTTGCCATGTAAATATTTTCTTTTCTCTCTTTTCTCTCCCTACGTGATCTCTCCCAGAATGTGTTAGTAGTAGAGGTAAGTAAAGGTTGGAGAGGGTGGGGAATGACATGGATGTTTTTCTCCCCTTTCTGCAATTTAATACATATTGCATATAAAAAAATGTCACTGGGCTGCCACAGTTCTGTGCTCTAAATTAATCCATTGACAGTCTGGTTTTCCTTTCAGACTCGAAAGACAATTTATTTTTTTAATCTCTTTCAGGACATTATTGAGACTGGTAGAACAATGAAAGCACTACTTTCAAAAATAAAAGACAAGAAACCAAGGATGATAAAAGTTGTAAGGTATAATAATATGGCCACTAACTAATGTATTGTATTGATACAGCAAAATCATTTGGGTGAACAGTCAATGCATGCTGGTGGGTGTTTGTTTGGTTTGAAGTTTGGGGGAAGAAGTAGTAAAAGAAGGATGCAATCCTTATCCAGCTGCTGAAAAACTAGATGTTTATTAAATTGGGAAACTTACCCATGCACTACCACCTTAATTGTTAAAATTTTTAAAAAGGTTTTCTGGCTCTTTCTCTGTAGTCCATAAAATCTGATGGATTCCCTATTGCTTACTTCCTTCTGTTTGAAGTAAATTATTGTCTTTCCATCTATTTTCTATAACCATATCAGTTGCCTCAATACTAGAATGACAACATCTTAAAATTGTCAGTAATACAAGCTTCCAGAATCTTGCAAGATTACTTTAAGGAACATTCTACATAAGTTTTTAGTAGATCTCTGAAATGAATTTTTGGGGAATATTCCTGTGTCTATCAAGCAATCACCATACTTGTTTTATGTTCTGGTTATTCTCCTTCTACTGACGGTCCTGGAGGTTCTCAGTTTCTTCCAAAGGGCACAGGAAAACCAAGAATAGATATGACTTTGTGGAAGAAAATGGAATGTCATTGCACAGCCTGTTCCCTTCTCCTTCCTCCCCACTAAAATCTTTACTTTCCACTTGAATGTGCTTCCCTCTCTGTGCTGTTCTAGTTTGCTGAGGCACTGATACATGGAAGGATAACAATCTGGGATATGGAACTGAACGGACCTGAATGTATTTGGAACTCCAGAACAAACCTAAATCAGAACCTTTGCTTCTGCCTCCATTATAAAGCTGAAAACTACATTTTTCTGTTAGAGTAATCTCCCTGTTTTAATTTAACTGTGCATGATTGTAGAAGCCTAAGGGGAGGGGTGGGAGAAGTGAACTCTGCGGATTCTACCTTCTCTGCTCTGCCTTACAGCCTGCTTGTTAAAAGGACATGTCGAAGCCCAGGTTACAGGCCAGACTGTAAGTATGGTGTTTTTCTGGTTACCCAAAATACAGTCTCATAATTTCACTTCATGTGGTCTCTCTGATAACTGGCATATAAATTTCAGGAAGGCCAAGAGACATGAGTAGAAAACATATGAAACCCAGTGAACTGATGAAGAGTTACCCCACCCTGAGACCTCATGACCGCCTTCTTTCTATCCCCCTGGATGACCTGTGCACAGGATTAGCTATTTGATAAGTAAATTAATTTAAAAAATCAAGAAGTAAAATAATTAAATATAAATTTAGCTATTTAGATACCAGAAACAGAATCCAGCCTTATCTGTGTAAAGTTTGACTTTGACCCCAGAGGGCAATTGTTTTGACTCTATTAAACTTGCCTTGTTTTCAAACTGAAAAGTCCTGTTGAGGCACAGTGCATCTGCTTTCACACAAGTAAAATCTCACTCCTTGCCTCCTCTTTCAGGACTACTTCATAACTAGGTTTTAAACAATTATTTTGTTCATAAAATGCATTCTCTTAGCACTTTAATTTTATTACTAACTGATGGGAATGGTTTATATTCTAACCTCTGTCATCAGTTTACAGCTGGTTCTTAAGGAATTGTGCTCAATACCCCGACAGCATGACAATACATTTGTTAGCAATTGCTCTTAGCTCAAGCGTGTTGAATACAAACTGTGTACTAAAAAGCTATTTACACCACCCTAGTATAAAAAGAATTGTATTTTCTTACAGATATAGGCTTTGAAATTCCAGATAAATTTGTGGTTGGATATGCCCTTGACTATAATGAATACTTCAGAGATCTAAATGTAAGTATATCCACGTGCCTCCACTGTCAGGTATGACAGCTACCATAGGTAACCAACAAGACTATTCCCTTCTTCTCAGAGTTTCTCAACAATTATAAAACCTTCAAATCTGACTAGAAACTTCCGTTAAAAGGGCAAATGAATTTTAAGGTGCCAAGCTGGTAATTCAGTGTAAATGCATATGAATTTGTTCACGCCTTAGCTTTTAATGACTCTACTCCACAAGTCCCGTGGCCCAGCTGTGCTTTACCACATTTTGAATCCCCCAGGATGGTGAGCAGCACACTGTCTACTGACCACATCTCAAAAGAAAATAAGTTGTAATTCGATTGTCTCTCTTAGTGCAATCCTATGTTACTCTTTCCTAGCCAAGTCTTTAAGACAGCTGTGTGTGGACTGTAAGTGAAGCTTTTCCCTACACTGTGTAAGGTCCATCAAGATCTTTCTTCTCTTGTTCCATTACAGCCTCCTTGGGCTTCTCTGAGTGAGCATTAACTGATAAAAAGAACTGATCTTTTTTTCCCTCTTTTGTTTTCAAAAGTACTTTCTTAAATCTAGTTAAGTGGAAAAGTTTTTCACTTGAAAGACTTATTACTAAGGCAAAGCAGTTCTATTAAAGACAGAAACAATCTGTGCTTTACACAGCAGCCTGAAGGAGGATACAAGAATTGAAGAAACCTGACTTCTACAAAATGTACAAATCTATATATTAACGGTTGAGCTTGGAAAGAATATTAACATAACAACTTCACTGCAAGTGGAGTTGCAACAATAATGGCTCTCGTGTGCTTTCCTTACAATTCTAGTAATGTGACTGAAAATTATTCTTGAATTTCCTTTGAAGGTAAAGATTGACTAAAGCTGTCCCTTTTTCTTTTTTTTTCAGCATATCTGTATTCTGAAAGACAATGCCAAAGAGAAATATAGGATTTGATAACATCAGTCTTCTGGAACAACAGTTCAGGCACATGTACAGCTGTGTGGCTAAGCAATAAGTGACCTACTAACTGTGCTTTTTTCACTGAAGAACTACAATATTTTCTATACATACTGGTCTATGTATTTTTTCCTATAGTGCTTATGTAAAACAGCTAAAGGTGAATGAGGTTTGTTCAAGTTTCAGTGAAACCTGAACAGAACACTGGCCATAAACCAAATATTCAGGTATTCTGCTGGAACCAGGGGGCACCTGGAACCTGTTTAGCCACAGCATGTACAAGTGCATATAAAGAGCTTTGGGTTTTAATTTAGAAGAATATTTGTAAATAGCACATTATTTGTGTTGTATATAAACCGCTCTGGTTTTTACATGGGAGACTGTATGTGTAAATGTATACACATGTACTTCACATAACAAACCGGCTGAGTAGGAATTTAAGGACTTTACCTTAGAGACAGGTTTACAAAATGCTTACCGCATGGAAAACACAATGGTTCTTGAGCTTAATACATTTTTTAGAAGTCAACATTAAGAGAACTACACCGAGATTAATTCCTCCATGTTCTCTGTCACTTTGGGTGTTGTCTCCCATTTTTCTGAGGGATCATGTCATTAGGAATGAGTAGAATGTACTTGCAAATTCTGTAGTAGTCACAATTAGCTTAGTAGTAGGGGAAAGAAAAGTTATTACTTGTGTAGTTGCCCAGCATAAGATAATACAGTGCCCAGAACACAGAGACCCACCAGCAGCAAGGGATGAACATGCAGAAATAAATACGCAGATAAATACACATTTCAGGAATGCTGAGGATTCTCAAAGCCCCTAATGAGCATGTAATGGGGGACATGCAGTAGGTGTGTCAGGAAGTCTGTAACCCTGGAGTATCTCTGCTAATGGAGAAATGGAGAGGGACCTGCATTTCGGGCAGAGGGGATAAAAGAGCCTGCAACCTTTATTAGGCTGAGAGATCTCATTTGGAATTGTACAGTGGACTCTCCCTTTTATTTGAATATATGTTTTAGTCAGCTCCTCTGTCTCTTGTCTCTTTTCCAGGCTTTTAATAGCTGGTTTGTTTCCCAGAATAATTTGTTGCTTGTACCGTTGTGGTGTCCCTTGAATTGCAGGTGACGCCAATTCCTTGATGTTTCCAGGGGAGAAACCATTACCCCAGGAAATTAGTTCTGCTACTTGTGTCTCCCTAAGAACAACTAGAAGCTAAATGTTAATGCCCAGCACCTGCACCTCGCTGATTCCCACCTGTACTAATTGATTAACCCAAGGTTTGGAGGCCTTGGCTTGTTCCCTGTTGCCATCCAGGAGCACGGAGCTGGGCCGGAGGGTCAGCCCGTGTCCTCCAGCTTTCCCGAGCCCTGGGCTGCGGCTGCCCTGGTGGGACAGGGCTGTGGTGGTGCTTCCCGAGCGCTGCTGGCCGGGACCGTCACGTTCCCTGCCCCCAGAGCGGGTTCCTGATCCCGCTACCGCGGACCGAGGGCCCGCTGCTGTCATTGCCTCAGGAATTATAACAACCCAGCTTTCCCTGGGACTGGAAGGTTCAGCCTTCACTGTCCATCGCTCCGTTTCCAACATCGGCCGCCGTCCCAGAGCTTAGCTGGGTAAGACAGCCCGTGTCAGTGACAGGCGTAAGAGAAGGCTGTGTGGAGACCTCACAGCACCTTCCAGTACCTGGAGGGGCCTGCAGGGAACCGGAGAGGGACTCCTTGTCAGCAACTGCAGTGACAGGTCAAGGGGTAATGGGTACAAATTGAAAGAGGGGCCACGTAGCTTAGGTATTAGGAAGAAATCCTTTACTGTGAGGGTGGTGAGACACTGGCACAGGTTGCCCAGGGAGGTTGTGGAGGCTCCAGCCCTGGCACTCCCCAAAAGCCAGGCTGCTCCACTCCCGCCGTTCAGGCGGGGCTGAGCTGGGCCGATGGAGGTGCCCGGGCCGGGCCGCTGGATGTGCTGCTGAGGGGCTGGAGCGAACGCCGGGAGATGGCGCCGGGGCCCTGTGGATCGAAGCCCGGCTGTGCCCGGCCGGGCTGGAGCAGACAGCCCCCGCACGGCCCCCGCACGGCCCCGGCCCCGCCTCCCTTCCACGTTCCAGCCTTGCCTGGAAACCGGGAACGCGGTGACAGCGACTGTGGCGTTGGTGGTGCCGCGGCAACACCCGCAGTCCCCGGTCGGCTCTCGACCTACCCTGTTCCCAGCGGCCTGAGCTCCTTCAGGCAGCTACACTGAGCGCTTTGCCAAGCGAATCCTTGGAGAGATTGTCTCTCAGAAAAGTCAGTCTTGCCGTTCATTGAAAGGCAAGGACTGACTGGGCTCTTGACCAGCTGAGCCCTTGCACAGAACTGTGTTTGAAGATCACCCGTGTCCTTTATTGGAAGGTAAAGCTGGGATGTCCTTGATGATGTTCCCCTTGACACCCTGCTGCGATAGACCTGGGTTTCCTGAGAGGTGTCAGCAATCGTTCCCCAGCCCTGGGCGTATTTCTTCCTTGCTTTCCTGGGTGGCCTCAGCTGCTGTGTCCTGGCACAGCTGGTTCCTTTGCCCAGGCTCAGGCCATTCGTGCTCTGAACACAAAACTGAGGGGCCAGAGCTGTCTGTGCCCTGAGCCTGGAGCAGAGGGGGAATTAAGAGCCTTCTGTAACTTGTGGGGTGGGTAAAGAAGTGCCTGAGGTGGAGAAGATGGAGATCTCCCCCCACGGGACAGGGGTGGTGGGCTGGAGCTGTGCCTTGTCCTGTCCCTGCAGGGAGATGGGGCTGATTTCTCAGTTTTGCTCCTTCCCCTGAGTCTGGGAGGCAGATCCCTGTAGGCCTTATGGAAGTGGAACCGTGGGGCTATGGAAGAGCATCACGTCAGGCCTAGAGGGTAGGGGAAGCTGCTAGCCTGGGTGGGGGTGTGGAGAGCAGAAGCCCTCTGTAAACAGCAGTGTGGGCATGATGGACAGGCTTCATCTGAAGTGAAATGAAACGGCAGTTAGAAAACTGACACAAGAAATCCAGTGATTCTCAAGACCAAGTAATAAATCACTGAAATCCAGATTAATGTCCCATTCCCCATTAGCTGGTCATTTCCAGCTTTAGATCCTAGCTTTGCTGCAGCATGCCCTGGTGTCCATAAGACAGTGTTGTGTTCTCGTGTTTCTGGGCACTTTCTGGGGTTGTCTTCTCTTCTTGCCCTTTCATGCACACTGACTTTGTACGACACAAACAGAGAGGTGGTTGTCAGGCTGGTGATTGTTTACCCGTAGCTTCTTGTAGGATAAGGGTGCTGGAGAAGAACTGCCACTAGGATAAAGTCTGATGCGCTCCTGCTCCCCCACATGTTGCGTTTCTAATGGCTCAGATCCCCTTAGTGGTGTCTCCTCAGGGACCTAACAGACTTTGATGGCAAGGTTCACTCTATTGCTTACTACATAGGCCATGATCAATTCCCACACATGCAGGCACAGAGATGGGAACAGAGGTACCTCTCAAAAGTTGCCCTTGGGTTCAGTGAAATAATCACATCAAATCCATTTGCGTTTCTCAACAGGCAAAAAAGTGCTGTGTCTGGTGCCGAGACCTTCAGTGCAGTAAAGATTCTCCCTCCCTGGACTTGGTCCAGGGAGGGGGAACAAAGCAGACACAGAGCCTAGAGGTAAGTCCTGGGAGGAGTGGCTGAGGGAGTTGGGCTTGGCTGGCCTGGAGGAGGGTGTTACAGTTCCTATACCATAAGCTGTGGGCTGTCCACTCTAGCTATTCATTTCTAAGTAATATTTAAGCTGCAGCTTTGTCTGTTCTAACTATTATTAATGTTCAGAATGTTAGCTCCAGGTTTCACTATGATCCATCTTTGAATTACACAACATAGCCATATAGTTCAAATAAAGTCCAACTTCCAGCTTAATAATTCTCGCTACTTATGCCATACAAGCACTTAGCTACTTTCAAATAATATAATATTTTCAGCACCACTGTATCTTTTAGGTCTGCCAGGAGTGGGATCCTGGATTTTCAGCATTACGTTGTTGCTCCTTCCAGGTGAGCTGAGACACGGTCACTGGACTTATCCACCCACGACATCCTTCACAATGGATCCTGGATTTCCTAAAAAAAGAGAGATCCTACCTCGTCCTCTGAGGCCCATCAGAGAGGCTGAGAAGCCTAAGCCTGTAAGTACCTGCTGTGGGCAGAGCTGTGTTAAGGCTGGAGACTCCTCCCATGTCCCTCTTCTCCCAGCCCCTCCTGCTGTCCAGCGGCACCGCGAAGCTACAGACCCCCTCCCCAGCTCTTAGGGCCGTGCTGCTGCTGGCAGGGGCTGTCATGCTGCATCAGGGACAGTCCAGAGTCTTGCCTGGCTGTGCCACTGGAGCCAAGTTAAACAAATGTAAAGCTGAACGTGAGCTTGTGCTTCTTCCTGCCCCCTGTGTGTGGGCAGGAATTCCTTCTGTCAGGTTGGTGCACTCAGTGTGCTGCTCTGACCACACCTGCCCTCCAGGCACCTGGGTGTGTGGTGGGCGGCTCAAACTCTGCCTGAAGCCTTGAGAGACGTGGCTGGTCTCCCCTGGAATAGGTTCCTAACCAGTTGTTCCGTCTCATCTCCTGTGTGGAGCACAGATCCAGCCCGGCAGGCAGCAGTGGAACTGGGGCAACTCCTCCTACCCACCCACAAATGTCCCCTTTGCTGACCGGAGCTCACTTGACTGGAGGTGACCCAGTGCCGAGGCTCTGTCAAGGGCACCTCTCTGTATTCTTCTGTGGATGGGACTGTGAGGCCAGACAGAGAGAAAACCCGTGCTAATTAAAAAGAGAGAACTATGGACCTCTTGCTCTGCACCTCGGTCCTGGCACAACGCCGCTTTTCTGCTTCCCTCAGACTCAGCCAGCAGTGCCATCTTCACACGCTGGGGGTTGTGAGCCTTGGGCAAGGAGGGAGTTAGGGGAGTTTGCCACTCTCTGCAAGGGTCACTGGCTCAATCCAATGAAAGTAAAGAGGACACAAATGCCCCAAGAGCAGAAATCCCCACACATGTCACATCAAATCATGGAGAAGCTAATGAGGCCGAGCCGCCTTGTTAGAGCAAGTGTGTTCTGCTCTAGACCATTAATTTTCTGATCTTAAATATCTCAGCAGGTAACTTCCAGGACTTGCAGCACTGTCCTGTGATCCCAAATGATTCACCAGAGCCACTTGAACAAGAAAAGCCTTTCTGAACAAGGGCATTTCTGAGGCTCTTGCTGGTTTTTTGCCTTTCAGCTGACCGTCTTTGACTTCAGGGAGGTGGGTCTCAGGTTCAGGAAGAAGCTGGACAGCCCTCAGGAGACAAAGTTGCCCAAGATTGTCCAGCACCTCGGCAAGCGTGTGAGCTCCAATTACAAGGTAGCCTTTTCCTGCCCTTTTCCTTGCTGTTTGATGTGACATTTGAAGAGGCTGCGTGCCTTGCCCCCAGCTTATTGAAACACCTCAGTGTCCAGGCCCTGTTGTCATTCCAAACTGCTGGTGGTGGTGGAGCTCCTTCTGCTGGGGCAAAGGCAAAACATTTTCTCCTGGTGAGGTGCTGGAGTCCTGATCTGTGCTGAGCCAACCCCAACAATTTCAGCTGAAGCTGGTGGGCTTTGCTGGACTTTAGGTACCATCACGAAGGCACGATACCAGGGGAAGGCTGGGGCAGGGCACAGGGGCACGAGCTTCCCATTTTCCACTGTCCCACTCAAAGAGCCACCTCTTGCTTTGGTGTCGTCGCTGACAAACGCTGGGGGTGATAGGATTCCCTCCACAGTGGCAGCACTGGCCTTTGAAGGCTCAGGGCCTGAGGTAATTACTCCCAATTTTACACAACTCCAGTCTCCCTCAAGTTGCCCGGTACTGCTGAGAAAAGAGCTGAACCTTATCCAGCATTCACCTCATTTGTCCTACTCCTGTCTACTGCGGTACTTTCTTTTTGCCCTCAAGCTCCTCTGGTGCTGTTCTCTTCTTACTGGTGTCTAAGCTCTAGAGTCTGGAGTTGTGTGGGCCTCAGTCTCCCTGCCTCAGAGTGAAGGTCATCCAAAAATTGTTTCCTATGGAGTCTGATGTAAATTCCTGGGTTTCACTTACTGCTTGAGTGCTCAGTCAGTGCCCAGAGCTCTGGGACCCCGTTAGCTCAGGGCTGTGCTGGAGGTAAGCGCTGCCTGGCATTTTGGAGCAGGAAAGCTGGAGAACCACCTGCCAAAAGAGCTGCTCAGCTTGAGCCTGCTCAGTGTGGTGCAGCAGCTTTTGATCAGCTCAGAGCAGAGGTGGGTGAGCTGCTCTTCCCCCCGTGGCAGCTGGGCAGACCTAGTCACCAAGAGCTTGTACTTCACCGGGGATCAACGTTCATAAACCTTCCATCCAGCAGCTGAACCTCTCCCTGCTCTCTCTTGCCTCTCCAGCTCTTGTCACGTGGCCCGGCCAAGACCTTGCTTGAGGCTTGCCCATCCGAGATGGTGTTTGAGAACTATGTCCTTGGCAAGGTCTGTGAAATGCCCCTGCTCCTGAGGAATAGAGACAAGGTAAGTGCTGGCATGTGGAGCTTTAACACTGTGCTAGAAAAAGAGGAGAGTGGTGTAATCCCCGTGGTGTACAGCAGAGCAAATATCCACAGGGGCACATCCAGAATCACCCGCTTGGCTTTGCAAGATGGTGGAAATTTTCTCATGCTGAGGATTCTCCCCTGATTGCAGCCGTGCCTGGCTGGTATCTGACTCAAAGGTGCTTCTTTCCCTTGGAAGCCCTGCATTGATGGGAAGGCTGTGCAGTTCTCACCTGCTCTCACGCTTCCCCTCGAGTGTCCACCACCACGTCCTGTGGCTCCTTGGTTAATCTTGGTTCCTGGTGGGAATTTCTGCCTCTCTCAGCCTGTTTAGCTGCCTCTGTTCCTCTGTGTTCCTCCTTTTGCTCTTCAGTTTCCCAGTAAGGCCAAGTGTCTGGTCTCCTCTTGCTGGTGTGCCCATAGGACTTTCTCCCCACAGCTGGACTTCCCTTCTAACAGACTGAGTTGGAGTGGGGAATTTCTTCCTTCCCCCAGATTAATGTGCCGCTTTGCCTTCAGGTAGCCCATTCTCTCTCTGGAACGGGGCTGCATGGCTGTGTGCAGGCAGAAGCAAGCAGATTCTCTGGGCTTGTTGAAAATGAGAATGACGTGGTTCAGGTGTTCTATCTCCATACGGCTGGTGCCTGACCTTCCTTCCAGCCGGCTTTGCCCTGCTGCCTCTGGCCGAGCTGCTCTGCCCAGGCAGAAGGGATTCAAGTTCACCCTTGTGTATCCTGTGCTTGTACCTCCAGACTAAAAGTCCTTTGGAAAAGTGGTTGAGGAAGGCTGTCACCGGGGCACACCCAGATCTCCTCCTGTTTCCACCAGTGGCCAAATCACTGTTTGGTGTCTTTTCTGCAGGTTACTAAGCTGGTGAAGGTCACCATGGACAGCTCACCTTATTTCAAGTTGGTCAACCCCAGCGGTGTGTGCCATCAGGTGTCACCGGGCTCATTTTGTACTATTCACATCCTTTTCACCCCTGAGGGGAGCAAGGTGAGTTTGGAGGAACATTCTGTCTAAAGCCAGGGCATTTGTTGCACACTGGTTATAGCCCACCCTGTGCTGGCAGGTCGGCTCTGGGCTGGGGGCAGGCAGCCTGGAGCTGGTCACACCTTGGCACGGCGTGGTGCTGCCAGTCCCTGCAGCTGGGCCCAGAGGGCTTTGCTTTCCCTCCATGCCTGTTCTTGAATGTTCACAAGGGAAGAGGCAGATGGAAGAGTAGGGAAATGACAGGGAGGGGTGTTGACGTTGAGCCATCTCTAGGCTCAGTGAAAGGGGTTTAATTATGGAAAATACCAGAGGAACAAAAAGATCCAGACAGTTTTCTTCTTTCCCATTGGCATGCAGCAAAAATGATGCTTTTACACATGCTCTGTTCTCCAGCCTTTATTAGTATGAATTAGTGGTCATTTTTGGGGTGGAAGAGGTAAATTCATGCCCAAAAAGGGTCACAGAAAACAGCACTTTTTCTTCTGCCATGGGGATGACACTCAACGTCCTCTGCTTTGCCAGGATCTTTTCCTGCAGGATCATTTCCACCAGCTTGTCTGCACCACCAAAAAGGAAACGCTCACTGTGCCAATCCGGGCCATTGGTGCCCGCCCAGTCCTGGACTTCCCGGACCAGCTGGACTTCTCGGAGTGTCCAGTCAACTACAGCACCCAGAAGACTCTGCTGGTTCGCAACACCGGTAACCTGGAAGCCCATTACACCCTCAGCACTGAGAGGTAAAGCAGCTCTTAGTGCAAAACGCCTTTGGGTGATGGCAGAGTTGGGAAAGAGTATCCCAAAGGAACTGGAGCATCCGAGCTGCTGCACTGCAGCCACAGCTGGAAACGGGCAGGACGTGTGGGGGCTGCTGTTGCGTCCAGTGTTCTAAGCAGGATGCAGCCCCTGAGCTTTGTCTCTCCCAGATCTCTGGGGACTGCTGGAACATGGTAGTAGTTGGTCTGCACCCTCCTGAGCACCCCCACCTTCTGAAATGGCTGCCTACCACTGTCAGCCAAACAAACCCATTCTCCAGGAGGCCACAAGCATGTGGCATATCAGGGGGCCCCTTGGCAGATGCCCAACGTGAGCTGTGCTGTGAACAGCCTGTGCTGTTCCTGTTAGTCAAAGCTGATCTAGTTCCCTTGTCAGCTGAGGGCATCACTCATCTCTTCTGTTTCCTGAAGAACCTTTGAAAACCAGTATAAATTTTCAAGCAGATTTCTTTCAGATTTCTTTTCAAATACTCCAAAGTTCCCGTGTTTCTGCTTTTTTTTAAATTTATTTTGTTCTGTGATAAATTTTTGTCAAACTGTCATTCATTCTTCCTTGGGAACTTTGTTCAAGGTCTTTTCATGCCTGTTGATCTACCTCCTGCCCACAGGCATATGCAGAGGTGTATAAGAAAACGGAGTAATTTGGGGAATGTGCGAAAATGTAGGAGATGCAGGGGCTGATTTGCATTCTTAATCCTGAACTTGACTGGATCCTCTTCTGATAATTTGAAAATAGGAAGATACTTTCTTTCTCAGGCATCCCCTGAAGTCAGTGCCAGGAGTGTTATTCCCCATCCAGCCCTCTGAGGGCAGGAGTATATAGACACGGGGCAGGAGTAGCAAGGGAACAAGGGAACAGGAGGGAAGGTAGCACTGAAGAGTTGCCAGGAGTTCCCCTTAACTAGTAGCTTCTCTGTTCTGGCAAAATTTCTGGCAAAAGAACAGGAAAGAAAATTCTGTGCCTTTCCCAGCCCAGGCAATGAACCCCTGAGCCCCAGCAGAGCCCTGCAGCCGTCCTGGCGTCCCTAGTTCAGCTTGCACACAGCTCCAGTTGTTCTCTTTATTTTTTGTGTGTGTGTTGCATTCTCTAATGATGAAGGAGCATGGAGAGTAACCCAGCTCTGGGGCTGGTGGGGCCTTGTCTTTCCAGCTCTCTCTCCAAAGTCTCAGGCCCTGCACAACAACAGTGCTGGCCCAAGGCTTCTCCATTAGCCAGTAGTGATGTTCTCACTGCTGGTAATGGGCCCGGGTCAGGCCCCTAATTGCAGCAATAGCTCCTTAAGGAGCAGAAAGGGCAGCAATTCCATCAGCTGTCATCACTGACAGGAACAAAACCCAGCAGCCACTGGGCAGAAGCAGCTTTCACCTGAGCTATCTCAAAGCATTAAAGGACTGACTTTTGTGTCTGTCAGGCAAGAGCTCTTTACCTAGTGACAAATCCTAATTGCTCCAATTGTTAAATCCAAAGGGCACCAACACATGTGCCTAATTATTTCCTTTGTTTCTCTGGTGGGCCAAGCAAACAGTTACCAGCCTGGATGACACTCCAGAATCCCAGACTGTGTCACTGGTGAATACACAGAAACCTCCTGTTCAGCTCCCTTGGTGTGCTGCTGTTAACGGCACTTCATTTAGCTGGGATTGAATCCTCCAGGCTGTAAAGGGGACCCTCCTTTTGGATATTGTTTCCATGTCACTGTATTGCTCTAATTTGCAGTTCCACTCATTCAGAGTTTTGATTGCTCCTTTTCTACTAGCGGCTTTCGTGGAAATGCTGATAAAACTCGCCCTTTCCTAGGTTAAACCTTAGAAGGTGAAAAACGACCCCAAACAACCACACTGCAAATTAAACTCATTATTCTTTGGTCTTCAAGGAAGACTTTATTCTCCCTGTTGATTCCTAGGCTGCAGTCTCACAGGACAGGTAGTGCCCTGCCGTTTGCATCTCTTGAAGGAGGTTTATAGGGGACCGGAAAAGAGAATTCCCCAGGCAGTCAGTGTCAAGTTGTGCATGCAAATAGCTCTTAACCCTCTCTGTGCTCCTCCCAAAGCATTCTCTGATGGGATTGCTGGCAGTGGGACCCTTGAGCCTCATTGCAGACTATGGGGCAGATGAGTTCATTTTATCCTACAGGATCTTCTGAGGGCTGGATCTCCTCAGAAGAGAGTCAGTAGCTGTTGCTGATGCTGTGTGTTCTGTCTGTCTTCTGCTGACTGTGGTTGCTTTGCTCCTTGCTTGCACAAGTCAGCTGAAGTGAACTGGACTGCCAATATCGTCCCCAAACCTCGCCCACGAGTCCCGATCTCTCTCTTGGCCTTGCAGCCCTTTCACTGTCAGTCCAGCCACGGGAACCCTCGACGTTGGTGAAGCCATGCAAGTGACAGTGGAATATCACCCCCTGGAGACCGGGGATCATTCCACGTCCCTGGTGGTGCACTGCGACATAGGTGAGTGCTGGGCACTGCACGGTGCAGCCGCTCGGCATCCTTCAAAACAGCAGAGCCCTTTCTAAGCAGAAAAACTAACGTTAGACTTGCTCTGCAAACTACTTGTAGAACTGGTCCTTTCAAAGCCTCCGTGTGTTTCAGTGCTCAGAAGTGAGCAAAGAAGGGGCCAAGGCTGAGTCTGTCCCTGTTCTGGATGAGCTGTGTTGCTGTGTGCTGGTCCATCCCTGGGGGCACCCCGGTGTCAGCACGGTGTCCTCCAACCAGCACCCCCACGACATCCTCTACCAGCCCTCCCCACTGTCCCAGCCACCTGAACTGCCCCTTTGCTTGTCAGCAACAAGGGACTGGGAGAGACAGGAGTCTCGTGGGGTGCCTTCAGGGGACCCTGGGCTGTGACTGCGTGGGGCTCCTTAGAGGCACCTGAATGAATTTGGTGCAGAATTGCCTGTGATCTGAGTGGGTCACCTGAGCACACCTGACAAATCTCACTGTAAATATTGTCACCTCGGGGCAACTCTCTACAAACACACCCAGAAATAAGGTGCTTAAGGTGGTGTCCAGGACATCCTCCCACTGTACACACGGAGCTGCTGGGATTTGATCCATGCGCTGATCCGTGGAATTATTAACCAGCTAAACGCTGGTCACTTTCTTCCGTTTCCTGTGGTTTGCTCTGTTCCTTGTAATTCCATCGGCGAGTGAGCTGAGCAAAGAGTCCTCTTTGCTTTGTTCCAGGTCAAGATACCCACACCAGACTTCTTGGAGAATCTGTGGACCTCAACGTCGGGCTGGACCAGTATTCTTTGGAACTTGACAAGACTTACCTCACACTGTCAAGCCACAGAACCATGGTCATCCACAACAGGAGTAACATCACAGCCCGATTCCAGTGGAAGACGTTTGCTACTGAGAGAAAGGAGTATCACCGGAAGATCAGGTTGGTCTGAAAGATGCAGTGACATACACTGCCCAAGGGTAAAACTAACATATGGCCTCAGGGGTGCTTGTGCTTTTGAATGGTTGAGGGTATTAGGAACAAGGAGGTGTTCCTGCAAAGTCTTCAGGGCAGTCACAGCTCACAGTAAGAAGCGACAAAGTTGCTGGTTGTTCAGTTGTCAGTTCCGGAGAGGAGCAGTTCGCCCAGAGACAGGGGGACCAACCAGCACCGTGGGAGGATCATGTGGCCATGTCCTCCATTTTGAAGTGCTGTGGCCTCCACCTTGAACAACATCAGTGACCTTGGAAGCAACTGTTTCTTTCTCATCTCTTGGTTGTGATCTTAAAACACCAGAACAATTTCTGCTGCAGCTCCAAGTAATAGGGAGATTAACTGTGCCAAAGATCTGCAGAGAAGGCCAAAAGGAGGAAAAAAGGAAGGTGGTTCAAGGCTAGATGTTCCCCTCTCAGGACCTCTGTTTTCATGCATGTGACACCTTTACTGTCACTGAAGAGATGCCATGCCTTAATTCATCAATTGGCTTTGAAAGTGCTCTGGGATGCTCTGGTGGAAGGCAGTGTAGGGAACAGGGCAGACATGGTTAGGTTGTCCCTGCAGGTCCAAAAGGGAAGGAGCAAAGAGTGCTGCTGGTAACCTGCAGCTGAGAGCCAGCTTCTTCTCCCCTTCCCAGGGAAGCCGTGCAGATCTGTGTCTGCCTCCCCAAGCAGCTCTGTGGTGGGAAGAGTCAGTTGAGGTCACTGGTGGGTTGTCCCTCAGTTTTGGCAGTGGCTTTGAGCCAGGAGGTTCTCCTGAGGGCTGCTGGCTTTCAAAACCTCTCCTGAGCTTGTGAGTGTGGAGTAAAAGCACCTGCCCTGCGAGGAACAACAAGGCATCCTCCGAGCCCTTTGGGACCCCACGGCTCAGGCTCAGCCCCTCACTGGGGAGCTGCTGCTGCTCCTCCCCGAGCACTTTGCTGCTTCTGCACTTACACTCAGCCCTGCAAATAAGTGGCTTATTAAAGTGGCTGCATTTGTTTCTCCCCATGGCTCCAGGATGTCTCTCAGCCTGTCCCGGCCGCCCCAGGACATAGGGAAGGATTTGTTGAGGCAGCGCCGTGAGGAGGTTGAGCTTTACTACCGGGAGCTCGAGGATGAGACAGCAAAGATTCAAGCAGACCCCATGCTGTTCTCAGATGATGTTTTCACCATTGAGCCATTGGTAAGTGATAGCTGAGAACCTCCTCCTGCTCCCCCTCCCTGAATGAGGTCACTCGACAGGTCCCCGCCTCAGCTGGCTTGATGTGCCCAGAGAGAAGACCTCGGGTTTTTGGTGAGGCTGGAGAGCTTGTTGCAAATAGCACTGCTACCCTGTGGGCTCCTGGCAGGCAGCAGGAACCTGCCTAAAGCTGAGCTCTGCTGCAAGGGCTCGACGTCAAGGGACCTTGGTGCGTGTCCTTGCAGTGTCCAGAGGGATCGGTTACTGTAGGAAGGGGCACAGCTTACACGGGTTGTGTGGGGCTTACCAGAGGTGTTGAGGCACTGACAGTTCACAGATTGACCTGAAGTGAAAAGGAGATCAAATTCAGCCCCAGGTCATGAAAATGCCAGTCCCTCCCTGTAACCAGGACTGTAGAGCATGTCTGAGTCTGCCTTCCAGTGTCATCTTGGGAACTTGGACACAAGGCCTTGAAATGGACTTTTGGAGTTCTATTGCACACAGGGACAGAAAATCTTTTTCTGCTTATGCAAGCGAACCCCCATGTCCTTCCATCAACCAGAGCCCTGATTATGAGTATTGGCACAGTGTGAGATGAAGAATCTCTGCTGTCTGCACAGTGCAAAATCCCTCCTCATCTTGGAGTAAACCCTACAATAATCCCAGCCTCTGCTTTCTTTTAAAATAAGTTAAACTAAGGTTTTTCTTTCCAAGGAAGGGGATTATGTTCTCTTCTTGGTTACTCCTATAGCCCCTACTAAGGCCAAGAGCCACCAGTGTCAGCACAACAGCAGTTTCACACCGCTGTAGCTGACAGCAGCGTGACGTGACCAAGAGCTCGTGTCAGAGCAGTAGGAATATTGCAGAGTGGAAGCTGATCAGCTGAGCATTAAGAGCATCCTGCGGTGTGTTGAGCTGGTTTTGGAGTGTTTCCTCGGGCTCCTTGTGTTGTTCACTCCTTGCTCTAAGTAAAGGCTTACAGGTTGAAAAGCAGAAATGTGATATTGGAAGGTAAATGGTTTGCTGTCCCTTTCTGTTTTTAGGAGGGAGAGGTTCCTCCACATGGTTCAGCTGAAATCAAGGTGTTCTTTAAACCCCGAGAAGCCCGAGTCTATAGAAGAGTGGCCTACTGTGCCATCTCAGGTACGGCTCCTTCTCCTCTTTCTCTCACCCACAGTGAGGGGGAGGTGCAAATACTCTTGCAGCCCACTGGGCTCCCGTGTAAGTGCTGGGAAGGGTCCATGGGCAGCAGGGCAGTGCTGGCTCATGTGCACTGTCCCTGAAGCTTCCAGGTGGTCTCCCCTGCAAGGCCAGAGCTCAGGACACTGATCCCAGAACCATCCAAGCAGTGCATGGATAAGCTTTCATGCCATGGGTTTGCCAGTATTGGCTCAAAGGCCAAAGAGCTTCACAGCAGAGCAGCTTTAGGGAACAGGCACTAAGCCCCTCCAGACCAGTGACCTCCAGGATGGGTCCTCATTACATGGATCCATCGGCAGGCAGTAGGAGCTCAGGTAGAAATGTGCTCCCTGAGCCCAGGTCACCTCCCGCTGCCCAGACAACACCATAGCAGAGGTGGCTGAGCCCTGCTGAGCCCAGGCTGTCTGCAGAAGGACCACCCCTGGCCAGCACCTGCTTCTCTCCCTGAGTGGGAATTGTCACCTTCTGGCCCTGGGGCTGAGGTGTGTCCAGGTGGTGGTCACTGGCCTTGCTGTGCTCAGCTTCCAGAAGTGCTGTCAAGTTTTCTTCTGGGAGTTATCACTGCCCCCCCTCCTCACCCTGAGTCCCCCCCTCACAGAGGTGGTGGCTTTGCTGTGCCCACACAGGGCAGGGAACACTCGCAGAGCACGGCATGGTGCAGGATAAGGGAGTAAGAATTACTGTACTGAAATGGAAATCTCTCCCCAGGCCGTGAGAGCAGGCTGCCCCTTCGCCTCACAGGGGAAGGCCTCGGGCCCTGCCTCCAACTCAAATCTGCGGAACTCGACATGGGGAAACTTTTTGTTGGAGAAGACTACAACTACCAGGTGAGCAGCAGGGGCTGGGGTGGATCCCAGTGGCTCCTGGGGCAGAGGGGAGCCTGCTGGACCTGTGAAATTTCTGGTAACTTGGGCAGTTGTGAGCAGGGAATATTTGGCATACTAGTCAAATCTGGGGGGTTTCCCAGAATCTGGAACGTTTTGTGGGGTCTGAAAGGTGTCGCCTGTTGTTCATGAAGCCCCAGTTCCTGCTTTTTGGCAACCTCCCTTGGAGATCAGCTGGGATGCTTTCTGCAAAGCAGAAACATGAAAGCAACACGGGGTCACAAAGCTGAAGTGTTCAGAGGCTTCTGTTCCAGCCTCACACTCAAGGCACCTTTGTGCTCGGGCTGTTCAAGAGCACCTGGAACAAACTGGCTGCAAGAGCCCACTGCAAGAGAGAGCAACTGAGAATGGTAGGAAATGAGGCAGTGCATCATGCCACACACTGTCAAAAGCTTGCCGTGGCAGGGAAGGACACACTGAGTTGTTTTCTTACCAAAAGATTGTGCTCTCTCTGCATTTTTGATGCCGATACTTTCTTGTTTCTCACTATCAATTTCCTATTGTCATTACATGAGAAAAGGTGTACTGTTAGTGCTGTCCTAAGCAGCTGCACTGCAGGTAAACCTCAGCTCAGCATGTTGCTCCTGAGGCCGGGTCTGAATGAACTTGGTGATGCTGACCAGGAGTGGACTGCTCCGTGTCCCTGGGATAACCCCCAGTGGCTCTGGTCGTGTGAAGTTATCGCTGCTTTGCATGAAAACCCAAAGGCAGAACTTCTCCTCTTGTACTTTTTGGCCTCCTGCCACGCAGCAGCACAAGGCATCTTCTGCCTTTCTGGGGTTAATCGTTTATTAGAAAGCAACTCAGCCTTCTGTAAGAAAGAAAGGTTGCTCATGTCTTTCCATTTTGCTTTCTTGCTGCTGCAGGCAATCCTGGTTAACAAAGGGCTCATTGATGCTCCCTTCGAGCTCCTCCGTTCAACCACAGCCCATGGCTCCTGCTTCAGCTTTCTGCCCCAGAAAGGCATCATTCCACCAAATGGGCTCCAGCCCCTCCAGATCTCCTTTAATTCCACCACCCTGGGCGAGTTCAGTGAAGAATTCCATTTCAATGTGACTGCATCCCCTAAGCCTGTCACCTTGGCTGTCAGGTGAGGAGGGCTCTGGGAGCTTGGTGGGCACGTCTGTAGCTGTCTCTGGGTAATCATCTCCCACCTACCTCATTTGGTGGCGGAGCAGAGAAAAAAGGTGTTGCCTGAGGTCTTAGTCTTGCCTCTGATGCTGGCATCCCCTTAGTGTGGGGATGCCTTCTGCCCAGTGCAGGTACCCAGGAGCTGGAGTGACTCCTTCCTGCAGGGACCTCCCTCCGCCTGGGCCGTGGCAGGCATGGGAAGGCATCAGCTGGGGGCAGTTGCTGGTCTGGGGTGTCCCCTCTGAACACCCAGCAAGGCCCCCAGGGCTTTGGAGATGGGCCAGCCTGGGTGATCCTGCAGCCAGGAGAAGTGGTTTTAAAATCCTCTGTTAATGTTCGTGCCCAAGGGGCAGCAGCAGCCTCACATCATCCCTCCTGCTCGTGCACAGGCACAGGCTGTGCTCCCGGCTCCTGTGCAGGGAGTGCTCCGGTACCTCCTTTCCGCAGCAGGAAGGGGCTGGTGTGGGAGATGGGGAGCTCTGCAGCAGGGACTGTCACAAGGACTTGGGCATCATCCCACGGGCTGGTGCCATTGCAAAAGATAATCCTCGCCCAGCAAAGGGGAGAAGGGTGAGGACAGGAGAGGCAAAGCTCCCTTCTCAGCGCCACAGCAGCACCAGGGCTCGTCCCAGCTGCTCTGAACCACGGGCTGGTGGGCTAATGTGGTGTAGGCGGGAAAGCTGATGCTGGGCGCTCTGGAGCCTTGGAGGTGGCTGTGTCTGGGCCACTGTTGGGAGGCACTGAATCAAGGCAGCAAAGAAACAAAAGGAATCCGCAGTCCGTTCTACCAATAACATAAGGGAAACGGATAAAACATAACAAGAAGGTTATTGCTTTGCAAGGGAAAAGTAGTGAGTCGGTCGTTCTCCTAAGGCAAGGGCACAGAGCCATCTCTGGGTGTGTGTACAGGGTCCTTCACAGGGCCAGCAGCACCTCGGGGGCATGGCCTGCCTGCCGTGGTGCCCTGAGCCCCATCAGCAGCTGTCGGCTGCTGACCCCTTGGCTTGGGCTGCCTCCCGTGCACAGGGAGGCTGTGCTGAGCACAGGGTGGTGGGCTGGTCCGACACCCACGGTGCCTCTGACACCAGCTTTTACCCACCTGAGCTGGAAGGACAGCCGAAGGCTTTGCAGTTCCCTTTAACCAAGCCCTTGCCTCCTGTGCCCTCGTCCTCGCAGGGGCCACGTCACCGGACTGAACCTGCATTTCAGCACGGGAGGCCTCGACTTCAATGATGTCTCCTTTGGTGAGTGTTCCCTGGGCTTGGATGCAGCGGGAGGGATCTGTGCCTTGCCAAAATGGAGCACTTGAACAGAAGAGCATCTGTCCCTCATACCCTTCCACGGCAGCCTGCAGGGTGTTAACTCCAGGGCTGCTGACGGCATTTTGCCACTGTGAGATCCAAAAGGACCAAAGGAATAGAAAGTCAGTATTTTCTGGTGTCCCGTGTAGTCTCTTCTGCTCCAATCTCCCAGTCCTTGCCAGCAGAACGGCCGTAAAAGTCCTCGTCCTAGGAGGGCCCGGGGGATGGGACTGCAGGAGAAGGCAGCTTAAGCCATGTGCCTTTACTGTGGGATGTTAATTAGTGGTGTGAGGGCACCTCTCTATCCCTGACCAGGTCAGATGCCCCAGCAATAGCTCTGCCTCAGGCACCCGTGTCCTCAGAGCCGTGGGCAGCGGCTTCTTCCCCAGCAGAAGCCCAGCTCTGCTGACAGAGCTTTTGGCTGAACATCCACAGCGTCACCATTGAAATGCAGGTTCTGGTTCTCCATCTCAGGCTGACAAAAGGCTTTCTACTGAGATGACCTACAGTTTGAGTGTGAAATCAGTCATGGATTGACTGAAGGGCCATTATCATTCTGCACTCAGGATGCCTCTGTGTTTTTATGCAGTTTATGGATTTTTGAAGAAAATTCATTACGTTTCCTGAGCCGCTTCCTCCCCTCCCTGTATCACTGCTGAGCCTCATCTTAGTTTTCTTTGGAATAAATGAAACAACAAGAAAGGCAGCAGGCACAAATATGGTTCTGTTATAGGAGATTCATCCTGTTTACTCTGATTTCATTCCTAAGACCTCTTCAGCTGAAGGCAGCTGTTGTATCTTTGCTTCTTTTCACGGTGCTGCTGACTGTTGTCTGCATCTGTGGTCTTCTCCCGCACTGGGACACCTGTGTTTGTCCTTTTTGTGCCCCTCCTGCCTCCCTGCTGGAGTCACTGCTGGAGCTGTGCAGTGGTCACTGTTGATGGGCACGGAGAAGCTCCCTGCTGTGCCTGCAGTTGGTTTTCCTCCCCACCTGGGTTGAAGCGATGCTTGGTAAGCAGGCCCTGGGAGATGTCTCCTCCCCACAAGCTGGCCAGCCAAGCCGCATGTCCACTGCAGAGCAGGTTGTGGGCTGGTGTCCCGGCTCTGCAGGACATCCCCACCAGCTGTGTCTGTATCCCTGGCTTTCCGCTACGGGAAGCGTCTCAGAGCTAAAGTGCTGTAAACTCTTGTGGGCAGCAATCACAGTCAGTGTGCAGTGTGGCTGGGATGTCCCCATTTGTCGGACAAGGCGAGACGTGGTTCCTGATCACTGATCTCAGAGCAAGCCTTTGGTTTGCCTCCAGTGAAGTGGGCTGTGAGTTGTACGTGCTCATTCTGCTTGGCCCAAGCCAGGAGATACCTTAAGGATCCTGCCTAAAGAAACTGAATTGGGGTGCTTTGCATCATGTTCCAGTTCCCCATTCCATCCTGCCTTTCTTTTCCTGTAGCTTCTCCCCAGTGACAACTCGGTGCTTTTGTATCTTGAAAATGGTGGGAGCGTTGGCAGCGTTAACAGGGAATTGTATGGCTCGAATTTACAGAGTAAATGGTCAGTCTGGATGCACACTCATCAGTTGGAAAAAATTGATGGTGCTGGTTTGGGGCAGTTAGAGAGAGAGAAACTTGTGGTGTTCAGCAGGGCTAAGAGTGGGCATTTCCAAGGCAGCAACCTGGGGTCAGTGTCCAAGTGACGATCAATTGCTCGCTGAGCTGCTCAATGAGCTGTCATTCAGATAACAAAGAGCTAAACTCCAAGCACAGTTTCATCCTACCAGGCTAATCACACCATGAGATGCTCGGTGCCTACATGGCCATTTGTGTCATTTTCCTAGGCTTTCCTCATACCTTGACGTGCCGGCTGATCAACAAGTCCGTGGTGCCCGTCACCTTCCACCTTCGCATTCCTGAGGACGGCCAGGGACAGCCCAGCATTACGAGCTTTGATCAAATGAAAGACAACACTCAAGCATGCTGGGAAAAAGGCACACGGGCTCAGTGTCAGGAGAAGCCAAAGGAATTCACCGTAACACCCAGCTCAGGCGTCATCCTCTCCCAGGGATTCCAGGAGATCACGGTATGGGAGGAGTCTGGCCATACATGGGTCAGGAGGTGGGGCTGAAGCTTCCCTGGTATGTGAGAGGGCTTTAGTGCTGCCGGCTTTCAGCCTGTGCGAGGGAGAGATCTGCACTGGTGTGGGAGCTGGGTTACTCGGAGCTTTAGTCTCATTATCCGTGATTATGTATAATGCTTTAATTTAGCCACGTATGCCCTGACAGCGTGCAGGGTGTGTTTAACAAATTCAGTATTGCCAGAAGGCTTGTGTTACTCCCAGAGACTCTGCTCTACACATGGGCCAGCAGAAGAATTAAGGCAAAATCCTCTCTTTTTTTATTGCGAAACAAGACCCAGAGGAGACCACACGTGGGTAATGAACTTTGAGGAGAAGGGAAATATTTGCTGCTCTTCTCTTCCATCAGGTCACGCTGTGTTCCAATGATGTGAGACAATATGACTGTGATATGGTGGTGGACGTGGATGGTTTTGGCGAGGAGGCGTTGGCTCTGCGCCTCAAAGCCAGGTACCAGTGCTTTCCTCGCAGCTGCTCGCCTTTCCCCGTGCACTCGCCACCAGCACCTGCCTTGCACGGGGTTTGCTGGCTGCAGCTCCAGGAGAAGGTTTCCCTGCTTCCCTCTGGCCCTTCTGGGCATTAACGTTCTCAGAGTTAGCCCAGACGTTGTTCTTGCTGCAGCCAAATCCCATCCTGTGGTGCTGCCGTGGGTGTCAGTTTAATGGCAAGAGGGATGCAGTTCCCTGGTGCTGTTCCCTCTCCCAGGCAGAGCCTTCCAGTCAGTGCCTGGGCTGCAGTTTTGTAAAGCAAGTGCCAGTGGGGACAGAGCTGGGACCTGTGGGGTGCAGCTGCAAGGGAGCTGCAGGAACTGGGAGGATGATCACCCACTCCATAGGGCGGGTGGTGGCTCGTGCCCTCAACACTGGGCAAAGGGCTGAGTTTTCTGGCAGGGCAACAGCACCCTGGGAGAGAAGGGAGTTGTTTTTACGGAGACACTGGAGTCTTGTGTTCCTTGAGCCTTGGTGAGCCCTGACGCTCAATGGGAAGGCTTCCCCAGAGATCAGGGCTCGCTGGGCCTGTTGGGGGAGTTCTTGCAAGCCTCTTTGGGCAAAGGAGGGGCTGAGGCAGCTGTGGGACAAGGCCCGTGCTCTGCGGGGGTAAATGCTCTCCGTTCTCTCAGTGTATCTAATTCCCTCGGGGTCATCTCTTTGCCCAGATGTGTCATTCCTGAGCTGCGTTTGCTCAACTCCAGCCTCAACTGTGGACAGTGCTCTGTAAAGGATCCTTGCCAGCAGAGGCTGACCCTTGTGAACCCGAGCCCTCTGCCAGGATGCTACAGAGTTCTCCCTCAGGTTTGGCATCTCATCCGCCTCCTCCTCTCAAATATTGTTGAAGAGTTTATTAGGGACAAATGGGGTTTGAATAAGACCTTGCTGGTTTCTGTTTGGACTTAAAGGTGTGCTGAGAACAGGATCCTACCTGAATGTAAACTTTAGGAAGCAGTTAAATAGGAACCTGCCTGAATATCAACTTCAGGAAGCATTTCAACCTCTTCAGGAAGCAGTTTATATTCTAGTGTTTGGGGTGTTTTCTTGTGAGAGATCTTAGAAGGTTGTGAAAAGCTGCTGCAAGGAGGCTGCCAGCACTGGAGTGGGTGTCTGTGGATGCAGCAGCTTTTGGACCCCCTGAGGATGCTAAGCCCCAACAATTCTTGCATCTTTTTTTGTGCCTTTCAGCTTTTTCCTGGGGATTTTTAAAACACGTGTGTGAGTTGCCACTGTAGTAGATGTTAAGGAGTTTAAAGTTCCCTCAAAGGTCCCTCTGAAGTTGCACTTGATTCTGTCCCTCTAGATACACCAAGAGGCCACTGCTCTGTGGTACTCCTGCCCCAAGCCGTGTGGGATTATCCAGGGTCACGACGTGGTGGAGATCCCAATTACAGTTGAAGCCCAGGCGGTGGGTGCTCATTCCGCCATGGTGGATATCGCCGTGTTCGGGAATGAAAGATACCCACTGGTGAGTGCGAGGGGAGACGTGGGCCTTCTGCAGCTCATCCTGGGGGGTGTGAAGTGTACAGGGGTTCTTCCAGGGAAAGCAGGGACTTGTTGTATATGGCTGGTGTGGACAAGGACAGAGGGCACTGGTGGCATAAACAGTTTATGCTGGAAAAGAGGAAGAGTGCAGTCCTCCTAGAGAGTAACCTCAGCATCTAGTTCATCTAAGCTGAAATCAAGGATCATTTTATTTAATTACTCTTCCATTTAAAATGCTGGTAACTGTGGAAACATCTCTTTTAAAATGTCACCCCTCTGACCACAAAAGAGGATGTCAGAGGATTTCTGGGATTCTTCAGCTTTCTGTGTCAGAAAGGAAGGTGATGTTTGAAAAGCGGTTGCAGGGATTTAAACTTATATTCAAACAAATGGCAATGATGATGCCAAATCCCCTGGATGGCACCAAACATCTCCAGCCGGGCCATTGCAGTTGTGCACGTGAACCAGTCAACAGGAAGGCCGGGCAGTGCAGGCTGGGCAGGGGAGCCTGACATTTAACAATACATTTGCACGTAACTATCAGGCTGCTTCCCTTTAAGGAGCAGAATAACCAGTTGTTTTAACTCTCAGACTGCTTTTAACTACAGATTTCTTGCAAAGCTTTTACCTTTGGGCCAACAGTTTACAGTTTGACAGTTTCCCGGACTTTAGTCTTTATTAATTTGGAGGGGAATATGTCAAATGTTTGCCTAAAAGGCCAGCATTTTTGCTGGAGCTTCATATTTGTCCCTAAGGAAATAAGACTTGAGTGCTAGTGAGCTGTTTAAGCTTTCTTAACTTTCCCTGTTGTTTTTGGTTTTGTTTTTTTTTCTTAAATCTCTCTTACCTGCTTCCTGGAACAGCAAATGCATTTGATGTGCACTGGGAAGGCACCGCTTGTCTATGCGAGTGTGAATCAGATAAACTTCGGCGAGATCCAGGTGATCCAGGACACTTCCCAAACTCTCCAGCTGTGCAATCTGGGTATCGCCCCTGCAGCCTTCAGAGCAGAGATCGTAAGTGTCTGTGGGGCTGTTTTCCAGTGAAACTCAGTGCTCAGTAGCAGCCCAGGACTTGGATTTTATATGTAAGGTTTCTGTATTGCTCTGTGGGAGAGAGGAGGTAAGAGAGAGATTGCATCCGAGGTAAGAGATTGCATCCGAGGCAAGAGGAGCCTGGCTCTGCAGGTGCTTTGAGGAGGGACAACCTTCAGTGAAACAGTTTGAAGAGTTGTAGGAGCAGAAACGAGTCTAGCTTGTGGTTTCAAGTTCTCCCTTTATTTTGTGGAAGGTATTAAGCGGTGCAAGTCACGTTTTTGGAGCTCTGAGACGGAGAGAAGCCTGTGGGCCTTTGCTCCTGAGAGGGCAAGGATTTCCCTAGGGTTTCCTCATACCATCTACATTTGCTTTGTGCCAAAGCGCTGTTAATGGTAGAGCCCGGGGTGTGAGGTCTGTCCTGCAGCTCCGGGTGGGGAGAGGAGCTTCCCCCCTCCTGGGGGTCAGGGCAGCCGGGCTGCTGCACACAAATACACCTGCGGGGGTTGTGCACCCCTGGGGCCTGTGGCCTCCATAGCATTCCAGAGTGTCTGGAGAGCAGCTGCAGAGAAAGGCTCTTTAATTCGTGGAGGCTGCACGGGGCAGAAGGAGCTGGGGCTGCTCCCCTGGCAGGGCAGCTGAGCTGGTGCAGCAGAGCTGGTGCAGCCAGCAGGGCTGGGGCTGGGTGGGATGTGCTTCCCACTGCAGGGGACCCGTGAGGGGCTTGGAAACAGGCTCGGTAGGGGGTTTGTTCTTGTCCATGCTGAGTGGGCTGGACTGCTGGAGCTGGTTGAAGCCAGCCCCGGCACGGGGGGTGGTTGTGTCTGTGGATAAAGCCTCAGGCATTGGGGGAGAGTCCAGGCTCAGCCTCCCGGGCCAAGGAGGAGGAGAGTGAGTTTTCCACTTGCTGCTGCTTTCCCCGGTGTCTGAGGAGTAAAGGTAACCTCCAAGTGAGGGATTTCCAGGGCAGCTTTCTTCAACTGCACAAGGAAATTCTGTTCTCCAGCCCTGCAGAGAGCAAGCCACCTCGGATGGGTGGTGCTGGCACATAAATGCTAGTTTCTGTTGTGGGGAAGCCAGGAGAGAGGAAGTAGCTCCCTTTGGCACACACTCCAAGAAAAGACTGGATGGGGAATAATAACCTTCTCCTGAGGAGGAGCATCCCTTGGGTTGGGCAAAACTTCGAAGTCTGTTAAAATCAGTTAAAGGAGGGTAAAATACAGGTTGTAGAAGCTCTGCGCTTGCCCAGGCACAGTAGGTTAGATTTAGGGAAATGAAGGCTTTACAATTTTTGTCCTCCTCTCTGTAGTCGTGCCTTTCCTCACACCCCAGAAGTCACCAGGGTCCATGGTTTCCATCCTAAATGCATGTTTGGCTCGTCTTACAGGATGGCAAGTGCTGGAGTATTGAACCCAGGGAAGGAGTGGTCCCTGCCAAGGCTGAGGTTCCTGTGGTTGTCACGGCAAACCTGGATGACACAGGGAGATTCGAGGACAGCATGAGGCTCTTCATTGAGAACAGCCTTACCAGCGTCATCCCCATCCAGGCTGTGGGCACTGGCACCACAATCGTCCTTGACAAACCGTTTGCTCCAGAGCTCAAGTTGGAACCCCAGTTCAAGTAAGAGACCTCTTAACTCCTGCCTCTCCTCTTGGCTCAGCAAGGAGCAGTTATGCTGTAGATCTTCAGGCTAAATCTTCTTCAGTGCTCCAGGCCCTGGCTCTGTTTCCCTGAAGCCAGAGATTCCTTTAGAAACGGGTTGCTGTTTAGAAACTGCTATGCTCAGGTTCCTTAAATTATTGGAGAGGCGCCTCTGCCCTAATTAAGGGGCAAACGAGACCATATGCCAAAGTCGTAGTACAGACTTTGATTTAACAATAAATGTGAGGTAGAGAGAGGTAGAAAGAAATCGATCACCACTCCATGGATTCCAATGGCATCCCACTGATGCTCTTCTTGTGGCCTTCTCGGTGGTGAAGTGTTCTCAAAGTGATGGTTTCAGTCTGGATCCGTTAAGGGAAGCCCAGGATGGTGAGGGGCAAAAAGCCCCTGGTGATGAAGGAAGTGCCCTGTGGAGAGGGAAGATGTGGAAATACTACATTAGCAGTATAAACCTATTTCTCTTTGCAATAACGACATCAGACATTATTTCTGGTCCACATTAAGAGTGGGAGATGAGGATGGTCTCCAAGCTATTAACACCTCAGATTGCTCACTAAGAGCACTTGACTGCAGGGAAATAGCAGCTCCCATGACGTTTTCCATCTCTGCTTCTCTTTCAGCCTCGTTCCCTGCATTTTCCGGTTCAACGTAACAAACAAGGGACGGCAGTTCCAGCGGCTGTACTGGGGCACAGAAGGTTTCAGCACCTTTCGACAGCGGCATCCCCTCCCTGCCCTCAGTGTCGCCAAGGGCAAAAATGCTTCCCAGAGACCCAAATCTGCCACCCCCATATTTAAGCTGCGGCCACGGAGCATGCATCTGCAGCCAGGCGAGACCATGGAGCTGATACTGGAAGGCTTCTCCAGCATTGTCCAGGTGAGGTCCCCGCCAAGGGCTGAGCCTTCCCCATCAGGTCCCCTCCGCTGGGGCTCCTGCAGTTCTTTGACACTGGCATGGGAAAATGAGCAAGGGCCTTCCAGAGAATGTTTAAGGCTACAGGTTTCCATGGCAGTACCAGTGGCTTTCCTTGCTGGCCACCATCAGTTGCTAAGGCTTTTTTGTGATTCTGTAGCTCCCAAAACCCAATGGTGATCCCAAAATACGGGCTGAAGGAAGTATTGCTCCTTTGGGGCAAACAGGCAGTTGCCAGTGTCGCCTGCTGAGGCAGAAAGGAAGGGCAGAGAAAATAGGTTACACTTAAACTAGGAGCCCAGGCAGAAAGTGAATTAAACAAGTGCCAAGTGGTTTACCTGGGGTAAGCAGGGAGTAAAAGAGAAGCCCTGTGAAGGGAGGGAGTGTCTCACGAGTGCCTTCTGTGGCTATTGGGGTGCAGCGTTACGGACATTTGAGCGCACGAGAAATGGGCTGCAGCACGGGGAGGAAAGGGGGCTGTGTCTGTGCCTTTGTGGCCCGTGGTGGGTGAGGAACCAGCGCAGGGCGTTTGCTGGACACCCTGCCAGCACCACTGGTGACAAGTGACTCTTGCATGCAGGAGGTGGAGGAGAAGCTGGTGTGTCACACAGTCATGGGGTCAGAGATAACAAAGCAAGAGATAATAAAGACAAAGGTCACCTGCGAGTTCGTTTCTCCTGGCGTGCAAATATCGTCCACAGAAATCGCTTTCTGTGTGGAGAAGGTAAGTCTCTGGATTGCATCCTGGCATTTAACAGCATGGCTGTTAGTGTTAGTTTCTGTGGTTTCAGGTCTCTTCTCAGGTTCCCAGGCTTCCATGGAAGCACTGAATCCTGGGAACAGGCGGTTCAGATGTAATGAGAAGCTTTTCAGCTCTCCCTGATGCCTGCCTGTGCTCTGCTTGATGCCACACTGATTTATGGAGTACTGTGGCCCTGCAGCTGTTTGATATCAGTACATCCAGAACTAGTTTCCTAAACTCTGTCTGGTTTCTCTGCACCATGCGAGAAGCCCACCACCAATGCACAAACAAGAAGAAGGAGCTTAGACAGATCATAGCTTTGAGGTTATGGGCACCATGTCCCTGTAGCAGAGGCAGCAGGACACACATTGCAGAGGGACCGTTGAGGTTTCTGGCTGGCCACATGTTCATGAAATGTTCAAAGCTGACCTTGGGCTGCTGCAGGTTCTCCACCGCAGGCCAAATCCTGCTTGCTTTTCTCTTCTGACTGGCATCACTGCTTCTAGGAGGCTGCTAGAGCCCATAAGGCTGTGAGAAATGACTGTATGTGAGGGAAGATCATCTTGTGCTGTTCTGCCCAAGAGAGGGGACAAAACTGGAAACAAATGTTCTGGGGTCACTTTCTGCCTTTGAACTTGTTCAAGCAGCTGCCTCCTCTCAGGGGCCTATTCCCTCCTCTGTACATGGGAGTGTTTCCTTGTCTCCCAGGGGAGGCTGTGGCTTCCAAACGTGAAAAGAATCCACTATGGAGAAAAATGTCCTGGAAGGTTTAGAAACAAATAAAAAGAGTAAATAGAGATGTGTGCGCTTCTGAGGTTGACAAATGTGAAATGCATTGGAAGGGGAAGGAGGTCTATGGCTACTTGAGGTTGTTTTTCCTTGTCTGCTGTTTCTGTAGCACCCCGATGATGTCCTGACTCTTCAGTACAAACCTCTGTCTTTAAAAAACACCTGCTGCCGGCCATTCAGCCTTTTGCTGAACTTGGAGCAGCCTTTCCTAATCTGTGATGTGAACCAGCAGCCCCTCCCTGCAAAAGCCCAGGTGAGCAGCCAAGGACCCTCCTGCCAGTGGGCTTTGAAGAGGGAGGGCTGTTGAAGTGGTGCCTTTGTGCTGGGAGGTCCTCGAGTCGAGAAGTTTATTCCGTAGAATCAGCAGTGGCCTGGCCTGAACTGTGAATGGAGTCAGCAGAGCTGCTGAAGGAAGCAAAAACTCATCTGAATTGCAAAGATCCCCCCTGGCTCTAAGATAGGAGGAGAAGGGAGCAGGCAGCCAGGTGTGGGCAAGCCATGCAGCAGAGGTGTCTCCTGGAGAGCAGTCCAGGTCTCCAGCAGCCATCCTCTTGTATTGCTGCCGAGCACAGAAACAGGAGCCTGAGAATCCCCCACCAGAGTGTGGTGCTTGCAGTCAGACCCTCCCTTGTAAAGAAAAGAAGGGTGGACTGGGAAGCCCGTGCTGGGTTCACACTTTGAGCGTTTACAGTTTCATGCTGTCAGACCTGGGGAGCGTGTGGGTGATTAATACTCCTCGTCTCCTTGCAGCCTGTGAAGGTGGAGGCAGGGGAGGAACTTCATCTCTACGTCGGCTTTAACCCAGCCCATAAAAAGGATCCCATCAGCTGGGTAGCAGAGAAGACGATGAAGATCCGGCTTGTGGAACATCCTCATGAGGAAGAGATCACCGTTCGGGGAGAAGTCTACTTCCCGAATCTCCGTATCCCGACCAAAGCATTGGACTTTGGTTGCATCGAGACCGGCACGGAACGCGTGCAATACCTGGAGATGACCAACTGCAGCCCAATTCCTGCCCACTACCACTGGTCATTCCAGATGGACAGAGAGGAGTACCCGACAGGGTATGTGCACCTTTGCCCTCTCCTGGAAGCCCTTTTTCCTGGTGTCCTGTTTGTGCTTTGCAAAGACCAAAGCTGTTTGCCTGGGATCTGACAAGCTGCTTTTGCCTTTGTCTTGTGGAAATAACGGTGCCCAGCCGTGGTCAGGCTGGATGCTCAAGGAATAGGCCTTTTCCACGAGTTTGGTGCTGCTGTAACCTCCCTCCTGGCTTCCTCTGGGAAGGAAAGCTGGTGGGGAAATCTGCTTTCTCAGACCTCTGTGGCCTGAGGCAGTGACCACCTTGGTGAAGGGCTCCTAGTCCCAGCCCCACAGTGCTGGTGGAGGCACTTTCACAGCCCTTTGGCCCCTCTGCTTTGGGATGGGTCCTCCGTGCAAGCAGAGAAGCTGCTCTCTGCTCCTTGCCACCTTCTCTGCATTCCCAGCCTTGGCCTGGAAGTGCTGGAGGCTGCCCAGAAAGTCCCAATTCACATCACAGAAACAGCTAGTTAGCACCTGAGCTGAAGCTGAACATCTTGTGACCTTCCCCTTCCTTCTCCTTTTCTCAGACCCCCTTTCTGAGCTCACTGCACCTGCACCCACCCGGGGGCTGCATCCTGACGAGGAATTGCTCGTGCAGGTGTCCCTCCCTCCCACTGCAGGTCTGTGATCATAGTTACTTTATTTTCCAGGTTCATACCTGCCCCACCTGCATTCAAACCCCAACCACAAATGGTCAGGTTTGGCTGTGTTGAGTGTGGGCGTTATTCAAGGAGATACTTCAGGGCTGGAAGTGTGCAGAAGCCAGCCAAAGCCCCGGAAGCAGCGCAGGACTCTTCCCAACAGTCATCACATTCAGCGAACGGCCTGGAAACAGAACAAGATTCTTCTGAAGAGTCATCAGATTCAGAGGACTCCCTGGAAACAGAACAGGATTATTCCGAAGAGTCATCAGATTCAGAGGACTCCCTGGAAACAGAGGATGATTCTTCTGAACAGTCATCAGATTCAGAGGATTCCCCAGATACAAAGCAGGATTCTTCTGAACAGTCACCAGATTCAGAGGACTCCCTGAAAACAGAACAGGATTCTTCTGAACAGTCACCAAATTCAGAGGCCTCCCCGGAAGCAAAGGTGGAGTTTCTTGTGCACCTGCCACTTGTGTTGCCTCCCCCAGCTTGCCACCAAAAAGCCGTGCTTGTGCCAACATCCCCTTTTGCTGCCCAGCTGTTCTGTGCCCTGAGAGTGGGCTGGGTAACAGGGCCAGTGGCTGGACATGGGGTGTCTGGGGAGGGAGAAATAGGATACTTTTCCTTGGAGAAGCCCACTCAGATCCTACAGACCTATGCTGAGTTTGGGATTTTTTGGGCTTGTTTTCTTGACAATGTAAAATGAGGCTTTTGTGCCTCCTGATGAGAAGGCTTCCAGTTTCCTTCCTGGAGCAAGCTGTGCCAAATCCTGATCTCCATGTACCCCCTTCCCAACCCAGCTAGACCACCCGTTTCCAGGTGTCTGCCTTCACCCAAGAGCCGATATTGCAGTGAGAGCCCAGAGCCGCCTTTCAGAGAGTGAGGCTGGGCAAGGTGGCTGTGTCCTGGACTGGAAAGTGGCTTGTCTTCCAGGTGCCGCCGTACACTGAGCCTCGGAGCTCAGTGGAGACGAAGCGATCTGGGCAGTCGGTGGAGACAAAGCCCCCTGGCTTCAGAGCAGAGGAGGTAAGTGAGAATCTCTCCCACTCGCACGTTTTCAGCCTGGCAAGCAAGTCGGTTGACCCCACAGTTACAGAACTCCCTGTGCAGCACCCATGGAGGGCATTGCTCTGCTGGTACCTCATCAGGTGCTCAATAGGATATTTTTCAGGAGCTTTTGGTGTAGCACCTTGACAGAGCAGCCTGTAAGTCTGCTGTAAGAGAGGGAAAAGCCTCAGGAGTCAGATGAGCTAGACTGGAGTCTTCCCCTCAGCTCCAAGAGCTCTTACCTCTGAGTCTCCTGCTTTTCTGAAGGCAGTAAAAATTGGTTTTAAAGGCAAGTCCTGCAGCAGAGGGAATGTCTTGCTGCCAGGAGGCATGCCAGGTTTTTTTAATGTCTGGTATTAATTAATGCATTGATCAGTGAGTATGGCAAAAGATTTTTGCCATGCTGCCTCCACTGGTCAGGGGCATGGTGGCAGGATGAGATTAGGATGCTTCAGGCTGGTGTGTGAGGAACAGGCCCCTCCAGCTACGGTTGTGCTTTGCTCCAAGCCACGGCTGCTCGTCTGCACCCATTTCCACGCTCTACGACTCGATCTCTCCTCCCCTCCAGGTTTTCGATGTCCAGCCGGTGTCCGGTGTGCTGCAGCCGGGCAAGAGCCAGCAGGTGCCCTTCACCTTCTTTGGCCACGCCAACATCATCGCCCGTGTCGTGGCACTGTGCCAGGTGGAGGGAGGCCCGACCTACCAGGTGGAGCTGAGGGGGGAGACTTCGGCCCTCACCTACCACCTGAGCGTCGAGGAGGTCGACTGTGGGCTGCAGGTACCACCCCCTTCTCCTGGCAGAGCTGCTGCCTTGGAACCATCACCAGCAGGTTGCTGCCCACCCCTTCCCAGCTCCTTTGTTGGCTCTGGGGCTTGGAAGTACAACCTTTGAGGGATATGTTTGGCCTCCAGACTGCTTTGTAATGGCCATCTCCACCGCCTTCCAAAACGTTGGGAATTCCTTCTCTTCAGGGTACCTAATGCTGCCTCCTGGAGCAAGCAGGATCCCAGTGGGGATGTCCAGAGGGACATGTCCCTGAGGCATCCCTCTGCTGATCCACTCCTAAAGCCTGAGCTCCAACGAGATGCTCTTGTTTAATGCTCTTGCATAATCCACAAAATGACCCGGTTGGGCTTCCAGTCACTGCAGTTGGAGAGAATGTCGCAGAATAATCCCCACTTTACTACTTCTCAGTTAAAAGTCCACAGATCTTTCCAGCTGCTGTCCCTGTCTTGGGGCCCCATCTGTTTTCCTTTTTGCTGGTATGTTGCTTGCCAATACTTGCGAGCAGGTGCCTTTTCTTCTGGAATGCCTCGATGCCACCTCCTTTGTTTCTCCTGGCTGTTGGTGAGCCCTCAGTGTGCAGAGGGCCCGTGTCCCCTGGTTCGTTTATTACTGCCCCTCCCATGGTTGTTACTGCACCTCTGCGTGCTGCCAGAACTCTGTTCCTGTGCAGGTCCCTGTGCCTGGGGGTTCCCAGGTTCCCAAGTGCCCGTAGCTCGTCCCCGCTCCCTGCTCCTGCGGTGTGTCTGCTCTCAAGCCCATGAAAGAGGAAGGAGATTCCCAGCAGCAGGCCTGTGTCTGTAACTCCCCACTCCTCTGTCCTCTCTTCAGCTCTTTAATGAAGTCACCAAGGCAGAGGTCACCCTGCAGAACAGCGGCAAGATTGGATTCACCTACGTGGTACAGAGCCCCAGCACTGGCACTGCAAACAACCCTCTGCCTGGTGTGCTCGTGGTCCTGCCCAACACAGTGAGTGGCACCATTGACTGACCCCAGCCCTGTGTCAGGTGGCCAAGGAGAGGCTTAAAGTGAAAAAAGGGGGATAAAAAGGGGGAAAAAAACCCAAACTCAGCCATAAGAGACAGGGCTGTAAGCAATTGCTGCTGGGACAGAGAAGGTCAAGCAAGTGCCATCCTAACAGAGTCCCCCGTGGCCTTGGCTGGCGAGTGGCTCTGCCATCACAGGGCAGCCACCGGCGGGAGGCACGAGCACGTTGGTCACTCCTTGGCCCCCGACTGCTGAGCTCTGTGGCTGTGCTGGCACTGAGGCTCTTCTGAGGGTCACCTTACCCCAGCTGTGGGATCAGACAGCACTTCTTCCTTGCCCGTGCCTCCCCCGTGCCAGCACTAAGCAGCACTTACATATTCCTTGCTTGGGCTTGAAGCTCCTTTGCCAGAAATTGTCGCAGGGCCTGTGCTGGTCCTCCCCTACCCCCAGCTATGCTGCTCTGTAGCAGCTTTGTGGGGCAGTGAGGGGGGCAGGGAGGAGTGAGGCTGGAAGAGCAAAGAGAGGGATTTGGAGCATCCCACCACTGTCCCAGCTTCTCAGTGGTGCCTGGATGTCTTTGAGATGAAGCAGTGTTTCTGTCTTTGTCCCTCTTTGCAATGGGAAGAGGATCGGCTCTCCCATTTCTTCATGCCTGTCTCCTACAAGGGGTGACAGGAGCTGCTGGCCCTGCTGAGAGCGTGGGCACTTCACTCCTCTTCCACAGTGGTGGCAAAAGAGCTTTTACCTGTTCAGCCTGGCTCTTGCTGGCAGAGGACAAACCCCGTTAGCAGCAGAGCGGTGCTCACGCTGAGCACAGGGCAGGCCCTGCTGGGGTGCAGCCTCATGAGCCCTCGGAAGGACACACTGCACCCTCGCCTTGGAGGCTCTTCTCAGCCTGTCTGTCACCTGAGCCGTCCTGCATCAAACCTCCCTCTTCTCCTGTCCCTGCAGGCTTACATTGAACCTGGCAAGGAGCAAGTGCTGAAGCTCTATTACCTGCCAGGAGTGCCAGGAGTCTTCTGCAGGACTTTCCAGGTTCAAGTGGGTCACCTGGAACCGGCAGAAATCCGCCTGAAGGGAGAGGCGGTCTTTGCCGGGATCTGTATGAACCTGCCCTGGAGCATCAAAGGTGAGCACTGCCCATCTGCTCCCCAGCAAAGTCCCCCCTGGGTTCTTTCCCTACCGTAACGCCCAGAGGGCACCACACACCCATCTCCACCAAGCGGGCTGCTTCTTGCAGGGCTGACAGACCAACTCTCACCCCTCTGGTTGCTTCCTGAGTCTTGAGCAGACAAGCACATGTAGGCTTTGTCCCAGGAACCATCCTGCAGATCTTGCCAGCACATCTGTCAGAGGCCTGGAAAGATGGCTAGACAGAAAAGCTTGGGAGAGCTGTAAGGGAGACTGGCAGGGCTTTTGGCAGGGTTGGATTTGTGTGACACTGCCGGGGATGAGATGCTCCTCTGTGGGGAGGAAGATGGGTGGGAGTGAACATGAGGATTCAGAGACGAGCAGCAGCATCCGCTTTCCATAGATGGCTTTCCGTTGATGGTTTGTTTCTGGGAGAGACCAGCATTCAGGGGGTGGGACTTGTCAGCTTAAATGGCATTGGCACTGCACCCACACTTCTATTTGTGAATGTTTTCTTCCTTCAGGAAGTAAAAAATACAAGGAGCTATTAAAACAGGCAAAAGAGCAGCTGAAAAAAGACAAGCGGGACAAGAAAGCAAGTGTTTGGAGGAAGCTTCCAATCAGGAAGCAACACATGAAGGGCCCTGACATTGTGGTAAGAACAGCTGCAGTCCCATTTGGCACATGCCACCCTCCCCATGTCACTTAAGCCCCTGGCACGCCACGACAGCTTCTCAGTGCCCTGCGGGCACTTGGGACCTCCCTGCCCACACCTGGCCACGCACGTGCATCAGCTCAAGCGCTGCCCCACCTCTGGTCGTGGTCTCTCCTGGAGATGTGCCAAGCTTCCCGGCTACTGCCCTTACTGGGGAGTTTGTTGCTCCCAAATCAAGCCCTAGCAGGTTTACAGACCTTAGTAGCAGCAGCCTGGCTGTGCCCTGGGACTGTGCTGGCAGCGCTCAACTCCAAGAGCCACCAGCTTGGTCGGGGTTCCCTTTTCAAGGCGGCTTTTGTCCAAGCTGCTTTGCCACTGACTGGGGACAGGCAAATTCCTGAAGCTCTGGAAGGTTGCTGGCTCATCTGTCTGGCCAGATCAGCTTTTCTAGCAGTGGGAGGGAAGGCAAAGATGCTGCAGTTATTTCCCTGGAGAGAAAGTCCTGGCTAAGAGAGCAGAATGTGTCACGGACACTGAGCAGCCAGACAGGAGGACCCCATTGCCCCTCTCAACAAGAGCAGGGTGGGAACCTCTTTCAGATACAAGGCTGGGCCTTGGGAAGGGCCTTTGCTAACCAGCCACTGCCTTGCCTTCCCTCAGTCGAACACTTGGCTGCGGATGCAGATGGAGCAGACGCTGATACAGGAAGAGGCTCTGAAGCAATACCAAATTCTCATCTCCTGCCCCCCAGAGGACACTGTCTTTGACAAGCACGTTCCTCAGAAGCTTGTCCAGTGAGTAGGGACTCCTCTCCCCTCTCTGCAGGTGCCCTGAGGGCAACACCCAGCAGTGTCCTCTGCTCCTGAGAGAGAGCTCCTTGTGCATGCAGAGCTGGGAGCAGTGGGCACTTCAGAAAGGGTCTGATCCCACTAGCTGTGACAGCAGTAGCTCGTGAGCAGCTGACTGTCCTCCCTTCCCCAGTGCCACGCTCAGCTTTGGAGCTGCTCAGCTCCCTGCAGGTGCAAGGTCCTGTTCTTGGAGCTCAGGGGGCCCAGAGCAGACCATCAAGCCCTTCCAGAGAGCACAGACACTGTCCTTGCTGACCAGCTCTGAAAGAGAACTCCAAGCTGCTCTCTTGGTTCTGACTAACCGAGCGCCCTAAGCAAAAGGTGGCTTTGGTGCTGGTGGGGTGGCAGTGCTTATTTGGGTAACTTGGTCCTTCCCTTTGCTCCTTCATGATGCTGCATGGGCATGGGAGGCTCCAGTTCAGGAAGAAGATGCTTTGCAAAACAGATCCTTCGTGTGCCCTGGTTGCAGAGCAGTGAAGTTTTCCTGTGCAAGCAAATCTTATTCCAAGGCTCGGAAGCAGTGTCAGGCTTGGGCTGTACACCAGGAGAAGCAGTTTCACTGAGACCACTGGGGGTCTAGTGGATTTACCTACACTGGCTTTTTGTAGTGGAGGAGCTGTGGCCAGAGTCCATTTAAAGCTAATTTTATTTTCGGGTCCCATTGGAAGCTGATGAAACCTCGGACCTGCACTCCCCATAACTTCCCTAAGTCATTGCCAGGTGGTCAGGCCTTGGGTTTCATAGGCTTGAGTTGAGTTTTTACAGCAGTGAGTACAGAAACACCCGCTTTATTTGAATCTTCCATCCGCTTGAAGATGTAGCCGTGCTGTGTTTAAGGACTGTCCTTACTCCTCCTTGCAGAGTTAAGCTGCCCGAGTACATCCTGGACATGGGCACTGTGGTTCAGGGTTTCAGTCAAAGCTGCACTGTGCAGATCACCAACACCTGGAGGCTCCCAGTGGCCGTCCAGGCCAACGAACGTGCCCTGCGTGACACAGGTAACCAGTGCTGGAGAGACTTCCCGTGGGCTGCAAGGAGCTGTTTCAGACAGATCGGCTTAAGCCACTGCACATGGGGAGGTTTTTTGAGCTTCTTCCTCCCAGTGCCCCTGCTGGGAATTTGAGAGCCAGAATTCTGGTGGCCAGGTGTGCCCAGGGACTTGGCCTGCCTGTGACTGCCCTGATGCTTCCCTGCAGGGGCCTGATGGGCTGATTACCCTCATCACCTCCCAGCATCTTCTGCCTTTGGTTCCCATTGGCATCAAGTTTCTTTGGGCACTCTGGGGGTGTGGCAAAGAGATGGGATCTGTTGTGCTGGAGTTCCCACTGTCACAGCTCTTGTGTTCAGCCTTTATTGAGGAAACAGCCTGTTTGATCCTCTGGTGGATCAAAGTAGGCTTCCAAAAGAGGTCTGGAGACAAATCTGCACTTCCATCACAGAGTGGCTCACTGTGTCTGAGAGCTGCGCAGGTGTCTCCTCGAAGTTTCTGTCCCGGGAACAGCACAGCATGGGGTTTTTCCCAGGGCTTCCCGCAGGACACCCGTAGGGCCTTAACAGGCTTATGACACACTTCACGTTGCTTGTGTATCTCAGCTGCTTTGTTTTCATCTGTTCAAGGTTTCAGCATATACCTGGAGCCCGTGAAGTTCCTGGTCTATGGCTCCAGCAGACTGTTTCAAGTGAACTTTGAAAGTGCCAACCTGCCAGTGGGAGAGGTGGATGTGCTCCTGCCCATCAAGGTACCGCAGCTTTTGGGGCAGGCAGCAGGCTGGGCACAGCAGCACATGTCAGCTGGACTCTCAGCTGAATTCCCTGTCCTTCTCCAGGTAGAGAAAGGCCCCACGCTTCACATCCGCCTCCGTGCCAAGGTGGTTCAGCTGTTGCTCAGCGTCTCCAGGAACAGAATCCAGTTCCCCGATGTCCAGGTTGGGCAGAGCCGGTATGAAATAGTCCGGCTCTACAACCAGTTTGACGCGCCCTGTGAATGGTTCATCACTGTCAACAAACCTGCCAAGAAGGTAAAGCACAGGCGAATGTAACACGAAACTTTGTGGTTGGGTTTTCTTGGCACCTCTTGCCTTTTCTGTGCCTGTGGCTGCCTGAGCGTTTGGGCTGCAGCGTTTGAGGAAGCTTTTGAGGGTCCAGATCGGGGCTGGTTTGCCTGGACCTGCTCCACTGGCTGATGCTTTGCTTCTCTGCCATCTTCACCCATTCCTCCTCCTCCTCCTCTGAGGACAGGACGGTGGCTCCCCATCTGCTTGGCCTGCCTGCAGGTTTTCCCTCCAGTTCTAGACCGTGGGGACCACGCCAGGTTTGCTGTGGGTGCTTTCAGCACCGGGACAGGATCTCGGCGCACTGCAGGAACCCAGGCTCTGTCCTCGCAGACCAAGGAGACCTCACACGACTGCTTTCTGTGCTCAGGTGGACAAACGTTTGAAACCGGACGTGGGTCAGAAGGAGCTCCAGGCTGTGAAGGATGATTCCCGTGTCTTTCAGTGGAAGGCCTGTGAGGGAACCCTTTATGGTAGAGAGTGGTGTGACCTGCAGATCCAGTTTTCACCCCAGGAAGAGGTGAGTTGGCAGGGGTCGCCCCCAGAGCTCTGTCAGGGCAGGATGGTAAGGAGAGCCCCATGCAGGGAGTGGCAGATGAGCTCTTCCTCCACAGGCAGCTTTCTGGAAGCCCTGCACTGAGTGTGCCTCGGCTTCCCCTGCAGCTCACCCTTCTGAGAGGCGCCTTGAAATCCCCCCAGAGAACATCAGGGCACTGTGCTGTGGCTGCCTCTCTGCACATGGGGGAGATCAGATCTGCCTGATTCCCCTCGTCCTGCCCCTTGCCTGGTTGTATTTGCAGCCTGCGGCGCTGGGGGCAGAGCAGCTGGCACGGTCGCAGGGGATCAACCTGGAAGGGCCAACGCTGGCTCGTCCTGCTGCTGGCCCCGACAGACTAAACAGCCACCAGACACCTTCCTGGGCACGGCAGGACAGTCACCTGTAGTGGTGTGCTGCCAGCAGTCCCTGGGGCTCTGGCCCAGCCTGCCTGCACATTGCCATGCAGCTGGGGTGTCAATTTAAAGGATGGAGCGTTCCCAAAAGCCCTTTGCATGAGGGCCTTTCTCGTGTGTTCCCCCATGCCTAGGGGAGAACATCTGCTAATCCATTTTACCCCCATCTGATACCCAAATACCCAGTTACACTGCTCACCAGGATTCATCCCAATTCCTCAGAGCCAAGGACACAGATGCTGGAGCCCCTAGCATAAGTAAATATCTGGGTTTGCGTTCCCCCTGGGGGGACCGATAACACCCCTGACCTTTGGGCAAGGGTTGTATTTTGGGTCCTGTCACCTAGGACTTCATGGAGGAGTTTCCGGCACTTTTCTCTTTCCAGAAGTCCTACAAAACCGAGCTGAAGATCAACATTCGTGGGAACAGCCAGCTCCTCGTGCTGCACATCTCAGGACAGGGTCTTGAGCCACGGCTGGAGTTCAGCCCTGCAGAGATCAACCTGGGAGCGTTGCTGCCGTGCAGCCCTGAGCTGGAGAGGACAGTGGTGGTGAAGAACCCCTGCGAGTTCCCCATTGAATTTTACTCCCTGGAGTTTGATGAGGAGTACCGTGAGGAGGAGAAGGTGAGAGGGAAGGTCTGCTCCCCATATGGATGCTCCCCAAGCCCTGCAGCACTCCAGCCTTCCCAGGCCTGTGCCAGGGAGATGGAGGCAATCCCCAGGGCAAAGCCTGGTGGCACTCCGAGGTGAGCCGTCTCTGCTGGCAGTCTGTGGAGGGGCTTGGATGGCCCGTGTTGTTGGGAGGAAGGAAGGAAGGAGGGAGAAGATGGGCTGAGTCTGTTTGTATGATGGAGGTTGATGAAGGAATCTCATGGATGGTGTCTCTTCCCCACGCACACAGATCCTGCGCACGCTGGAGGAGTTTGAAGACCAGACGGCTGTGTCGATACCTCCACGTGGTGTGGGGGAGAAGCTGCCCCCAGAGATACTGGAATACTATGAAAAATGGAAGAAGATGGAGGCTCTGGGTCAAGAGATTACGTCCAAGCGCAAGGAAGGATCAGGCCAGGACAGTGGTAAGGGTTTGGCATTGGCTGTTCTGACTGGACATAGCAGGGAGCCCAGCACACACACCCTGAGCTCTGTCATGCAAAGCCCATGCTTTTAGTAGCCATCTATCTGATCTCCTGCCTGGTGGAGGAACTCCTGGGTGAAGGGCTGTGGCATCCTCTACCAACCTGAAGTGTAGCCAAAGCCAGGTCCTATCTGCCTGCCATGGACTGGGGAAATACTCAGGATATCCTCTGGCGTCCCTTAGCCACAAGGAGTAGCATCAAATGAGCTCTTCAGCCAGTAGGACCAGGTCTAATGTCACTGGCTCTTTTAGATTTGCTCCTTCCCAGCAACAAAAGCACAAGCTCACGTTGCTTTCAGCTGTCTCCTTTCCTGGGATCTGAGGGGATGGGGAGGATGATCAGGATCAAAGGTAGGCAGGAGGTTGACTTTCCTACTGGTTCTATACAGCAGCGCTTAAGGAGAGCATCAGGTTGTTGAAGGACATGGTGGACAAGTGTGAGCGCCCCATCTATCAGGCCATCAGGCGCTACCTCAACACCAATCCCTTTATAGAAGAGCTCAAAGCCCAGAAGCCCAGAGGGATTGCCCTCATCGTCTATGGGACACCCCGGACAGGTACGTGAGACACAGCCCTGGGCTGCAGGGAGAGGGGGAGGCAGGAGAAATGCATCCTGGTGGACTGTGGTGCCTGAGACAAAGTCCTCAGCTGAATACGAGGTGGAGATGATCCACCTGGCTCTGGAGTTCGGTGCTCGTAACCATGCGCAAGCTGCTTCCCTTGCGGTCTCCCCTAGAAGGGCGTTTGCTTTCCCACCGTCCTTGAGACCTGTCTGTGAGTTTTCCAGAGCCCGTCCCTGAAAATGCCTCATGTGCAAGTGTGACCAAGCAGTCTTGCTCTCTCTCTCTCTCTCTCAGGAAAGACAAGGGTCGCGGCCGCCCTGGCCAAGTATTACGGTGCTGCCCGCTTGTCCCTTGACCAGATCGTGCTAAAAGCCATGTTGGACAAGCACAGCTCGGCGGGGCGCCGTGCCCGGCAGCTCTGCATCGAGGCTGCCCATCAGCAAAGAGCCACGAGGAAACAGATGCTGGGTAAGGAGAAACGCTGCACCCCGAGCACGCTTAGGAAACCACCGCGACCGTCCACTTCTGCTTGCTTACAGAAATAGTTTGACAGCCCTTGGGTCTCTTAGGGAACATGGGTGCGGTGCATCTCTGGCCAGTTTTAACATAAAAAACTCAGTTTTAAGGGCTCCGACAGGGGCACTTTTATAGCCATTCTTGGCACATATTCCTTTTTCTAGTGGTAATCAAGCACACCTGTCTTTCTCTGAATTCTTAATATTTCCTCAAAGCTGAATCCAGCTTTGAGGGCAATCATGGGCAGCAGGCAGAACCATTGCCCACCTTAACGAGGAAAAAGCCCTCTGAAGTGGCTCATTTAGCAGGAGACAACTATGAGTGTGGCCTTGCAAATGTGAGAGAAAGGGAAGAATAACCTCCCGGAGGAGTTTCCAATGAGAGACATGCTGAGCTCTTTTCTCCAGAGATTTTCCTATGCCCACTGTCGGGTCACAGAGCTTGTGCACGCTGTGCTCTTCTCCAGATCAGACTGGAGACTTTTAGGAAACTTTACTGGGCAGTTGGTGCCCTGAGCTCTGCAGGGTGAGGCCAGACCTGCTCAATGTGAGGAGAAGTTTTACACTGCTCCATTTTGAACCTGGTTGGGTTCAGAGCTGGTGGAAGGAAGAAGGGTCTGAATCCCAGCTGGGCTTTTCCCACACGGAGGATTTAGCGCCAGCAGAGACAGGTGATGCAGCTGGGGCTGGGCTGTATCTTACAGTCTCCATGTGAAAATGCAGGACGGGAAACAATGGTCCAGGAGGACAAATCTTTGGTTTGATCTGTAGGGGAACTACTGTGCTAGCAGTGTCACCGGCATGCACGTTTGTTAGGAGGGACCTTGAACTGGCTTTAAAATCCAGTATGGGCTGGTGTGGTTTATCCTGCTGATAAGCAGGGAAGTAGCTGCTTCTGGGAAGTGGTGCTGCTAGTGCCCAGCAGGCTGAGGGACAAGTGCCATGTCCCTTCCAGGGGGCAAGGCTGTGCCCACTGGGGTGGAAGGTGCCTGCTTGCTCCTCACAGCCCTGCTGAGCCATCTGTCCCCTCTGCAGGTAAAAAGGGTGCTCAGGTCAAGAAAACCCAGCCCCGTCCTGGTGACAAAGCCAGCCAGAAGACCCTCAGTGCCAGACACCAGAGCACTTCAGCAGCCAAGGATAAGGTATCCAGCCAATCCCAGGCAAGATTTTCAGTGACCTCCACGGTGAAACACGGTCTGCACTGGTTAATGCCTGGGACCTTCCTGTTGCCTTTGAGATGGGACAGGCTGCTTACAGTGGAGGCTCCGTGTCACCAAGGGCCTGGTGTGGGGTCTATAGTGCCAAGAGCCTGCTGGGCATGGCTTGGGACGGGAATGTGCTCTGGCAGAAAAACTCCATTAGTTCTTAATGGTTTGTTGGCCAAGTGCATTCCTGGCTAACTTGGCTGCAGGCGGCAAGCAAAGCTGTGGGAGGCTGTGCCAGGGGCTTGCAAGCTTGGGTCTCTGCTGGCCGAGGGACGGGCCCTCCAGGGCTGTCCCCTGCAGCTGCCAGCCTGCACTGCAGGGTTGTCCGGATGCGAGCCCAGCAGTGGGAATTGTCCAGGGCTTTCTGCAGGGGTTTATTTTTCTTACGATGTTCCACATTGCAGATCGAAGCCATTTCCTGCGCCACTGCTCCTGCTCCACAGCCATTTACCCTCACCGCCAGGAGGGGGAAAAAGGAGAAAAAGCACAAGTGTTTAAGCCATGTGCTGCCCGAGGAATTGCTGGTGGAAATCATCTCTGAACGGCTGCAGGTACGTGGTGTGGTGGAAATGGAGACATTCCTGCTCCAGAGAGACAGGCAGTGAGGTACAACTCGGAGAGGAGGAGGAGGTCTGTGCCTGCTGCTGGAGGATCCTGTGCTGCGTGCAGGGATCCTTGGGGGAAGCTGCAGATGCCTTGAGTTGGCAGAGTGCAGTGCAAGAGCCAAGCTGGTCTTAGCTGATAACTGGGAATGACAGTGGCTGGTGTCCTGAGACGTTGCATTTACTGGCCTGCTGCGAGCCCAACGTGTGCGATGGCTGACTCGCTCTTCCTGTTTGTCTCTCCTGGCAGCTGAGGGACTGCTACAAGGGAGTGGTGTTTGATGGCCTGGAGACCCTCTTTGCGAGCAGCCTGGCATCTTCTCTCCTGTGCGTGCTCAAAGCTCTCAGCAATCGCCCTCATATCCACGCTGTGAACATCTTCCAGGATTCTGAGTTTTGGAAAGGCAGGCAGAGAGCTGCAAGAGAGAGGAGGGCAGCTAAAAAACAGCGGAAAGGTGAGATATCTCCATCCCTCTCAAATCTCGCTCAAGCCCTCAGCCTTATTTACCTGTGTGTATCTGGGTGTGCAGCAGAGCTTGTAAGAAGTCTTTTTCTTGATCCTTCCACCTTCTGCCTCAGTGTCGCCAGCACTCAGCTCACAGTTCCTTTAAATACAGCAGATCTGAGGCTGTAAGACTCGCCGTAATCTCAGTCATTAAAGCTTGGGTACAAGTGCAAGCTGGCGTGGCTCAGTGACTAACCCCCAGCCAGCTGTCCACAGCCATGGTGCACCTGAGCCAGGCCACAGTTTGGGGGGCTATCTGAATTTTGGAGCAGGGATGGGAGCTCCACAGTGTCTCCTGGCAGGGTGAGAGGCTGGGTCAGGAAAGAGCTGTGAATCCTTGCAGCTGACCCAGAGCCCCAAGCTCTGCTTGCAGTCACTAATGGCTTCTCTTGTGGTCTGTGCTGAAGCACGGGAGAAGGAAGAAGCTGCCCGGAGAGAGGAACAACGTCTCTGGAACGTGGATGTGGACGAGTATAACGCCCTCCCTGAGAAGAAGAAAGCTCTGCTTGATTACAAAATAGAACAAATCAAGCGTGAGCGGCGCGAGAGGTAAGTAAGCCTCCCCTGGGATACTCCTCAGGGTAGTGTCCCTGAAGGGTTTCTCTGCTCCAAGGACCTTCTCTGCTCCAAGGTTGAGCTCAGAGGGGTTCCAGAGCAAAGGCCAGAAGCAGCACAAGGATGGCCAGGTCCAGGTCCCCGGTTCCCAAGAGAGGAAGGATCATCTCTGTTGAGATCAGAACATCTTCTCTCCATTTTAGCCGTGAGCCCTCTGGCTTAGACATGGCCTGCGGGGAGCTGGGCTCTGGCCTTGCCTTGCCACTGCCCATAGAGGTGTCGAGAAGTCCTTGATGTTGATTCTCATTTCTTCATCATGCCCCTTCTTCACCAAAGCCGCAGGACTGGGGTGTGGGCTGGTGTGGGACACAGCTGTGCTGGTTTGCTTTAGACCCCGGTCCTGCTATAGATGAAGTCCTTGCAATGCTGATCTGCCAGGGGTTTCCCTAGGGTGGAGCACCATCCATAAAAGCTTAGGCTGCCCTTCAGCTGCAGCAGCAGGTGTACCCAGGAGAAGCTCTGGCCCAGCAGGGCAGCCCAGCTCAGGAGGATGCACAGGAAGAGTGTGGAGCTGGGAGGGGAAGCTGCTTAAAGCGAGCATGTGTTTCAGCACTTCCCTCAGCCCAGGCTGATGTTTGTTGCACTGGGAGGAGATGGCCAGGGCTGCTTCAAATCGATTTTCAGGACAGACAGCACAAGTGTGCCCTGGTCACAGCTGTGTTCCAGCAGGAAACCTGGTGGTTCAGAGCCTGATTTGCAGGAGTGGAGTTCCTGCAGCCTTTGCTTTCTGATTGCTGTGATTATTCTCATTAATGAGCAGGCTCTGCCCAGGGAGAAGGGGGGAGAAGGAGCCAAGTAAGCGTTGGAGGAGGGATAAGTAGGTGTTAGCAATTTATGGGCAGGATTAAACTGGGAAACCAAGGGAGGGGGGGCTTCATTCATCACTGCAGAGAGATGGGGGATCAGCCTTTGGCAGCGTGCTGGAGGTGTCCGGGTGGACCTCGGGAGAAGTTGCACAGTTGATACCTTATGATGGCAAGGCTTAGGTTTGGTTGGCCCAGGAAGTTGCCTCCCACCCTTCCTCACTTGGGATGTTGCCAAGCTCTCTGGGTTGAGGCAGGTCCACGGAGATGGCCTAACAGTTCTGCCTGGCCTCAGGGTCAAGGACTGAAGGGCAGAGCCAGCTGGGATTACAGTGAGCCCAGGTTTCTGGTGGTGACTCTCAGGGGTGTTTTCTCTTTGGTTTGCAGATGGCAGCAGGAGCAGCTGGCTCGAGAGCGTGAGAAAAGCAAAAAGGTGTCCCAAGCCCCAAAGAAGCAAAACAAGCTGCAGGACAAGAAGACTGGCCACTCAGTGAGGTTTAAGCAACCTGCAAAAGAGCAGCAGCAGAAAACCAAAAGCCCAGAGGTCCAGAGTAAGGCCAAAAAAACAGCAGCAAAACAACAGCAGCAGGAAACCAAAATCCCAGAGGTCCCGAGTAAGCGTGAGAGGATCTTGGACCAGAGGTTTCACATCTATGAGTCTTCGCAGAAGATGATCAAACATATTCTGTTATCCTGGGACCGGGTTCAGGGTCAAGTGCAAGACAAGCCCCAGTCCTCCCCTAAACAAAAAGAGAAGAAGAGCAGTAAGTCTCCCGAGAAGCCAGAGAAGAAGCCTCTGGAAAAACATGGTGGCCGCAAGAGTCTTCAGCAGGAAGAGGAGGTTGCAGAAGTGCCCTGCTTGGACTTCCACATCACACGTCGTGAAAAGGTGTTCAGGAGGATCCTGAAAAGCAAGAAGTTGCCACCAGCAAAGCAGGTAAAACCCTGCAAGGCTCAGATGCTGAACTTGCCGTGGTCTGGGGCCCTCGGACAGTGTGTCCCCCAGGTGATAACAACACAGAGAGAGCCTTGTCGAGGCCACTGATGATGTTCCACAATAGCTCCGCAGTATCCATGTGGATGGTGAGGTTCTCACCCTCCCTCAGATGTGTGGAAAGTGGGAGTGCTCTGTGTCCAAGCATCCCATCTGTTCAGAGAGTTTCTCAGTCTGGAAATCATTAAAAGCAGTCCCAGGGCAGGGCAGCTCACAGGCATTGTTCTCTTCAGCTGAGTCACTTGGGAGAGGTTTCTCCCTTGGTGCCCCTGTAGGTCCTGCCTCTGCTCTGGAGCCTGCTATCCCACTGGGCATAAAAAAGCACTTGTATTCCATATAAATCAGAAACTCCACGGCCACAGGCTCAGGGCCTTTAGAGAAGGAGTGTGAGGATGAAGGTGACAGGAATATAAACAGGGTTTTCTCTTCTGTTTTAGATCCTGGAGTCTCTGGGACTGGGTCCCTTAGGGCCTCCCATTCCCCCTGGAGTTCTTTTCTCCGTGCTCCTCTACCCAGAGGAGGACAGAGTCCCCGCAGCAGCAGAAGACCTCAGACACTTCATCCTTGTTGAACCTGAAGGTGCTGCTGCTGAACCTGAAGGTGCTGCTGCAAAAGATGATGTGGTGGGTACTCCTTCTGTACCTTCAGGGAAGGTGTCAGGGCAGGGGACAGGTTGAGTGGAAAAAGGGTTGCCGTGGAGGGGCAGTGAAGACACGATGGGGCCCCATGTCTGCAGGCATCCTTTCCACCAGGGATGAGAGAAAAGAGACAGCTCTGCTGGAGACACAGAGCAGTTCTGTAAGACAACAGGAAAAAAATCACTTAAACCCATCAACTTGCCTTAATGAGAGGGGCCTTGGTGGGGAGAGGGTCCTGGGTAAGAAGGGATGTCTGAGGCAAGACAAAGGCCAATAAGGAAGACCAAGTCCATGGGCAGGTGGTGATTATTCATGCTCTCTCCTGTTGGCTAACAAACCCCCATTCTGCTTTCCAGGAGGGGGATGTCTCAGGGCAGGTCTCACCTCTCTCTCCCTTTTCTCTCTCCCCTTATGCCAAGGCCCCAAAGGCAGAGACACAGGACCACTTGCAGGAGGGGAACGCCACGAGCAGCACCCAGGAAAAGCAAAACTCCACTCAGAGCACAAAAAGTCTCCGCGATCACTCCCCAGAAACACCCAGAAGTTCACCTGAATCAAGGAAAAGCCAACCGCAGAGTGACTCAACCCTTGAGAGACCTGCCAGGTGAGCTGCAAGGGAGGAGGTGATCCCTGTGCTTCACACTCATCCTGCCAAACAAGGTCCATCGTCCTCAGCTCCGCAGCGACCCTCTGCCAGTGCCTCCATGGGATGGCGAGTGCACAGCCCTCCTTTTTGTCTTGTTTGCTCCTTAGCAATGTCTGAAGCTTTCTTTTTCACTGCCAGGCTGAGAAGATTCCGGTGGATAGTTCCTGCCCACGGTGAGGTGGAACTGAAGATCCGCTTCAGCACCACAGTGCCAGGGCAGTTCGACCAGATGATGAATTTTGAGATCCTGGGGTCAAAGCGCCTGTACCAGTTGCCCTGCAGTGCCACTGCCCTGTACCCCAGCATCAGCCAGAACCCACGGTAAGGCTGGGCCACAGGAGCATCCCACACTGCTCCCCCAGACCTCAGAGCCAGGGCTGCCCCTTGTGACCTTCTGGCTGGGGCAGACGGTGCTGCCTGAGTCACCAGCACCTCTTCCTCTGCTGGGAGCTGGGAGGCTGAACTGGTGCCTCAGCCACCAAGAAGGGAGATGGCTTTCTGACTAGATTTCCTACTTGGAGCATCTCATACTTCCGCATTCCCTGTTTTCTCTGCCCAGGCTGGTGTTTCCTCACTGGAGGAAGAGCAAGGAGGAGGAGGACATCATCTTCAAGGAGTATGTCATGAGCACAAAGCAGTTCCACTTTGGACCGCTGCTCTGTGGGAAGTCAAGAGAATGGTATGTGCTCCCTGCTCCCAAGTGAGCATCCCTGTGTGCTGCCTGGACAGCCTGAGATGTTGGGAGGGCACCTCCAGGGCCCTGTGCTGTCCTGGACACACTTGGAGACACACTGTCCCAGTGGCACAATCCAGGGCAGTCCCAGGCTGGGAGACACATGGGGTTGAGGGACCACAGATGTGTGAGCGTGAGCAGATAACAGGCAAATGAGCCTTGGAGGAGCTGCTTTGCCAACCTGGTGAGTGCCCTGGTGTCCAGAGCCACATGCTGCTGCCAGCCCGAAGGTGACTTGGGGCAGCTTGTGTCCCTCTCCACATCTCAGCTCCACCCCTTAGGAAAGGAATTTGATGGTGCTTTTTCAAGTACTTTGAGCTCTACAGGTAGACTAAATGAGCAGGTATTCTCTAGATAGTTTTGTAAACCTTTCATTAATCTCTAACAGTAGTGAGACTGTGATTTGACCTGCCAATATGTGTGTGTCAGAGGGGAACCGACAGCAGGCATTATATTTTCCTGAGATTCCATTGCATCTGCAGTACTGGAAAAAAGTCTGCCTAAAAATGTTGCCATTGTAGCTGTTGGCATATTTCTATTTTTGATGTCCCTCTTGTTTTTATTTTTTAAATAATATTTGAAGTTAAGTTCTTGTCTCCATGGGAGCTCTGGAGGGCCAGGCTGATGGATGGTCTGGGATTTCTGTTTGCCTCTTTAGCCCTTTCACTCCCAATTCAGTTGTACACCACAGAGAGGGGTCATTTGTTATCTTTCACATTCCCCTTGGGAATGGATGCTTTTGATTTCTTTCCCTCAGACTTTTGAGCTAACCCATGGCAGTCAGATGACTTTTCTAAAAGCGATAATCTAAACTGTTTTGAAAATGTCATCTCAAAAGCCTGTCTCTATCCTCTGCAAGGAAGGCACCTCAAGAAAGAAGGGGAAAGAACCCTTGTGCCTGGTGTATTGTTGTTTTTCCGGGCACTTTTGAATTTATATTGTGGGAAACACTCTTGAAATGGCCTGTGCATCATCACGCTTCTGGGGTGCAGACACCAAGTGTAGGGGCAGCATCAAAGTAAGGCAAGGATGAGCCCACAGACCTCATGCCCCTGACAGGGATCATTTTTCTTCCCCTGCTTGTTAGACTATGGTCTTCCAGTGCCACCTCTGCTGCCGGCACACAGTGCTTTCCTCAGTGTGTGGTAAGGGCAACAGTCTCCTCTGCAGCCTTTTCCCCTTTTGTGGACAGGTACAAGTCACAGAACTGCCCCGCCAACAGCGAGAAGTTAACCATCTTCAATGACTTCCCCATGGAGGCAGAGGTGCATTTCTCCTTTGAGAACGACAGCAGAGGAGAGACGTTCCTTTTGGACCCTCCCAGCATGAGGCTGAAACCCAAAGAGAAAAAGGTAGGAGATGAGCAGGTAGGGCAGGCACCGTAGTAGTGCCGTTCCTCCTGCTCACAGAGGGCTCTTTGTATTTCTTTTTGTGGGGACGGGTTCAGAAGCTGAGTATTTGGGCATACCCAACTTCCGCTGGCCTCCTGGAAGACAATCTCGTCTGCTGCATTAAGGACAACCCGGAGCCAGTGGTCTTCCGACTGTGCTGCGAAGGGGTGCACGTGAAGCTGGGGGTCAGCCCCCAGGAGCTGCATTTCAACAAGCTGCTTCTGCACAGGTCAGTCATCCCATGGCTGAGGGCACTCCAAGGCTTGTGACAACGAGAAGAGGTTTAACTCTGGTTCCAGAGGCTCAGATGGAGCTGCTTCAAGCTGCATTCCAGGGCGAGGCTGGTGTGACCACCGAGCAGCTGACGCCGAGTGTCTTCCTTTCTCTGCAGGACTGACACCCAGACCCTGGTCCTGAAAAACGACAGCCCACTGCCCATGGCATGGCACCTCAGTGGGCTGGATGACCTTGGAGATGACTTCTCTGTGTCACAAGGCAGGGGCATCGTTGGCCCCCGCACGGACTTTGAGGTGAAGCTGAATTTCAAGGCCGAGAAGATTGGCGTCACTAATAAGATGATCCGACTAGAGGTGAGAGGGACTTGGGCCTTCGTGGCAGAGCAGGGCAGAGCAAGCAGCCGTGTGCTCTTAGGGGCAGAGTCAGGAAGAGCTGCACCTGACAGGCACAAGGGTGCTGTGGCCCCAACTTCTGCCTCTGCGCTGGGTTGGCCAGGTGCCCAGGCTCTGCATCCGGAGCCCGTAGCACAGCCACCTTGCTGCTGTGCACGGTTGAAGGCTGTTGTTTGCTTGTACAGACCAGCATTCTCTCTGTAGCCTTTCTGGGATTTTGTTCCCTGTGGTTTAGAGGCTGCATTTCAGTAAGGATGCGAGCTGATTGAAGAGGAGGGCGTTAATTGCCAGCGCCACCTGCTCTGGGACACCTCGCGTTTCTTGTGGTTGTGTTTACATCCCTGGGCCTCTCAAGGGTGCTTCAGCAGCACCATTCCCTGCTGTGGGAGTGCAGAATTGGGCTGATAAGGTTTCTTACTGCAGCAAATCCCGCTGGGGCAGCCTGTGAGATGAACGGGTTAGGAAAGCCTGGGAGTCCACAAACACTTGTCAAGCCAGGGAGGCCGTGGGGGAAGCAGCTGGCAAAGACAAGGCTTTAGAGGCTGTTTTCCAAAAGAACGATCTAAGCAGTGTTTGTTTCTCGCTGCCTCAGGTTTCGGATACAGAAAACATCCTGGGGATTGTTCACGCTGAAACTATCAAAGTCTCTGTGGAGGTCTATGATGTTAATCTGAGCATCAACATGCCTGAAGGTCAGTGGATGCCTCCCAGACAAAAGAGCCCGGGTGCATTTTACTACCTTGGCAGGTGGGCAGCCAAAGCCCTTGGGAGGGGATGGCATAGCAGGCACGGGTGGCACAGACACATAAAGCCCATACCTTGCAAGCTGCGTGAAGTAAAGCACTGTCAGGGCACCAACAGCCTTGAGTCTCTCCCTGCTGAACTTGGAAATGTGCAGCCTTGTGTGCAGATTGGATTAGGTGCTTTGAAACAACAGTCATCTGAACAGGCAGTTGGCAATTCCCAAAGGCTCAGCACAGCACATAAAGTAGTTGGATTTGTGCTTGGAATCAAGGAAATGGCTTCTACCCTGCAGATACTTGGAGTAAGAAGAGAAAGGGCAGCCAAGTAGCTAGAGAACACTTCCAAGAAGGGACACTTGCTGAAGAGGGTTTTGTGCCATTTGAGAACTCCAGCTATGTAGCTTGTGACGTGGTGTGGTCTGCAGCAGCTCACAAATATTCACCACTTCTTACCTCGCTCTGCTTGTTTTCTACAGGTCCAGATGGCACCTTGGAATTTGGGACCATTAATGTCCTGGACAACAAGAAGGAAGTCCTGAGTCTGAAGAACCAGGGCTTATATGACATGGAGTACAGGTGAGTCCAGCTGCCTGGTGCTGAGCTTTTCCTCAGGCTCCCAGGCCTGCGTTCTCCCTCTGTCCATGGCTAGAACCTGTTCCCACGCTGCTCCCTTTTTTTCTGGTCCTATGCAAAGTCCTGGCTGTGCTGGTGGCACCTGTACTTTCAGCTGCAGAGGTCTTCATTCTTTGCCTTTCTCCACAGTTTCAGTCTGAGAAGTGGAAGTGCCAAGATGGGCAACTTGAAATCTCACTTCACTGTCCGGCCGCAGAGGGGTTTGCTGAAAGCCTCCCGGCCACCTGTGAAAGTTGAGGTTCTCTTCCACCCCACGACTGAGTTGTTTCTGAAGACCAAACCCATCCTGCTCTGCCAGGTGAGCTGCCTGGGCCCAGCTGTGTTAGCACAGCGTGTCATGGGAGCATAAGCAGGATAGGTGTCTTTTGCAAAGAAGGCTTTAGCTGGGGCATCCTCTCTCCCACATACACAAACAAAGACTTCCAAAACCATTTGGGAGGCTTCATAAGAGAGCTGAAAATCTGGCTCTGGAAGAGGCCTTTAAATAGGGAGGGTGAGCTGCTGACCCACCTGGGGTGGGGTCAGGGGACAGGGGTAGAGGCTGGCCTCTGCTGTGTTTACCAGCCCCTCCTCTGGTTGCAGGTCATTGATCCCAAACTGAGTCCAGGAGACCAGACCGTTGCCACCATCCCACTGAGGGTGTCGGCGAGAGCTGTGTACAGCAAGTACAGCATCGAGCCTGCCTCACCCATCGACTTTGGGGCCATGATTAAGGGCACCAAGAAGACCCAGATATTGATTCTGGAGAACAAAGGCGCCCTCAGCTTCAAATTCCTCATCCACCAAGCACCTCCAGTGCAAAGGTAAGAGAAAACCTGCACTAGCCTTTCTGTCTGAGGAGGCACCACCACACAGCTGGTGTGTGACAGGCAGCCAGACCTGGGTTATCGTCTTTGGGTCACTGGCTTGGGAAGAGGGAGCAAAAAAACACCTCAATATCCCCATGTGAGGGACAAAGCTGGTCACAGAGCTGCTCTAAGCTGCAGCAATGGGTGCTGCAGGCAGCTCTCTGGGGGCCATCAGGAGCAGGAAGGCTTTTCTCCATGGGGAGGAAGGCCAGCTTTGGCCTCAGACAAAGGCAGGGCAGCTCAGCGTGACAGATGTCTCTGCTTTCTCCTCTCAGTTCACAGCAAGAGGAATCTGCCCCCTCGGTCAGGGAAAGAAAGCGCTCGATGCAGGTGGGTGGCTCCTGCTGCTCCCCGACATGTGCTGCTGCAGGGCATGTGGGAGGATGCAGCTGTGCCCAGGCTGGGGGTAGGACGTGGTCTGCGGGATGGGGAGTCCAATATCTGCTCAGTTCCACTGACAGTCCCATGGAGTTGTGGGGTCAAGAGAGGGGAGCAGGTCCTGTGTTTGGTGGCTGCTAGCCAGCATAGGTCTGTGAACACCCCAGGAGCAAACTGTCCCCATCTGAACTCCCAATCCCTAGTGCATTGACAGCTTTGCTTTTTCTTCTTCCCAATCCCTTCTCTCCCGTCATTTCTCTCAGTCATTTCTGCTCTCCAGTATGCTGGAAGTTGAAGGATCCCAGCTACCACCTTCATTCATTACATCAAGCTCCTCTCTCTCTGCCACTCGGGACAGACTTGAAGCTCCTCCTGGCTTTTTCATCTCATCCTGGGGCTGCCTTTGGGCCAAGGAGTCATCCTTCCCTGCCCTGGGGCTGGGTGCTTGGGCCCAGCTGGAGGCTAAGCCATGGCATACTCCTTGCTGGGGCTGTTCAGGGTACGGCTGTCAGGCATCAGCCTGTCCTGGCACTCTTTCTGCAGGCTCAGCTCACTGTCGGCATGTTCACGGTGTCCCCTTGCTCCGGCTCCATCGGTCCTTGGGGCCTGCAGAAGATCACGGTGGATTGCAGTGCAGGACCAGAGGGGAAGTGTGAGGAGCAGCTGTACATCGACATCAGCAACAGAGACCCCAAGGACAATCCCCTCGGCATTCCCTTTACCCTGACTGCCGAGTCCTGCTTCCCAGGTACCGACTGTCCACAGGTTCCCATGGTCAGTCCCGCTGCTGATCAGCACCTAAACTTGCTACTTGGATAGAGAGGCACCCTGGGCCTGAAGTCCCACCTTAAAATCCTCAGAGGCTGCAGTCCTTTTCAAGTCCCCCAGTGGGGAGAGGCTGGGAGGGATGTGTGGAAACAGAAAAGGAAAGCAATGCCCTTAAAGACTGAGGTTGACTGAGCTCCATCCTCACTGACTGAGCTCTCTCATCCAAGGCTGGGGTTTGCAGTCACCTGGGCAGAAAGGGCTTATCGAGCCCTCTGAGATGCCAGCGGGGTTCAGGTAAATTCAACAAAGAGGCTTCTCCAGCCTCAGCCCTCCCTCTGGTCTGTCTGCAGCACTTGTTGAAGACATCGCATCCATCTTTGAGAAGTACCCGATCCACAGCAACGTCAATCTCCACCAGACGTTACAGTCGGTGCAAGGCAACGGTGTGTTCATCAGAGACGATAACAAATTCGTCTTCACCAAAGTTCTGGTTGGGCAACGGGCCACAGCTCACTTCAAGATCTCTAACAGCAGCAGTCTCCCATGTGACGTGGTCCTCTCCATCAAAGCCATGCCTGGAGAGGTAAGAACAAGAGGCTCTCTAAAGGCCATGTGAGAGCCTGCCTCGCTCTCCAGAGTTCTCTGGCCCAGCTGGCCTAGTCCAGCTCAGTGCAGGTCAAACTGCAGGGGAGAGCAGCACTGCCAGGGGGGCACTTGCTTTGAATTCCACATCTCTCAAGCAAATTTTGGCTCACGCTTCTGGGTCTTTGGCGGGAATCCTTTCAGCGTCTCTCAAAAGCACACTCAGAGGGGCTGTTACGGACTGAGGGGCCAGAGCTCAAAGCAGAGCATTGCCTGGCTTTTCCTTCTCTTGGAAGGCCAGTCCTAGGTTATTTGCAGGGGTTTCCATGCAGTCCCAGCCTGCCACATGTGCTGAGGTGGGTGGCCAGCCCTCCAAGCAAGCTTTTGCACGCCTGGGCATTAGCGCAAGGTCAGCATCCCCTGGGATGGAGGGAGCCTGCCCAGGGAAGCGTGAAGCAAGGCACGCTGTCTGGGGCTGTTCCCAGGGATGCATCTATGAATATATTGGGTCACTCTGAAAGATGTTTCCTCCTAACACTGCACTGTGGGTTCCCCCCAAGCCTCACAACCTCATCAGCAACATCTTCAAGTTGGATCCTGTCGAGATGAGCATTCCCGGCTTATCCCACGCCTTTGCTACAGTGACCTTCGCTCCAGAACAAAAGGAGGACTACCAGGGCATTTTCACAGCTTCCCTTGTTATCCCAAAAAGGTAACTGACCCTGGGAAGTGTTGGGGGGGACCGTTCTGGTAGCTGCCTCTCCTCTTGGTAACTCTAATGCTTTCAGCACCCTTAGGCAGAGTATTTGGCATGAGATGATCTGGGAGGCAGTAACTGTTAGGCAGGGCAGAGCAGAGCAGAAAACTGAGGAGGCTGCTTTAGCCTGTGTGAGGGACTCTGAAGAGAGGGCCTCAGGTAGCCAGCTGGAAGTTACTGAGAAGTGCAACAGCAGAGCTGGGACTTGCCAAGGACAAAGGCTTAAATGAAGCAGTTGCTGTGCCAGCAGGTCAGGATTTCCTCCTTAAAAGGAGGCGATCCTGTGTGGTTCCCTGGCATGCATTTAGCTACTCTTATATCATGGGAGTGATTGGAGCTCTTACCAAAGAGAAGCCCGGTTCTTCTCCCTGGGACCTGCGTGCTGGAGCTCTGACCTGCCCTTCCCCAAGCCTTTAGTGGCTGAATTGGAACAGGGAGGTCAGCTTTCTGCCTGTCGTGGTCTGATCCCCTGCTTTTCCTGTCAGTTTCTGCCTGCATTCTCCACCAGAAATGTTGGGAGTTTGGTCTGGGCCAATTTTTTCTCACCCCTCACACAATTGCTATAAGTTGAGAGAATGTTTATGCAGACAAAAAGAGATATGATGTGGGGAGAATAGTATTAGAATTTATTACTAGCAAGATAAAAACTAAAGAACTATACATACAACAATTCTAGTTAGTCAAAACTGCTATGTATTTATGAAAGTACACCCCCCCAAAACCTTGTATCATTTCAGGAGGAGTGGTCTCCTCTCTGTTTCCAGAGCTACAGGTCTTCTAATTAATTTTGCAGCACTTGAAAGTTCTTATTCTATTATCTCTAGGACGACAGTTCCGTTTCGTCGCAGCTGGAACTGTCTTCCTCTCTCTTCTTTGTCGACCTCAGGGCCGGGCCTACCCGCCCCAGGGCTGAGACCAGAGGCTGGGGGTTACCTGGGCCCTGTGGGGTCCTCCAAGGACTGCAAGGGGACACTTGCCTTACCATGGTCTTCACCACAGTGCAGGGGCTAATGGCTTTTGAGTCCACCCCTGTTTCTTGTGGGGTCCCTCCTCACGAGAGACAGTCTTTGATGGACATCTCTAGCATGAGTCCACCTTTGGGCAACAGGTCTTCCATTCTCTGCTGTCCCTTAGAGTCATAAATTCAGCTGTGCCAGCATGGATCTCTCAATGGGATCACAAGTCCTACCCGGGCTGACTCGCTCCAGCATAGGTCTCTCTCTCCATGGGCCACAGGTTTCCAGCAGGACTCTGTTTCATCTTAGGCCTCCCACGGAGTCACATCTTCTTCATGCACTCCCATGCTCTGGCGTGGGCTCCTGCATGAGCTGCAGAGGGGGGTCTTTGCACTCCGTAATCTTCCACGGACGGCAGGGGTTTTTAGTTTTTAATCTTTTCCCTGCTGAAGAGAGAAAGAGAGGGGAAAAGAAGGAGCCCCCCTTCGGGCTTCCCTTCTCTCTCCTCCAGCTGCCAGCTTTGACCTTGGAGGCTGTGCTATCTCTCTGCCTGGAATTCCTTCTGCAGCAGTTTTTTTCCTCCACTCTGCTACAGGAGAGAAGGGGTCTGGCCCCCCTTGCCTGGGCCAGACTTGGCCTGGGGTGGGGGGTTCACATCTGGGCGCAACAGGGCTGGCTGCTACGCTGGCTCTCCCATTTTTCTTCTGCCTCGTGGCTCTTATCCCTTCTGCGCCACAGCTTCTCTTCCATTTTCTTAAATATGTAATTGGCAGAGGCGTTACTAAAACTTTTGACTGGCTTTGCTTTGGCAATTCATCTGGAAAAACTATTTTCAGCCCCGGGGGGGCTGGTCGGCAAACCCACAACACTGCCCTAAAAATCAATTTCTTTTTTAGTATCCTTGGAAATAATCTTTACTGATGGTGGTGGTAATTTGGTTTTCCCTTCTTGCTTTCGTACTGTTTTCATGGTGCGCTTTTGCTTGTTGCATATGTCTCGTATCACTGCAGCCAGAGGATTTGCCACATCTCATCTGGTGCCTCATTATTTATCTGCTGTACAGCATGATTCAAATTAGGGAAATTATTTATAACTGTTATTCTGGAAGGCTCTGGCTGAAATGGTTTCTGTGCCTCTCCAGCAGCTCCGCCAAGACAAAACCCCACCAACTGTCCTTCACTATCAGTGGAGAGGGGCAAGTGCCTCAGGTGACAGTCGTGTGCCCGAGCCTGCAGAGTAAGAGAGGAAACCCTGTGCTGCGCTTCAGGAGGCTCATGCTGGGGGATTCACAGAAACTCCCCCTGGTCCTTCGTAACAACGGCGTCATACCCACCCAGGTAAGGACCTGCTCAGGGAATGCTCTGGGCTGGGAACAAGTGCTTGTCCCGTGGAGGAAAGCTCCAGAAATGTGCTTTTCTGTCCGGTCTTTCTTCTTCAGTTGAACACAACACAAAAAAGGTGGTGGGGTGTTTTTCTCCCCCCTCTCCCAGCTCACATTTTGTTCTCATGTGGTCATGTGTGATGTCCCAGTTCCATGAGATTTAATTTTAATTAAACTTAATTGTGGTTTAATTACACTCTGCTCATGACTGTCTGTCCTGTTTGGCTCTATGTCAGTTCTATCCCTATGCTTTTGAACACCTGTTTTTTTCCTGTGTGACTTCACTTAACCTTTGTGCTGAGCGTTGTGTTTGAGGCGGGGAGGTGGTCTGGGTTCCCTGTGCTGGACCAGCAGCAGTGCAGGCTCAATCCACGTGCCATCCTCTACTCACACCCATGTCGCTGTGCTCCTTTTCTCAGTTTACAGTACGACTCATGGATGAACAGGGAGTTTTCTTCATGAAAGGCAGGCAGTCTGCACTCCACGCCTTCCACATTGCAGACATGGAAGAGGACTCCACTGGAAAAGGTAAATCCATTCACCATAAAGCGTGGGGGAATACCACCACCTCGGTGGACTGGCTGAGGTCTTTGCCACACGTGGGAAGGTACCAGCCTGAACGGAGGCAGCCCTTGAGCACACAAGCCAGCCAGCAGAAGCCAAAAGCACTCCTTGGCTCAGCCTTCTGAATGGCAGGAGCTGGCTGGAAGCGGATGGAATGAGGGCTGAGCGTTAACCTGAGGTTTAGCCGCTTAAGTGGTGATATATGTGATGGTGGCATAGTCTTGTGAACACAGCAAGAGGGTCTGGAACCACTGGTGGGAGAATCTGTGCTTAGAAGCAACTGATTCCAAGGCCTTATTCCTCGTATACCCCAGGGAATTATTTCCTCTGTACAGCTGTATCCCTTAACTCTGGTTCCCATTGCCGTGCAGCCAAGGAGCATCACAAGAAGCCTTACCTGCTCCTGGAACACGGGCAATCAGCAGAGTTTGACGTGTTTTTCAAACCGACTCTGGCCCAACGTCTGGAAGGGAAGATCCTTGTGGCACTGTCAGGCAACAGTGAGATCAACATAGAGCTGGTGGGTGAAGGCTACGATGATGACTTCACCATTGATAACCTCCCTGGACTAGCAGAAGACAGCGAGGAGAGCGGTGCTAAGGGCAATCTGGACGACGACACCATTGAGGGTAAGAGAGGAGAGGCTGCCAAGGTAGAGCGAGGAAGAGGAAAATGTCTGATCCTGCATGTCCTCTCCCTAGCCAGGGCTGGGCTGTCAGCCACTGGACTTGGGCAATCCCTGTGAGCTTGCCAGCCGTGCACACAGAGCAGTGTGTGCTCTGCTGCTTGTCACTGGGCACAGACACAGCCACGGGCTTGGGGACTCCCAGAGGGAGGGAGGCTTGGAGAAGGAGGAGTTGAACATACACGTGTCTCTGCACGTGAGGGGGGTGGATGGACCTCACTGCATGCTGAGATCTCTTCTCTCCTTCTTCACAGCTGTCGGAGTGAATCACGTTGAGTTTGGTGACTGTGCAGTCGGGAGGTGCTGCGACAAGACCTTCACAGTCACCAACCACAGCAAGGAGGACGTGATGCGGTTTGAGTGGCTGGCAGACGCCCCGTTCCAGTTCTCCCCCAAGGTGAGCTGGGACAGCTCTGCCTTTCTCGGTTGCTCAGGCCCTTTCCTGGTGTTCTGGGAGCTGGCAGGGAGTCACCACATACCAGCCCATTCCAGTGCCATGCAGGAGATGCAATCCCTGGCTTTTCTGGGGCAGGGCTGTCAGCCCAGCAGGAAAGGCTCCGTGTTCTGGGAGGTGGCCCCTTCTGTTCATACTTTGCTCTATCAAATCTCACATAAATCCTCACTGAGGCGCAGATTCCCGGCACAGCTGCTCACCAGATCAGTCCCTTTTGCTGTCAGTCCTGCCTTTCCTTGCCAGTGATTCCAGTTTGGTCTTGACTCTCTGGTTCTCCCTAGGTGGGACACCTGCAGCCTGGCCATGCCAAGTATATCAGTGTGACCCTGAAATCCAACGTCCCGGTCACCTTCAAAAGGCACTCTGTGAAGTGTAAGGTGGCCAAGATCAAATACCAGCTGCCACCAGAGGAGGTTTACGACTGGGACGATGGGATGCACACTGTCAAGTGGGAGGATACCACCAAGAGACTCCCAGGAGCCCGCTGGCCTGTGAAGCAGAAGGTAAGAAGCACAGCAGCAAAAGCTAACTGAGCTTCTGCAAAAGGACCTGCCGACAGCAGCAGACCACCAGCACTGCTGGCAGAGCAGCTCCTGCTTCCCCTGGGCATTGGCTCCAGCCGTGAGGTTCACCAGCAGTGCATTTTTGGGGAGAGGCGGGTGCGCTCACACCAGAGGGGGAAGCCTTTTGGCAAGAGACCTTTATCCACACGCAAACTACCGGTCTCGGTCACAAGCCAAGTGTTGCAGCCCGTGTTGAATGGGAGGTCACGTTTGACTTTATCCCATTTTACAGTGTTAAAATCTCTTCATGTGATTTGGTGCCTTGTCACCCGCGAGGAGTTAAACCCACTGCACTCTGTCTCTTGTTTTGAAGTGGAGAGCGGCACCGGTGAGCTCCGAGCTCTGCCTATGCCGATACCAGAGATTTTGGTTGTGGCCTCTGTATTGTGGGGGATAGCTCATTATGGAGCAGCCCAGGCACTGGGTGACAGTATGCAGGAGTCTGCAGAAGCATCATCTCCAGAAACTCTTGTTTTTTCTATCATTATTGCCAAACACACTTATCATGGTGAAGGTTCTTGCTGAGTTTCTGAGCCATAGTGAGTCCTGTAAACCAAACTTCCCCATCAGGGCATCAGCAGTTGGAGACTTTCCCAGTGAGATCATTCACACCCCAAAATGCCCATAGCCAGCTCCCACCCCACACCTGACATCTGGAGAGCACTTTCTCCTAAAACAAGAAGGAAGAAGTTCTTTCTAGGACTGATCAGTCTTGGGCTTCTCCATCCACAGAGCTCCAGCAGGGGAACTTAATCCTAATGTTGAGACCTGCTGGATTTATAGGGGACCAGGGAAAAGGTCAGAGACTCTACGGGGTTGAAGCACAGGGACTGACAGCTGGCCATAATCCCCATGAGTGTATTGATAGCTGTGGTGGTGACTGCTTTGATCCATGGGTAGAAACCAATACTGTAGTACAACAGTCCAATTTTGTCATCTTGCCAGGGAAACAAACCCTATTGTCCTTTTTATGGGGCTGAGTTTGGAGGCCAGAAGATTTCTCTGCTCAGCCTGGCTTTCTGGGCTCTGCTCAGTGATTCTTCCCTCCTCTGCCTGCAGGTGGCCAAGGCGCTCCTGGAACCACCTCACACCGTCCTGGAGGAGAGCAGCCACGAGGTCGAGCTCAGTGCTCAGGTTGACTACGCCGAGTTCAAACTGGACACGGTCGAGGTTCAACTCAAGAAGACTGAGCTCTTCCAGACAGAGACAAGCACGTGAGTGCTGGGCACCATGTTGGCCCTTTTCTCCTAAACTTCCAGATATACACTGAAATACTGTTTGGGCCACCCAGGGCAGCAGTTCTGAAGGTGGCAGAGTTGCCTGGGAAGACAGTGTTCCTGAGCAGAAGGTGGTACCAGGAGCCCACCGTACAGTGTTACTTTAGTACTTGCTTGTTATTCCTCCTCCTTGTTTTTCAGTTTCCGGATGTACAATACAGGGAATGTAGCCCTGAAATACTCCTGGGAGGTAACTCTGGAGGAGGAAGGATCATCCAAGTGTTTTGAGAAGCCGTTCTCGACCACTTTGATGAGTAAGTCATTGGCTCTGGGTGGTGTGCCCGGCACATTTCAGTTGGTAGCTGAGGGCCTGGGGAGAAGACCCTGCCACATCACCCCAAAACATTAATTGCTTTTTCATCCCTGTCCACTTCCCAGCTGCAGCTGGAGAGTTTTCTCCATACCCCTTCTCTGCCTTTTAGCCCCTCCTGTTCTTGCTCTGCCACCTGTGCTCTGCACAGGAGCTGAGCCAGGCTCCAGGGAGAGCCACGTGCTGGGAAGGGGGACATCAGGGCACCTCTTTGGGAAGTCCCTGAGACTGGGAAAAACAATGGTGGAACAAGTGAGCTGCCCCGCAGCCACTGTCTGTGTGCAGTTCCCCGCTCCAGGGCAAATGCAAAGTCACTGTCTCAAACCACAGGAGCGTGTGCTGCAGGCAGAGACCCTGCTCCCAGCCGCTCTGTCTCCTGCTGAAAATACTTGGCCAGAGGTGCTCCAAGTGCATCCCAGCTCTCTTCTGTCCACCTGCAGCAAGAGGCAGAGTTGTTGGGAACAAAGGGTTTTGTCTTTGAAACACGTCCTCTTCCCTCCTGCAGGTTATTTCTTGTCCTCTGCTGCTGTGGAGCAGTGGTTCAGGCGTCACGCGAGGCAGGTGCACTGGGCATCGCCGCTCGAGTCGACTCGGCCCCAGTCTTCAACTCAGCCCCAGTCAAGTTCACGCCGTTCAAAGCAGCTGCGCTGCTCTTCGAAGCGCGTTAGCTCCTCCCTGCAACTGCTTCCAGATGACATCAATGACCCACCGCTGTTCTCCATCGAGCCCCACTGCGGTTCCATCCCTGCTGGCCAGAGTCAGATTTTCCATGTGAGATTCTGCCCGATGCGCGTGGGGAAATTTAAGGCCCAAATACTGTGCAGGTAAGAAATGTCCAGGTACTTTCCAATCCATGCTCCTGGTGGGTATCACAGGATGGGTCAGGTTGGCAGGGACCACAGTGGGCCATCTGGTACAACCTCCCTGCTCAAGCAGGGTCATCCCCCAGCACATGGCACAGGATTGTGTCCAGAGGGTTCTGGAATATCTCCCGTGAGGGAGACTCCACACCCTCTCTGAACAACCTGTCACCTGCACAGGAAAGAAGTTCTTCCTCATGGTCAGGTGGACCTTGTTTTGCATCAGGTTCTGCCCATTGGCTCTTGTCCTGTTGATGGGAGCACCAAGCAGAGCCTGGTCCATCCTCTGACAGCCTCCCTTCAGTCCCTCTGACTGGGGTGGGTGAGCGTGCAGCCCCGGGGACAGCCAGCCCCAGAGAGGCAGCAGGAACATCCAGTATACAGGAGCACAGGAAGAGGATCATCTGGCCTTGGCCAGATGTCTGTGGAGATGTCTATGGATCTGTGTGGAGACAATGGGAAAAGACACTGTATGAAACACTTGGCTCCTGGAGGGTTGCAAAATCTGGAATGGGAGATCCAGAATGGCTGTCAAGGGGCCAGCCAGTCCCTGGCTATGCTTCCTTATGGGACAAGCGCAGCCTCCTTCTCTGCATGGAACCCCGTGTGCTGCAGTTGGTCCCCAGGCCCATAAGTGGTTGTGTTTCTGCCTTCCCCCCTCTGCTGCCTCCATGGCAGGGAATGCAGTTCTGTTTCATTTGCTGCTTGCGTGGAGAGAGGATGCAACACTGGCTGCTCTGTGAGGAGACAGGCGAGCAGCTGGCTGGCTGCAAATGTTTGTCTGGCTAATACCAGTCCCTTTCTTCCTAGTCTTTCTAACCTGAAGTCACCTCGGAAGAGCCCATCAGTGTCTGTGATGGGGGAAGGCTGTTTGCCGAAGGCCGATCAGAAACGCTCCGCGTCACTGCGAAAAGGGAAAACCCAGAGCAGCAAACCCAAGAAGGTGCATTCACCAAAACGAGAGTGACACCCTCTGCGTTACGGCTTCTGCTGCTCATGGTTTCCCAGCCTTCAGCAGAGACTTCCCCAGCTACTCTTCAAGCCCCAACAACCAGGTCTACCTCACCTGTGTACTACGTAATAAACTGTGTTTCAACCCATGAGTTTTCTCACTGTTACTGTTCAGTTCTCTCCCACATTCCATGGGAGGGGAGTGAGCCGGTGTCTGTGTGGTGCTTGGTTGTGAGCTGGGGCTCAGCCATCTCCAGGAAAGCAGGTGAGATCAGATATCACCCCCTTCCTCTGCAGGCTGCTCTGCTCCCTTTGGAATTCCCGTTCCTTGGTCTTTAATGGGTGGTGCAGTGAAGTGTCCCTTGGTCACACCATGAACTGCACAGCTAATATGGGAGCAGCACTGACTGTACCAGAACTCCAGTTGCTTGGCCAAAGGCTGGGGTTAAGGACAAGAGTGGCAATGATCAGTTATCCCCTGACAGCCTTGGAGCATTCGCTGCTTGAACCGAAGCCCAAGGGGAGCGCTACCATTGCCTCAGGAATTATAACAACCCAGCTTTCCCTGGGACTGGAAGGTTCAGCCTTCACTGTCCATCGCTCCGTTT
>JAWMRA010000020.1:3167550-3180065 GCA_035584735.1 Pseudotriccus pelzelni
GCTCCCTTTGAAATTGAGCACGGCTGCTGCTCCTCCCAACTTCCCAACAGGGAACAACCCTCCCACCTCTTCCACCAGACCCAGCAGGATGCTAGGGGAGCCCTTCATTGGCACACCAAGAAGAGACCCCGGGGGGAGGTTGGACACCAGCCTGTGAGCAAAGCCCCTTTTTGTGCTCAGCATTACTGCCAGGCCCCTGCAAACCCTCATGCCTCCATTTCCCAACTGGAAAAACAGGGATCACGCAGCTGATTGACGCAAGGATATCAGTACTGAAAAAGAGCGAGCGTTCCTCATTGATGGTGCAGTAACCAAATCTCTCAAGCACCTTTGAGTGAGAGCCAAGGGTGCACCAGGAGTCCTTGGCTCCTGCTGAAACCCACAGACCTCAGCTGTACCATCACCTTTTAAAGGCAAATTTAGGAGACCTCAGGCTGTCACGTCTCTTGCGTCTCTCAAAGCATGTCAGTGGCGTGGAGAGGTGCAGATCAGGGGTCCTTTTTTCCTGGACACATTCCTCAGTCACAGCAGCATAGAGATGGATGTTAACTGTGTAGCTCCCTGTCACCTGGAGAAGGACAGACAACTCAGCTGAGAGTCCAGGTGACGTTTGCTGCTGTGCCCAGCCTGCTGCCTGCCCCAAAAGCTGTGGCACCTTGATGGGCAGGGACACATCCAGCTCTCCAACTGGCAGGTTGGTACTGTCAAAAAGCACTTCAATCCTCTCGGTGCTGCAGTAGGGCAGGCACTGCACCTGGTCCACGTCCACACTGAAACCTGGAACAGACAAAAATAAAGCAGCTGAGATAAACAAGCACCATGAAATGTGCCACAAGCATGCTAAGGTCATAGAGGTGTCCTGGCTGGCAACCCTGGGAAAGACCATTCTGCATCTCTGGAGAAGCTGCTGCTCTTTTTAACTTGTCACCCACCACTCAAGGAGAAAGGGCTTTCAAAGGCAGCATCCAAGGTCCACCTTGGATGGTAAAACCACCAACTGAGCATCTCCAGCAATTCCTTCATCAGGTGCCTCAGGGAAGGTTGAACAGAGCTCTCCAAAGGAGAATTTCCAATTAAGATCCCTCCATGCTGTGCTGTTCCCTGGTCAACAACTTAGAGGAGACACCTGAGCATCCCTTAGACACAGCGAGCCACTGTTTGATGAAAGCACAGCCTTGCCTCAAGGCCTCTTTTGGAAGCTGCTTTAGATCCATCAGAGGATCTCACAGGCTATTTCCTCAATAAAGGCTGAACACAAGAGTTGTGACAGCGTGAACTCCAAACAAAGCACTTCCAAACCACAACAGATTCCATTGGTTTGGAACACAAGCCCAGCCCACACAGGGCCTGAAGAAGGTTGGTGCTCATGGGAACCAAAGGCAGAAGATGCTGAGAGGTGACCAGGGTGATCATCCCACCTGGCTCCTGCAGTGAAGTGTTAGGGCAGTCACAGGCAGGCCAAGTCTCTGGCCACGGCTGGCCAGGAGAATTCACGCTTTGAAGCTCCCAGCAGGGGCACAGAGAGGAAAACACTCAAAAAAACCTGCCCTCATCTAGTGGCTTAAACTGATCTGTCTGAGCCCACAGGAAGCCTCCCCAGCACTTGGTTACCTTTGCCCTGCAGGACACGCTTGTCAATGTGGAAGGACACCGGGAGGAGCCCAGTGTTGGTGACATTCACCGTCTGTCTCTCGGTGTGACCGCGAACGACGCTGCCCATGTCCAGGACGTAATCGGGCAGCTCAAATCTGGAAGGAGGAATAAAGACAGTCCTTAAACCACAGTCCATTGTCCAAGCGAATGGAAGATGCAAATAAAGCGGACAGTTCTGTGTTCACTGCTGTGAAAACTCATCTCGAGCCCGTGAAACTCAAGGCCTGACTGCCTGGCAGTGACTTTGGGAAGTCACAGGGGGTGCAGGTCCTGGGCTTTATCAGTTACCAGGGGTACCTGAAAATAAAATTAGTGTAAAATGGACACTGGTCACAGCTCCCGTGATATGAAGATCCAGTGTACATAAGTCAACTGGACCTCCACTGGTCTCAATGAAACTGCTTAGCCTGAATTGCTTCAGGGCCTTGGAATAAGATTTGCCTGTACAGGAAATCTTCACTGCTCTGCAACCAGAATCACTCCCAAAGCAGCACCGATAAATGTAATCAACACTGGCAAAATTCACGGGAGGGTCCTTTCCCAGAGCAATCCCACAAAGGAAAGCACATGAATGATTTGTTTTGTGGAGCACCTTCTACCTGGATTGGAGCCTCCTGTGCCTGTGCTGCCTCACGAAGGAGCAAGGGGAAGCTCCCTAGGTAAGCCCTGCCACCTCTCCAGCATCCAAGCCTGATTTAGGGTTTTCAAGGGTTTGGTGACCTGCGTGATTCCCTGCTCCTTTTGCTCAGTGCGCTCTGTTAGTTGGAATCAAGAAGGCAGCTTGGAGTTGTTAGCAGGGACGGGGTCTGCGCTGCCTGGAAGGGCTTGATGGTCTGTACTCAGCCCCGAGAACAGAACCTGTGGGGGAGCTGAGCTGCTCCAAAGCTCAGTGAGGTGCTGGGGAAGGGAGGACACTCAGCAGCTCACAGGGAGCGTGTCACACCTATTGGCACCGGACCCTTTCTGAAGTCCTCGGCTGTTCCCAGCTCGGCAGACACAAGGAGCTCTCAGGAGCAGGGAGCACTGCTGGGTGTTACCCTTGGGACACCAGGAGTCCCTACTCACTCGACAAGCTTCTGACGAATGGTCTTGTCAAAGCCCCTGAGCTCGGGGGGACGGGAGGCTACAATTCTCTGCTGCTCCAGGACACATTGCTCTATCAGCACCTGCTCCATCTCTCTCTGCACCCAAGTGTCCCACTGAGGAAAGAGAAGACAGTGGCTGGTTGGCAAGGGTTCGTCCCAAGTCCCAGGCTTGTATCTGAAAGAGGATCCCACCCTGCTCTTGTTGAGAGGGGGCACGGGCTCCTCTTGTCTGGCTGCTCAGTGTCTGTGACACCTCACACTCTCTGAGCCAGGACCTTATCTCAGGGAAGCAACTCCAGCATCTCTGCCTGCCCAGCCACTGCTAGAAAAGCTGATCTGGCCAGACAGACAGGCAAGCCAGGAACCTTCCAGAGCTCCAGATATTTCCCTGCCCCCAGCCAGTGCCAAAGCAGCTTGGACAAAAACTCTCCTGAAAAGCCAACAACAACCAAGCCTCTTGGAGATGAGCACTGCCAGCACAGTCCCAGGGCACAGTCAGGCTGCTGCTGTTAAGGTCTGTAAACCTGGCAGGGCTTGGGTTGGGAGCAACAAACTCCCCAGCAATGCCCTGCATTTCCTTCAGAGTGCCATCAACTCCATCCCTTGAGCACGGCCTTCAGGATCTCTCCCTGGAGTAGCCAGGAAGCTGGTGCAGCTCCAGGAGGGACCATGACCAAAGGTGGGCAGCCCCTTGGCCAGTGCTGAGCTGACAGGATGGTCACGGCCAGATCCGGGCAGGGGGGTCCCAAGTGCCAGCAGGGCACCAGGAAGCTGCTGTGGGGGTGCCAGGGGCTCCAGTCCCACGGGGAGGGTGGCATGTGCCAATGGGGGCAGCAGCTGTTCTTACCACAATGCCAAAGTCAACGCCAGAGTCAGCCTCGGATGGCTCCTCGGACAGCACCTCGGATAACTCTGTGGATGACTCCTTGGATGACTCCTTGGATGACTCCATGGACGACTCTGTGGATGACTCCTCGGACGACTCCTCCGATGACTCCTCAGATGACTCCTCCTCAGAGTCCTCCTCAGACTCCTCCTCAGACTCCTCGTCAGAGTCCTTCTCGGATGTCTCCTCGGTAGCATCTGCTTCATCGATCTGCGTCTCTTCCTCCTGACTTTCTATTGTCTCTTTCGGTATCTCCTCGTATTTTTCATTTCCTGAAGGAAAAAATTACCCACAAATAGAAGCTTGGGTGCATTGCCAAACCCATTTAAGCTGGGAAGTCCCGCTTCCCCAGTGCTGGCCCCTCCCAGAAACAAACCCCTCAAGTCACCTGGGGCAAGTAGATGCTGCCGCTCCTTGAGGCCAGGGTCATCCACGGATGGCTCCACGGATGCAGGCTCGGTCAGAACATCTGCTGCATCGCTCTGCTTGTCTTCTTCCAGATTTTTTTTAATCTCCTTCAGTGTCTTCTCGAATTTTCTATTTCCTGAAGGAAAAAGTTACCCACAAATAGGAGCTTGGGTGCATTGCCAAACCCATTTAAGCTGGGAAGTCCCACTTCCCAAGCACTGGCCCCTCCCAGAAACAAACCCCTCAAGCCATCTATGGAAAGTGGATGCTGCTACTCCTCTCTAAATCCTCAAGTTCACTCTCAGCCATCATGCTCCTCACAGAGGAGCATCTCATCCCCTGAAATATCATGCAAATTAACCCTGCCAAAAGCCCTGCCAGTCTCTCTTACAGTTTGCCCAAGGTTTTCTGTCTAGCCATCATCTTTTCAGGCCTCTGACAGATGTGCTGGCAAGATCTGCAGGATGGTTACTGGGACAAAGCCCTCACGGGCTACTCTGCTCAAGACTCAGGAAGCAACCAGAAGGGAAAATGTTGGTCTGGCAGCCCTGCAACCTCCAGGCTTGGTGGAGATGGGTGTGAGCTGCCCTACATGGGAGAAAAAAAAAGGGAGGGAAAACCTTCCTAGGGAGCGGGCAAGCAGTGCTCACCTTTGATATCCCAGGGCAGGTCCAAAGAGATCCTAAGAAAGGTCCCCTCTCCTTTCAGGGAGATTTCTGCCGGTGTCAGGTGACCCACTTGGATCTGGAGAGTCCTGCAGAAGGCTCCTAGTACTCCTGGCAGGTAATAGACTCTCAGCACTTGCTCCTTGCCAGGATCCATGTAAGCCTGAAGGGGATGGGAGGAGAGGGAAGGAATGCATCAAAGAGGGTTTGATGGGGGATGGCTCAGGTGAATAGACAGGCCGAGAAGACAAGACAGGTTCTCATCTGGAAGAAAACATCAGAACACATCACCTTATAACTTCCCTGTACCCAAAAACTCGAGCCTCCAACCTGAGGGTGCAGCGTGTCCTCCTGAGGGCTCATAAGGCTGCACCCCTAGCAGAGCCCGCCCTGTGCTCAGGAGAGCACACACAGCTCTGCTGCTGACGGGGTTTGCCCTCTGCCAGCAAGAGCCAGGCTCAACAGGTAAAAGCTCTTTTGCTGGGCACTGTGAAAAAGGAGTGAAGGTGCCTGCGCTCAGCGGAGCCAGCAGCTCCTGTCACAGCACATCAGTGGTTCCAGACTGGTGTCAAAGGGCCTGAGCCCTTACTAATGACCCCAATAAAAACGCCTTTGTGGTTACACCAAGGGTGCATGAGCGTATCCAGGTTCACAGTGACCTGCAAACACGTATCTCTGGAAGCACAGGAGGAGAGACTAGGATGAGATCTAGGGAAGAGGGCGATGCCGGGAAGGCATCTCCTCTCTGGGCTTCCAAAAGGGCTGTCCAAGCCCCAGGCTGGGCTCACACCAGCCAGGTTGAGGGCACACTCATCCCTGGGTGACAGCACACAGCTGCAGCTTTCCTGGGCTCACCCCTGCACGCTGGGCTGGATGGCTCCCCAGTCCCTTTCCCACTGCGGGGAGAAGCAGCTGAGCGGGACAGATCCTGCCACTCCCCGAGCTCTTACTCCAGCACCCGAGGAGGAGGCAGCCCGAGGGAGCCCTGCCCAGCTGCCAGCACCCGGGATGCTGCTGCAGCAGCTGCCTGCACGGGGCCACAGCACAGCTGTGTCTTTGGCTGCTGGCAGGAAGGGGGCATCAGTGTGACATCCCTTGGAGGAGACAGGCAGGAAATAACGAGAAAGCAGCTTGGCTTTCACTTCTTATTCCAAAGAGGCCCAAAGACAGGAACACTGCTTGAGCTCAAAAGCATCCAGGCAGGGCTCAGAAGCTGGGATGGTGGGATGCTGCAAACTCCTCTCCTTGCTCTTCCAGCCCCACTCCTCCCTGGCCCCCTCGCTGCCCCACAGAGCTGGTGCAGTGCAGCAAACCCGGAGGGAGTGAGGGACCAGCACAGGGGCTGTGAGGCTTTCTGGCAAAGGACCTTCAAGCCAAAGGAAGGAATATGTAAGTGCTGCTTAGTGCTGGCAGGGAGGAGGCAGGGACAAGGAGTAAGTCCTGTCTGATCACACAGCCTGGGTAAGGTGACCCTCAGAAGAGGTGGCACCGCCCAGCTCCAGTGCCAGCACAGCCCGAGAGCTCAGCAGTCAGGATCAGGAGTCAGGGTCCAAGGAGTGACTGATGTGCTTGTGCCTCCCACTGCTGGCACCCACTGGCCAAGGCCACGGGGGAGTCTATTAGCAGAGCACTTGCTCGACCTTCTCTAACCCCAGCAGCAATTTCTTCCAGCCCTGTCTCTCAAGGCTGGGTCTGGTTGGTTTTTTACCCCTTTTTTTCCCCTTTAACCCTCTCCTGGGCAACCTGACACAGGGCTGGGGCCAATCAGTTGTGCTACTCACCGTGCTGGGCACGACGACGGGCTCACCAGGCAGAGGGCTGTCTGCCTTGGCAGTGCTGGAGTTTAGCACCCTGTAGGTGAATCCAATCATCCCCGTGTTCTGCAGGGTGACCTCTGCTTGGATGACTTTGTTAAACAGCTGGAGAGAGGACAGAGGAGAGGGAAGTTGCAGATACCAGTCTGCTGCTGGGAATCTCCTTCCACTTTCATGGGGTTGGAAGCAGAAAGCTACAACACAAGAGCAGGGACTGGGGAGGAGATAGAGGCACTTGACCATCCCAGGTCAGCCTAGGCCAGGCCCAGGGCACTTCTTAGCCCTGCACAGGAGCAGGGAGTTCTGGCAGCACTCAGAGATGTGGTAATAACCATGTAAGGGCCAGTAATAAATGAACCAGGGCCCTCTTTACTCTGAGGGGTCACCAACTGCCTGGTGAAACAATGGAGGCATCACCGAGGCATTCCAGGGGAAAAGGCACCTGCATGCAAGTGTTGGCAAGCAAATATATTGATAGGAGTAAAGGGAGACACACGGGGGCAACAGAGACGGGGCCAGTAGCTGGAAATATCTGTGGGCTTTTAACTGAAAAGAAGCAAAGCAAGGATTATTATGGGATGTTCTCTCCAGCTACGGTGACTGGAAGCCCAACTTCCTCCCTGGATTGTTTTGTAGATTAAGCAAGAGCATTAGAGGAGAGCACTTCGCTGGAGCTCAAGCTTTAGAAGCGGATCAGAGGAGGGATGTCTCAGGGACATGTCCCTCCGGACATCCCCCCTGGGATCCTGCCTGCCCCAGGAGCCAGTGTTAGGTCCCTCAAAGAGGAGGAATTCCCAGCACTGGTGGTGGGTGGGGGTGTGTGTGTGAGGCAGAGATGGCCGTTAACAATCATCTTGGATGCTGGACTCATCCCTGAGAGGTTGTCCTTTCCAGGGCCCAGAGCCAACAAAGGAGCTGGGAAGGGGAGAGACTCCCGGGCTGGGGTGGGCAGCAACCCGCTGGTGATGGCTCCAGGCCAGCAGCTCCGCCAGGAGAAGGGGGTGGTACCTGCAGCCCAAAGTCGACGTCGTGGGTGTCCAGGTGGTAGCTGAGGCACGAAGCCTCCCCGCTCAGCAGCACCTCGTAGGTCGGGCCTCCCTCCACGTGGCACAGCGCCGCGACACGGGCGACGATGTTGGCGTGGCCGAAGAAGGTGAAGGGCACCTGCTGGCTCTCTCCTGGCTGCAGCACACTGGACACCGGCTGGACATCGAAAACCTGGAGGAGGGGAGGAGACATCGAGGTGCTGAGCTTGGAAATGGGGGCAGAAGAGCAGCCGTGGATTGGAGAGAAGCACAGAGGTAACCGGAGGGGCATCTTCGTCCAACACAGCCAGAATCATCCTAATCTCCTCCTGCTTCCGTGCCACTGACCAGTGGAGGGACCGTAGGGAAAATCTTCTTCCATGCTCACTGATCAATGCGTTAATTAACACACTACATGAAAGTAATTTGGGATGTCTCCTGGCAGCAAGATATTCTCCCCACTGCAGAACTTGCCGTTGAAAACACTTTTACCGCATTCAGAAAAACATGAGACTTGGAGGTGAAAGCCCTTGGAGCTGGAGGGAAGAGTCCAGCTCGGCTCATCTGACTCCTGAGGCTTTTCCCTCTCTCTCTGATTTACATGCTGCTCTCTCAAGGTGCTACAGCAACAGCTCCTGCCAAAATTTCCAATCAGCCAAGGATTGAGGCCTCTCTGTGGGCAATGCTGAGGACCAGCAGCAGCAGTGGGGGCTGCAGAACTGCTTTCCACACTGGAAACGTGGAAGCGAGACAGATTCCCACCTACCTCTTCCATTCCCAAGGCAAGGTTCTCCACCCCCACAAAGTGCCTCAACCCCTGCATGGTCTCCGGGCTCTGAGACTCTGATGGCAGCACCTGGAAAAAAAAAGCACCATGGGCTGCAGTGAGCACTGGCTGAGCGAGATCCCTGTGCTGTGGATCACTGTGATCCACCACCCCACCACCCCAGGAGCAGCTGAGATGGGACTTGAGCACAGATCCTGTGTGGGTGTGTCTGTGCTGGTTGAGTGCTGGTCCAAGCCCACCCACAGATGAGACATACAGACAACAACCAGGAAATAAAGATGATTTCGTGCTTCTGTCTGAGAACAATCAGCCACACTATTCTTTGTGTCTAATGGGTATCGTTTCTCCTGATTCAGAAAAAAAAGCACGCAGAGTTAAAATGACCAATATTCAGGTGTGAGCAGGTACAACTCCTCTCTTTGAACTTAATGCCAACACTGGTGCTTTCAGAAACTCCTGTGCTTCCTTATATCCTTTTTTACTGTCCCGTGAGCAGCCTCTGTTCCACATGACACAGAACAAGGGGCCAGTTCCCACTCCAAAGCACCAAGATTCACCGGGCAGGTCGGCAGACCAAAGGCCATTTTCCATCCTGGGAGGAGGAGAAGCCTTGCTTAAAAAAAGGCTGCAACACTGGCTCTTGGGTGAAAGGCAGGGAGGTGAAAATGGTTCTAGCTAGGATGTAAAGGGGGAAATGGAAATCAGGACTTGGCACAGCTTAGTGCAGGAAGAAAACCAAAAGCCTTCTCATCATGATGCAGATAAACTCCTCATTTTACATTGTAAGGAAAATAAGCCCAAAAAAAATCCCAAACTAAACATAAGTCTGTAGGATCTGAGTGGGCTGCTCTGGGCAAAACTATCCTATTTCTCCCTCCCCATATGCCCCATTTCCAGCCACTGGCCCTGCTGCTCAGGGCACACACCAACAGGACAGGAAAAGGGAGGTTGGCATGAGCACGGCTTTTCAGGGGCAAGTTCGGGAGGTGCACAAGACAATCTACCTTTTCTTCCAGAGAGCCCTCTGAATCTTCTGGCTGTTGGGCAGGATCCTGCATTGCTCCCAGAGAGTCCTCTGAACCTGCTGGCTGTTGGGCAGGATCCTGCACTGCTCCCAGGACATCCTCCGAACCTTCTGGCTGTTGGGCAGGATCCTGCACTGCTCCCAGGACATCCTCTGAACCTTCTGGCTGTTGGGCAGGGTCCTGCACTGCTCTCAGAGAGTCTTCTGAACCTGCTGGTTGTTGGGCAGGATCCTGCACCTCTTCAGGGGCTTTGGTTGGCTCCTCCACACTTTCAGCACTCAACCGCCTCGTTGACAACACTGAGTACTTCAAAGAGTCTCTTTGTTTCTTTGGTGGTTTGGGTTTGAATTTAGGTGGTGAAGGGGTGAACCTGGAAAATAACATGTCAGCTCCCAAGAGTTGTCTCCTCTGAGCCAGATCCCAGTTCCCTAAACAAAACTCTCTGGATGAGCTCTATTCTTTGCAACTGCAGCACTTCAATGCCCAGTGGTTAATTGGGCTCAGTTTCCTCGAGCATTATGGAAAAACTGTTTGCTTGTCTAATAAAAACTGCCCAGACCAGACCTCTACACTCTGGTCACAGCAGGAGGAACTGCCAGAAATGTGTTCACAGATGTGCCCCAGCACGACTGCAGGATTGCACTTGGGCTTGGAAAGCACAGCCCAGCCCTGGATGGCCCTGCTTCCCAGGGATGCTCAGACAAGTGCTCCCACCAACAGCTACAGCCACCCCCAGAGCCCCAGCAGAACCTGCTGACACTGCCAAACACCAAAGAGCTGTTTTGTGAAGGTGATGTGTAGTTTAACAGGTGAAGTCTCCCTTCACCAAGGTGGTCTTTGCCTCAGGCCACGGAGGTCTGAGAAAGCAGCTTTCCCCACCAGCTTTCCTTCCCAGGGGAAACCTGTACGGGTGCAAAGCAGCAGCAAGAGGCCGGGACAGCAGCACTGCACTCTGGTGGCAGCTCTTGTGTAGGTTCTTCGTAGGAAAGGACAACAAATTGGGTTGGCAGGGAAGGAAAAGAGTTCGCTTTATAGATCTGCTTGCCGAGTGCCTAAGCATGGCTTTGGAGCTCCAGAGGTAAAGCAGGACTCCAGGTTACTGCTGTGCAAAAAGGGTTGGGAGTGTCTTACAGCCCCAGTGTCCAGCTGACAGGGACTGCCTATTCCCTGAGCTTCCAGCCTGACCACGGCTGGGTGTTGTTACTTCCACAAGGAAATCTCCAGAGCACTTTGCCAGATCCCAGGCCAACAGCCTTGGTCCTCGCAAAGCACAAACGGGACACCGGGAAGAAGAGCTTCAAGCAGGGGGCAGAGGAGCACCTACCTTATGGTGTTCACCTGGGTGTCTGTCTGGAAGGACCAGCGGTAGCGGACAGGAATTGGGCTGCAATTGGTCATCGCCACACAGCGCACTTGTTCAGTGTCGTTCAGGATGCAGCCAAAGTCCAGGGCCGTGGTCTGGAGGCGGAGGTTTGGGAAGTAGACTTCTCCCCGAACGGTGATCTGCTCCTCGTGGGGGTGCTCCAGGAACCACATGGTCAGAGTCTCCTCTGCTACCCGGCTATTCAAATCCTTTCTGTAAGCCGGGTTGAACTGGATGCGGAGATGAAGTTCCTCCTCTACCTCCAGTTTTATGGGCTGTGAGGAGATGAAGGGTGTTAATCACCCGTGTGATGAAGTCCCAAGGTCTGACAGCACGAAACGTTAAAGGTTCAAAGTGTGATCCCAGAGCGGGCTTCCCAGTTCCCCCTTCATTTCTGTGCACTGAGAGTCTGAGTGTGAGCACCACACTCTGGTCCAGGATTCTCTCAGGCTCATGTTTCTGTGCTTGGCAGCAATACAAGGGGATGGCTGCTGGAGAGCTGGGATGCTCTCCAGGAGACTGGATGGCTTGCCCAGACCTAGTTTTCTGCTCCCCACGTCTCAGAGCCAGGATGGGTCTTGCCAGTTCAGGTGAGATTTTGCTTCCTTCAGCAGCTCTGCTGATTCAGTTCAGGCCAGTCCACTGCTGACTCTACAGAAGAACCTCCTCAGCTCTAGGACCACCCAACACAAGGGCACCACCACAGCCCTCCCTCTTCAAACCCCACCAGCAGGAAGGTCCCTGGCTGTTCACCTGAGCATCTTCAGGGAGGGGCTGCTTGTCCACACCACAGATCAGGAATGGCTTCTTCAAGTCCAGCATAATGCTGAGTGGCAGGGAGGAGACGTTTTTTAAAGTCAGAGGCTTGTATAGGAGAGTCAGGACATCACTGGGCCACTACAGAAACAGGAGACAAAGAAAAACAACCTCAGGTGGCCACAGACCTCCTTCCCCTTCCGATGCCTTTCACATTTTGCAACCCCAGAAGTGCAGACATTTCTGTTTACTCTTTCTAATAGTTTCTACCCTCTCAGCTGATTTAACAGCCCTGCCATTAAATGCCATGAAAGGATGCAATCCAGAGGCTCACCTTCTCCACACGGAACACGATGGCTCTGGAAGATATTTGCACAAGGGGAAAAATGAACTCGCAGGTGATGTCCACTTGCATGATCTGCTTCTTTCTTTTCTCTCTCCCCACGATGGCGTGGCACAGCAGCCGCTCCTTCACCTTCTGCAGGCAGGAGTCACTGTCACCAGTGGGTGCTGGCAGGGCTGCCTCACCACCCACGGGCCCTATTCCTGCCACAGTTGCAGCCACTGCTCTCCTCAAAGGCCCCTTTCCTTTCTGTGCCGCAGCTTATTTATTCTGCGCTCGAATGTCTGTAACGCTGCACCCCAGGAGCCACAAAAGGCACTCGTGAGTCACGTGCTGCCTACAACTGTAATAATCCTGGCCCCAGATGATTATGGCTTTGATTCGTGCCACTGCCAAGCATAGTGCTTGCAGAAAGCTGGAAAGCAGGAATTGATTTAAAAAAAAAAAAAAAGTTACTGTATTAAGGAAATGGGTGATAGAAGGGCTGATCAGTAGGAGCTTCATGCAGATTTCTTCCACATTCGCTTAAATATTGTGCCCAGGGGTCCTGGAGCCAGGGAATGCACACCAGGGTTAGCTGGCTGCTGCTCTGCAGGGTTGTATTTCCCCTGGAAGATAAGGTCCAGGGAGGAGAACACCCCAAGGCCCTGCTAAAATCCCCCCTCTGAGCTGCTTTCCAAGAGTGCTGCAAGACCTGTCTGCCCT
>JAWMRA010000020.1:3180165-3194285 GCA_035584735.1 Pseudotriccus pelzelni
TTTTATTTTATTTTATTTTATTTTATTTTATTTTATTTTATTTTATTATTTTATTTTATTTTATTTTATTTTATTTTATTTTATTTTATTTTATTTTATTTTATTTTATTTTTAATTTTATTTTACTTTATTTTACTTTATTTTATTTTATTTTGTTTATTTTATGTAAATACGGAAAAACCGATAAAACGTGGAGGAAATGATTTCTGTGGGGGTGTTAAGTAGGGAGAGAGCAGGGAGCACCTCAAAACTGAAAATTGTGGCACTGATTATTGCTTATTAACTGTGAAAAAGACTGACCCACTGACATCAAATCCCCTGCAATGCCTCACTGTAGTGCAGTATTTTAATAATCCTGTCTCTACGATTTAAGGAATCTCAAAATCAGTGATTTAAATGGATTTTTACACCCTTTTTAACCTACTTTTTTTACATCAAAATGATGCACAGTTCTAAGTAACTTCTTCTCAAAGCCTTCTGAACATCCACCCTCCCCTTAATTACATATATTAGATTTTGATTTCTTTTTCTCTCTCTCAGAGGTTATTCCAGACCCATTTGGACACCACCCTGTGCCCTGTGCTCTGGGATGACCCTGCTGGAACAGGGAGGTGGCACCTGATGACCCGCTGTGAGCCCTTCCAGCTTTACCCGTTCTGGGATCCCACCATAGAACTTCAAAAGAGCTTTGAAAAATGTGAGCAAATGTCTTTTAAAACAACGTCTCCAAGTGTCCAAACCGCACCCATTCAGTCATTTCTATCCACAAAGTCATTTGGATTCCAAACTCCCATTTACTTCGGTAGAAATTAAAACACCTCCGTGGGCCTGATTTCCAAAACCTTTGTCCATTCTCCATTTCTAGCTTTGCTTTTACAGCCAAGGAGCGGTTTGCCTTTGATTAGATGGTTAAAAATCAGAGATAAGCCACTTCCTGAACTCTGATTTGCTTCTTCCTGAGTGTTGCTTGTGGGAGGACCTTAATCCAGTTAAATAAATTGCACTTTTATAGCCAAGGAACAGCAGCGATTCAAAGCGAGCAGGATCCTAATTCCAGTGGCCCATTGAAGGTGAGGGTGAATTGCAAGTGGTTTTTTTAGTGGCAAAAAACTCCCAGAGCTGTGGGACACAGTCCTGCTCCCGGCGAATCCACACAAGGAGTGCCACGGATCCATCTCATCACCCAAGGATAAAATGACATAAATGTGAGGAGAAGCAAAACAGGACGGAAGATTTTTTCAGCGAAGCAAAAGCTCAGCTCTTGTAGAAGAGCTGACCCAGCTTAGCTCACTAAAAAGAGGCCTGTGGTGATCACAGGTAAGACCACCAGGAGCACTGGACACAGAGGGAGAAGAGGCACTCGATGGAAGATCAATACAGGAAGAAGAAGAAGAAGAACTGTGTAAGCCAGAAAAAAAACTTCGGCTGGAAATTGGAAGGTGATTGCTGCCTGTCAGGGACAGAAATGCTGGAACAGATCCCAGGCACAACCAAAATCCTGAATGCTCGGAAGGTAAAACGGGACAAGACGGGAGGAAATGGCCTCAGGTTGTGTCGGGGGGGGTTTTTAGTTGGATATTGGGAAAAATTTTTCCCTGAAAGGGTGGCCAAGCACTGCAAGAGGCTGCTCAGGGAAGTGGTGGTGTCACCATCCCTGGAGGGATTTAGAAGACATGGAGATGTGGCACTTGGGGACATGGTTTAGTGGTGGCCTTGGCCATGCTGGACTCGATGACCTAGGAGCTCTTTTCCAACCTCAAGAATTCCATGAGTCTGAGATCAGTGCAAAGAACTGGGATCTGGTGCCCCTGGAGTTGGAGATCACGGCCCGGGTGGTCTCTTCCACCAGCAGGAGCAGAAACAGCAATCCAGCAGGGAAACTTTTCAGCACCAGACTCTGGGAAGTGCAGAGTCAGCCCCCTGGGTGCTGTGAGCATCTGCTTTCCTTTGCCTCCCTGCACGTTTGTTCCGTACCTGCCAGACCAGAGTGTCAGCTGCCAATTTATGGCCTTTCTTTGTCTTCTCTCCCAGTGACAGGAGGGAACTTTGTGGCCCTCAGGAGAAAAGCAGGACATAAAAACCCTGGACAGAGAGTATGAAACTGTGTTGTTGTTGTTGTTTTTCACTGCCTCCAACACACACGTCACTTAATTGGATGGTTGGGAGCTCTGGGCTGTCTGTGTTTAAACACCACAAAAAAAATCACCAAAAAACCCTCTGTCTCTACAGGTCTCATTACTGGAGAAAGCTCTGGCCACAGTTTCCTCTCTGGGAAGGAAGCCTGGCTTTGAAGGACCAGCAGAAATCTGCCAGTGGGCAGTTGGAAAAGGAAACAGAGTCCAGGGGTTCCAGCAGGAATAAGGGAATTTCGTGCTTGTGCTCTGAGGGACATTTTCCTCCATAGCTGCAATTCACAATGCATCCTTTTCCTACTAATATAAATATATCATAAATATAACTTAAAGGTTTGCAATTTAAATGTGTATTTCAGCAGGGTACAAAGAGCCTTTGGGATCCTTTAAGTTTCGAGTGGAAGCTGTCCCAGTCCATCAGAGGAGGACTGGAACTAGATGATCTTTAAGGTCCCTTCCGACCCAAACCATCCTGTGATTCTCTGGAAATGCAGTTCTGGAAGCAAGTGATGTTAATTAATTCCCACTATTTAGAAAGGAAATATCTCCACACGCTCCAAACTACAAACCAAGGGATAAGCAGGGAAAAAATTCCGGTTCTTTCCAGGGGGCTTAATTTAGCACTGCCCACCAGGACAACCCCTGATGGCTTTTCTCTGCTTTAGAGAGAAGATGGCACAGGGATATTTTGCAGAAATGAGAACCATCCCATCAGTAAAGACTCGGATGGGGGACTTTTAGAGGCTGGGAACACTTTGCTGAGAGAGTGCCTGGAGTCAGGAGCCGTAACAGGCAACTCTTAATGGATCAGCCTTGTAAGAAGTTGGGAATGTGACAAATGGGTCTTTCTTTGCTGCTGAAGTGGTCCCTCAGAAAAGTCCCAGAATTACCTCCTGAGTGCCATCAGAAACCTGGAGCTGTCAGCACCTCAGAGGGGATGTCCCCACGATAAGGTCTGGTCTGATTTCCCCTCAGGAGGTGAAACAGGTAGACATCCATTTGCATGAATCTATTAATATCCAGAGGAGCGGGATGGATTCGTCCCGCAACCCATTTCCAGGAGGAGTTTTACGCTTCTGAGGGTTAGGAAAGCACCCCTGAAACTAAAATTATCCACACAGCGGGAGAACCACAAGCACATCATCTTTTCCTCTCATGATACACATCTATTATAACACACTCAACACCCATCTCAGCTGGGCACTGAAAACGGGGAAGAATCTGCATTTTCACAGGGGTTCTTCCTGCTTTTAGGTCAGAACTACTGAAATAAGAGAAAATAGAGCATTAATAATAGATCAGGGAGGGGCTGCAGCTGCTACAAATTACGCAGCATCCAAAGATCTTGGGCTAATTCAGTCTTTCAAACCCGGGGTTGCACTTTTATAGGACAAATATCTCCCTTAAGAGAAGCTGCTCAGTTCACAGCCTGACACTGATGACTTATAGCTGGTAAATAAACCATCCATAATACACTGGGTGAAGTTAAAAATGACACAACCAGCTCTTTAATAAGTAATTAATAATGGGGAGCAAAATGCATTTAGCAGGGAAGGGTTGTGATTTCGGGTTATTTGAGGGCAGCAGTAAATCTTGCAGGAGTGCATCCTTACAAATGTATTAATTCCTAAAGGCTGTCAGCTTTGGTTTAGTTTAATTTAAAAAAACAAACAAACAAACAAAACAACACAAAAAAACCCCAAAAAACCACAGAATTAAAATGTTGGGGTTTAAAGTAATAATAAACCTTTACTTATACGCTGGTTTTCAAAGCATTAAACAACCTGCTTTAGCAATGTGAGGCAGAATAAAATCAAACAGTTTAATAGATGGATCATAACTATTGAAGAGACAGAAGGAAGCTTTTATAAGTAGAGGAGGGTGATTCCTTGTGATTTTTAAGTTTTCCACTAGAATGGTTTTATACTTTGTTTCACTTCTGTTTCTGGGATCTGCTCATATTTCATAAATGAATTTATAAAATTCGTTTCATAAAAATGAATGCTTACTTTTCATCCTCTCGCTCACTTCTTTATATCTTTCATTTCCTTCTGCAGTAATTTATCTCTTTTTTTTTTTTCCCTGAGAGATGGGAAGATAAATATTTATTTTTATTTTTATTTTTTTTTTTAAATGCCTTATTTTTTTGGCATAAAGCAACTCACATCCCTTGGTCTGGGAAGATCCTCCCCCTCTTTTTCCGGTGTGTTTGATCACTCACTGATTGATGTGTTGGGTGTCCCCATGAAGGCCACACAGCTTTTACAGCTCTTTTAGACAGAACTTCATCAGCAAACCTGGGCTGGCCTGATTTTGTGAAGCTCTTTGCTCACACTGATACGAAATGACACCGTTATCTTGGGTAAGAAGCAGCTAAATGTGTTTCTTGCACTCAGCAATCAACCAAATTCTTTTTTTTTTTTTTTTTAGCAGTGACTTGGAGCATAAAACACTGTAATTCTATAAATACATCAGCAGCAGAAGGAGGGCTCAGGAGAGCCTCCGTCTTTTGTTGGATGAGGGTGGAAACACGGTGACAAAGGCTGAGGAAAAGGCTGAGGTGAGGGTCAGTCCCTCCTGCCAAGTAGCAAGTGATGAGAGGAAAGGGCTCAGCTTGCACCAGGGGAGGTTTAGGTGGGATATTGGGGAGAACTTCCTGACAGCAATGGTTGTCCAGCCCTGGCACAGGCTGTCCAGGGAGCTGGTGGAAGGATTTAACTGTCCAGGGAGCTGGTGGAAGGATTTAACTGTCCAGGGAGCTGGTGGAGTGCCCATCCCTGGAGGGCTTTGAAAGCCACGTAGATGTGGCCCCTGGGGACACAGCTGAGTGGTGGCCTCGGCACTTCTGAGTTCATGGTTGGACCTGAAGATCCGAGGTGGTTTTTCCAGCCTAAATGCTTCGATGATTCCGTGTTTCTGTCGCTGGATAAGCCCAGAAGCCCCTCCAAGCTGGGATCTGGAGCCCTGCAGTGACCCCAAGCACACCCACACTGTTGCCTTTGGCCACGAGGCACGGGCTGAGTGACTTCCCATTTCCTGAGGCATCTGCTGTTGGAATCTGCTGTTGGAATCTGCATGCTTGGAAAACAGTGTTCAACAGCAGATGGCCAAGGCAGAGCAAAAGGACAGAGAGGAACCCTCCACCATCCTACTCCACCCTACAATTGCCTGCAGTTGGAGGTGACATTATTGTATCCAGTCATCACTTGATTGGCTTTCCCCCCATTCATTTTTCTAATATATTTTGAAGAAGTGTAAATATTTAGCAACCGATCTGTCCTATACTAGGAAATCCTGAAGTCTGTTTTTTGGGGATTTTTTTTTTTTTTTTTTTTGCTGTGTGAATGATTTAATTTTGCTCATTTTCAGCTGCCACCTGCTATTCCTATTTCAGAACTCCCAGGAACCTCTTCCTTTGTTTTCTTTGCTCTGTTTTGATTTAAAAAGAAGGTGGTGAAGAAAGAGTCACTCCCTTTCTGAGACCACTCAAGCCCCTCTGGCAGTTCCCGACAGTCTCACTGTCTGCAGTGGTGAAACCCAATTTATTTAGTCATTCTTTGTCAGGAGATTGTTCCACTCCTGTGATAATTCCCGTCACCTCTTTCTGCATCTTTTCCAATTCCGTTCGGTCCCTTTGGAAACAGGGGCATTGGGAAGGCAAACAGTAATTAGTGAGTGCATAATGGATGTGTACCATGGCTTAACTAGGAAAACAAGCCCCTGGAGTTGCCAACACACATCACAGTGCCCACTTTTTCTTTTATTCCTTTTATATCCAGTGGGGCCCTCCTGTAAATGGACAGGGAATGTCCTGAAGGCAAAAGCCATCATTTAGTTTCCTCCTCAGTGCCTGGCACCAGTGGGTCTGGCTTTGGATTAAACCTGAGACTAAGCAGCAAGTGCTGGATACACAACAGTGCCTGTGGATTGTCATGGAATCAAACAATCCCAGAGTGGTTTGTGTTGGAAGAAACCTCAAAGATTATCCAGTTCCAACCCCTGCCACGGGCAGGGTCACCTTCCACTAGCCCAGGTTGCTCCAAGCCTCGTCCAAGCTGGTCTTGGACACTTCCAGGGATGGGGCAGCCACAACTTCTCTGGGAATTCCATTCCAGACCCTCCCCACACTCACAGGGAAGAATTTCTTCCTAATATTTGAACTAAAACTTCCCTGTTTCAGCTTAAAACCATTCCCTCTTGTCCTGCCCCTCCATCCCTTGTCCCCATTCCCTCTCCAGCTCTCCTGGAGCCCCTTTAGGCCCTGGAAGGAGCTCTCAGGTCTCCCTGGATCCTTCTCTTCTCCAGGCTGGACAATCCCAGCTCCCCCAGCCTTGAGTTATGTTGCATTTGAAGGGAGTCATTTCCTAATGAACGAGGTGCTAATTAGGAGGGGTTTTCCCAACCAGTTCAGGGCATTAATGAAGGGATGTCTCCTCTCTGAGTGGGTGACTCTCCAGTCAGGAAAGCCACAGCAAGAGGCCTGGAAATCTCCCCCATCGGGGCCACTGAGGAGCAGTGGTGGGGCAGGTTTGGAAAAGCTGAGATGGGATGGGAAGGTTTGGAAAACTTGGCAGGGCAGTGCTTGGGTATTTGTGACCTTGGCTGAGGACACACGTCCTTCTGAAAGGAGCTGCTCTGCTCCCGAGGCTCCTCTCCGTAGTCATTTGGGAATCCCGGGAATCTCTGTCCCCTGCAAGCAGCTTTTCACTGCGGAGGAGCCTCATCCTGAGCGGGATTACTGGGATCGAGGATAACTCCACGGCAGGAAACGAAACGAAATGAAACGACTCAGGGGACTAAACTGGTGATAAAAAGGCGGTCAGTCCTCGGGGAATCTCTGGAACTGATATTCCCCATAAGAAAAGGAATTCTTTTATGGAAGGATGGAAACAAATAAAGGAAGAAAACGAGTTTAAACCCAAACCCAGGATGTTCCTTGTCTCCAGAACTTCGCCAAAGAAAATCCTAATCGAATCCTAATTAAATCAGTGTTGTGGCTGTGGCTGAACCTAAACCCAAACTCTCTTTGTTTGCAGCTATCTCTGGAATGATTAATGTTAGAAAAGCCTTTGCTCCCACAGCACTTGAAAAGGCTCTTTGGGAAGCGGGGGAAGTGATTTAAAGCAAACAACAAAACCTGCCAAGCGAGCCCATCCCCAGCACACGACAATAATCGTTCCCACCCCGTAACAAAGCCCTTGTCTGGGAATGATCAACACGCGCTGCCGCTGTAAACGCGTCTAATTACCACTTTCCAAAATGATATATTATTTTTAATGAGAATGCGGCGCTTCCCTCTCTCCGAAAGGTCGGGAAGACGCTTTCATGTTCAGGCTGCTCCAGCCCGGGGAAGCTGGTGCTGCCTTAAAAAAAACCCCACAAAAATGCCAAAACAGCCTCCTCAGAAATCGCTTCAGAGACATCCGTGGGGCTTAAAAAACAGCGTTCCCGGAGTTATTCCTGAAGGTTTCTCAGATGTTGCTGTCATTGAGTTTCACAGAGAGGAATTATTAAATCAACTTTTTTTTCTTTTTCTTTTTTTTTACTTTTTTTTTTTTTCTTAAAAGCAAATTTGGATTTGGAGACTAATCCTCCTTCCTCAGTCCTGCAGTTTGCAGGGGGTGTCAGACAGCCCTGGAACAGCCTCAGCTGCTGCTTCTGCTCTGGGTGAGGGGCTCAAACCTTTGCAGCTTTTATTACAAACCTGGGGATTTTTGGCTGCAGATATTTGGCTCTCCCATGTCTTAATCTCACCTTCAGGGTGGGTTCTAAAGGGTTTGTTCAGTTGTTTCTTTGACTGGAGCGTTATTTTTGAAAGGGAAACATCCACAAACAGGTTCCTGCTTGGCTCCATTTCTGTTCATTTTTGTGACGTATTTTTTCTGCCACAGATGGAAATTCATGGCCAAGAAGCCCCTTCCCACCTGTCTGGCCTAAACCCATCTGGCAAAATGGTCATGGAATCATGGAATGGTTGGGTTGGGAGGGACATTAAAGCTCATCCAGTGCCACCCCCTGCCATGGGCAGGGACACCTTCCACCAGCCCAGGTTGCTCCAAGCCCCGTCCAACCTGGCCTTGGACACTTCCAGCGATCCAGGGGCAGCCACAGCTTCTCTGGGCAACCTGTGCCAGGGCCTCTCTACCCTCACAGGGAAGAATTCCTTCCCAACATCCCATCTAACCCTGTCCTCTGGCAATTTGAAGCCATTCCCCTTGTCCTGTCCCTCCATCCCTTGTCAATACTCTCTCTCCATGTTTCCTTTCAGCTCCTTCAGGCACTGCAAGGCCACAGTCACGTCACCCCAAAGCTTCTTCTCTCCAGGCTGAACAATCCCAGCTCTCCCAGCCTTTCCTCCCAGCAGAGCTGCTCCATCCACCCCTCTGATCCTCTTGGTGCCTCCTCTGGACTCGCTCCAGCAGCTCCATGTTTCTTCCTCCTCTTGAGAAAGAACAGGTAGGGATGATCTTGGTAGATAACAAGAGGAATATGCACATCTCGTTCCAAAGCCAGCCTGGAAAAGTTGTGTGACTGACAGAATCCTGAGCTGCTTAGCAAAATTATTTTCCTTAACTCTCCTGGTAAGTCTTCACCTATGGTAAGTTTACTTTCCTGAAGTGCAATAGGGTTATTAGAAAAAGCAGGGCAAGAGCAATAATTACCATACAGCTGCATTGTACAGGCTGCAAAGAAAGTAGAATATTTGTATCAGAAACCCTCAAAATGTCACATAATGAATTAAAGTTCAAGTGCAAGTCTGCATTTTAAAAGTATGAAAAAAAAATCACTACTCTGGCACGACACTAAAACTTTGAATTTCAACATTTCTTCAAAGACATTCACACATGTAACAGGAAATAATTCTGTGCATATGTAGTCATCACTTATAGCAAGAGTCATCACTTCTGTTCTCTGTATCATCATAATATTCATCACAATGAACTTTAGTCTAGACAGTTTTTTTCTCATGATTAACAATATATATTCATAAAATAATTTAGTTTTGCATCTGGGAACTTTATTTCATTTGCATTAAATGACAGTTTTAGTGATTTAAAAAGTAAACAATTCTGCGTATTTTCTGTATACACATCTCTTCTAAAAGGATTTGAATATTTAGGTAGCTATCATCTATATCTGCTGCCACCTTGGATTGCAGTGTAATTTATCAGGCTTTATAAAAGTACCTCTGCGATATCTTGATTAAACAAACATTGCATTGCTAGATTAATCAGAGTTTTTGTAATATATCCAGAGAATATTTGTTTGAATTAGGACTGGTTTTAATTAAGATACCTTCATGTTCAAGGACTGCAATAAACATAAAACTAACACAGCCAGACACCTGACTGCTTTTTCTCTGTCTTTGGCCATTACTGTAACTCCTGATGACTAGATTAGAAGTGCTGTTAAGGAAGATTTAGATTAATGCAAAGACATGTAAAGCCATGGGAGTGTATATTAATACAAAACCCACAGAGTTATGACACAGTTACCTGTTCTTCTGTTTATCCATTAACACAGATTTATTGTGCCTTTACACAAATGAGTGCAAATGTGTTTGACTCTTAAGTGCTTGGCCCAAAGAGCCTTGACATCAACAGAAAACTCCAGTGACTTCAAAGAGCTTTGCAGACGATTTTCTATCTTCTGTAAGACAAACTTGCCATAAGGAAAATATTCAGCATCAGATCAACAAATTAAAACTCCAGCCGTCTATCCTTCAAACCAGTGTTTATGATAAAGGCAGACCTGATAATTAAACTGGATTGTTCACCTGACCCTTTACAGGAGTTCTGATGGTCTCTCTCTGTTCAGAACATGAAGCCAAGGCTTGAGTCCAGGAGTCCCAGAGACAACTGTGTGACACTGATGGCACTTGGGGACACCCTGAATCAAGTTACTACCTGTCTCCATCCTTGTTGAATGAATAAACATCCCCCAGAATTAGTGTACTTTGGATAAACTTAAGTGTACAGCAGCAAAGAAAAATTCCTGGTTTGCTTCAGTCCACACCTTAATTCTTTTTGTTGGTTTCCATCTAAGAAGGCTTCTTACCCAAATTAGGCCTTTTTATTAGGCCAAAGGCAATTCTTTTGTGGATCTTTTGTAGGTAAAGGATCATGTTTATAGCCCTGTTTAAACCAGAATGCCACTTATAGCTCTAATGTGTCCTCTGCTGTCTTAGTGATCCAGGGCAATCCGAAGTGTTGCTGGCAAATAAATCCTGACAGCCCTTGCTCTACAGCTATTCCCACTGTTATCCATGTATTTCCCACGAGCTCTAGAGCCCAGCCAGCTCTGGGCATTCATTTCTACTGACCCAAAGCAAAGGACAGGCTTTTCTTACCCTTCCTAATACTTGCACAGGTTCAGAGCACAGTGCAGAGCTACAACTGCTGTATTCAACACTTCTCTGAGAACTTTGTTTTAGAGAAAATTGCCCTGCACTGCATTTAATTGCTTCTGCAGTATGACTGAAGAACTGCATTTGGACTATGAATAGAATACAGTCATCCTTAATATTTTCCCAATTAAAAATATTCGCAGCAAATTCCTACAGAAGGAGAAGCAGTTCCAGCGGGGCAGAGCAGGTTACCAGGCTGTCAAACGCAACAAATGCCAGAGGATCACAGAGACAACGAACTTTCTCCTCTTCCTCAGCAGACCTCAAATACAAAGCTGAGGAAGCAAAGAGAAGCAGGATCTTCCCCCAGCAGAGCTCTGACACCTTAAAATTTTGCAGAAGCATTCCCAGTCTGTTCTCATGGAGTTGCTCCAGCATATTCCCAGGTGCCTAGGAAAAATGAATGAGGATTTCAGGAACCAACCTGCTTTGGATGGACAGTGGGGAGCGCTGGCAAATACTTTTACAAAGGCATTTCATAGTGATGTTACAGTTTGTCTCTGACATATTAATCCACATACCAGTAGCTTGAGAAATGGGACCTATAGACACACAATTCTGGCTTGGATCATCTGGCTTGGGCTTCCACATGGATAAGAAGTGCTGTGATAGCTCTGTATAGCAGCTTAATTTCAAAATCACTGAACCCTGCAAGCCTCAAATGAGTTTTCTCTTTCTGAAACAGAAAATAAAACTTCAAGATCCAACTGTTGAAAAGCTTCCCTAAATCTCCTGGGAACCACAGTGCAGTTTTATACAGCAATAACAGCCATCATACCCATAATTCTTCATTAAAATACAGCCTTAGCCAGACAAAATAGAACACATTTTATGTGCAACCTTTTTTACTATCACTATAATCTTCAAAAAATGACATTCAAAAATTACTCTATTGCATTTTAATATACGGAGTGCTAAATGTCCTAAACATACAACACATTGATAATAAATATTGAATTTGAGGGGTGAAGGATAAAAATCTGAAGTAACTCTCCCCAGTGACCATTTCAAAGACAGGTCATAAGAAAAAGCTGGAAGGTACCACACGTTGTCCAAGAGCAAAGAAGTGATTGGCAAGGTCAGACTGTTTCTAGAAGCAGCATTTAACCACTGATTTTAGTGAAACTTGAAAAAATTACTAAGTCAAGGGACAAGAGAGTATTAAGAAAGAAAAACAGACTTAAGTGGAAGAAGGCTTTTCTCTCAGGAAGCATGAAAACAAAATTGATTCTGCAATTGATCTGAAAAATTTGAATTGATGGAATTAAACCTGGTGTGCCCTGGGGAAAATGAGGTGGGATAGTTTTCCAATATTAGTGTATTGTCCAATTATTCTTCTAAAAATGCATAAATCGCCACATTAACCGAGTGCTGTCCAAAAACCTGGTTACCAACAACACTTGCAGCATAAATGAGAACATCTGGCCTGGCTCGGGTGAAGGCTAACTTTGCTTTAATTGTCCAGCTCTCATAGTTCCGACTGGTTGTTTAGGAAAGAGTATCAAGGAAGGACAAGTAGCTGCAAAATTCTCTCTCAGCAATTTACACTGAGGGGTTTCCTCAGCAAGGTGTGGTTTTACTTCACAGTTCTTGATGGGTTTCTTCTCCATAATTTTGAGTCACATAAAAATCCAAATAAGTTCTTAGCTGTTGCACATCCTGCAGCAGGGAATTTCACTGCTTAATGAGGTCAGTGACAAATTTTAAGACATTTTAAATTAATACATGAGTACTGACTACTAATTTTCACTTCTGTCCCCTCAGTCTGTCTGCATTCAGTCTGTACTTGAAAACAGAAAATTAATCCGCTCTTCCCCCCACCCCGAATATTAAATCTGTGCATCTGTGCATGTGTTTAAAAACCTGCTATTACTGTGCAAGCATTTGTAGGTTCAAGAGTAGGCAAAAGACGAAATGTCTTACTGTGTCATAGTATGACACCTGAACAAGGTGAAACGAATGATTTTCAGGCTGATTTACTCTCTGGCCTTTAGTTTTGGGAAATTCGTCTGTCGTGCTCTGACTCGCCTCAAGATGGTACTGGTGGCACACAGACCTTCCTCCCAGTTCGAACCCACAGTCTCGAGTCGAACATCGCATTTTGTCACCCTCAATACGGAGCTGAAACCATTTCAGGCAGCTGTTCTGAATATTTTAATCCCGTTCCTTCTCTAATTTACAGTAATTTAAATATAGAATAATAAGTTGTTCGTGGTGCATTATTGTGCAAATAACATTTAATGAACCTATTTTTCTGCGGCTCCAGCTTGGTTTTCCAGAGTGAACATTTTACTACAGGTGGGAAAAAGAAAAAGGATGTTTCAGTTCTGAGCCCAACTTTCAAAAACAGAGAGTGGCTTGGCTGACTTTTAGCAGAACTTGAGCATGGAAGAGGAGAGAGAAAATGGTGAGAGAAAAACCAGCCCTAGCTTGGGGCAGCCTGCAATGCATCAATTACCATGAAATAAAGTATTTAATGCAAAAACACTGAAAAATGCTGTTTGGGGGAAGAAATGAAGAAATACTTAAATTTAAGAGGTGATTTTTCATACAGTACTTCACTTTGAAACAGACAGCAATGAAACACTAATCACTTTCTTATTACTAACTTTGACATAAAGGCACTAAGCATTTCCTTCTTATTTAGGAGCAGGAAGAATTAGGAAGAGTGATGAATATTGCTGGAGATTTATATATATTATATATATGTAAGATGCAAGTTATATATAAGTGATATATAAAAGATTTAACTTACAGTCAGCTGATGTCACTGAGCTAAATGACTTTGAATGTACATTTTTCAGCTTCCAGCTTTTCAATCTTTATATAAGCTCAATAATTTCGATCTTTATATGTTTTCTTTATAGAATTGATTGATGTGCCAACAGAATATGAGCTTGTTTAAAGGGAGAAGAAATCCACAGAAACAATCTTGAATGTCCTAATCTTCCAATAATGAAACGTAAAGAATTTTTGTTTACTCAGAAGACAAAAAGCCACCAGATTTGTATGTGCCAGGCAGCACCTTGGAGTCTAATGGGAAATCTCCTTTTAATGCTGCTGGAGACAAACGACACGATCCTGGAATGACAGATCACCTTCACCAACATATCAGGGGATGGGGCAGAGCACGGAAAATTTCTCCAAATTTTATAAATTTCTATTATGATGGCAGTGAAAACTCACCTTGGAAAGAACAACTGTATCATAACAGAGAACAGACTCAAGACAAAACACCCAGGGAAAAATCCTCCAAAAACTAAACCTGATTCTGTGCATGACAGTCAGTGACTTCACTGGACACTGAAAAACCAATTTACATATAACTGCCAAATCTTTCTAATAAAAAGCCACACATACACCATAAATTTTCATGAAGCTTTATAAACATGTAGAATAAATAATTTGAACCGTGTTCCTTGCAAAGATAGGACATAAGGGAGTGGCTTCGAACTAGTAGGGTTAGATTAGTTAGATTAGTTATTAGATTAGTTATTAGGAAGAAATTGTTCCCTGGGAGGGTGGGCAGGCCCTGGCACAGGTTGCCCAGAGAAGCTGTGGCTGCCCCATCCCTGGAAGTG
>JAWMRA010000020.1:3208115-3226891 GCA_035584735.1 Pseudotriccus pelzelni
CCAGGTTGGACGGGGCTTGGAGCAACCTGGGCTGGTGGAAGGTGTCCCTGCCCATGGCAGGGGGTGGAACGAGATGAGATTTAGGGTCCCTTCCAACCCAAACCATTCTGTGATGATTCTGTGCAAACAACTCTGCCCTCACAACTGAGCTGTGTAACTGAATTCCTTCTAAGAGCTACATAAAATATCAGGAGGGATTTTCCTCTTCTTCAAAATCCATCAGCTGCCACAGCACAGTAGAGATGGGCAGACGTTCTGCCTGAGCTGGTAACGTTCATGATAGTTCTGCAAGACTGACTTGCAGGTTATCTTGATTACTGCAGAGCCAGGGAAATTCTGAAAGTTTCATATCTCAGTGAAGTTACTGAAGCCTTTGGATTCTTGGTAAATACACAACCACACACTCCTGACCTTCCCTCTCTGCCGTTTGCAGCAAATGCCACATTTCTCACCTTAAAAAAATCCCCTGTTGCAAAGAGGAGCCAAAGCCTGTGTCAGGAGGCGGTGTCAGCCTTGCCGGTCACTCAAGCATTTAGGAAGTTTGCTGGGCTCTTGGCTGGGTTATCTCTGTAGGGCTTGTCTGTAAGAACCCCAGCAGGCCCCTGATGCCAAGGGGATGTGCATTAATGGGTGAGGTTTACTCTGCTGGATGGTAAAAATCTTTTCCCACCAAAACTTCTCCTGATGCTAATTCAGGAGAAAGCTCGAGGAATCTGTTTGTTTCTTCCTCCCATCCCAAAATGTTAGGTAGATTATTAATTGGTGGGTTCCTTCCACATTCAGCATGAATAGAATGGGATCTTCAATGAATTCCTGAGAATTCCACCCCTGCTCCTGTCCTGGCAGGTAAGAGCACAGAACTGCTTTGTCTGAGCCAGGGGTGAAAGTAAAGGGAAAAGTATCTTCACAGGAATGGGCTGAGAGGTATTGGTTAAACAAGAAACTTATTCAAGAATTCCACATGTCTAGCTGAACTTTAATTACTTAAATTACCTTTCTTTAGTGAAAAAAATGTGATTCTTCAGGAGCCTCAGCACTGCAACACAGAAGTGACAGAACAAGTCTAAGTGCTGACTCTCTTATATCACAAATTTAGCTCCTGATGTATATATGTATTTCTATATAAGAAGTAATTTTTATTTACATAATTAGAAACAACATACAAGCAGAGAAACCTGGATTGAAGTCAAAAGGTTTTTTTCTGTAGGCTAAAGAACTGCCTATTGCATTTTTTTCCCTATAATTAAAATCAAGCCCAATGAAATATTTAATTGGATAGACAAAAGAGTCTCAGAGGAGCACACACCATTGGGATACTCTGTGTGTCGACTTTGATTATGCAGAAAATCCATATTTTTCCAGTGTTATAAAATTCATGCTTTTCTAGTTTCGTAAAAGAAATGGACATTGCACGTGCTATTAACATGTTTTGGGGTAAGATTTCACAAAAACCCAGGTTTTGATTAATATTTGTGCGACACTAAAAAGTCACCGATCTGCCCCTGATAGCTGATATCTAGAATATGATCCTTTTCTTTTTTAATAAGCAAAATCTTTTTATGTATGAAAAAAAGATGAAAAGATGAAATGTTTCACTCGTGTTGTGAAATTTGAAGGAATGACAAGTCTTTTAATACCAGGCTAAGAAATATCAGATCGCAGCAAGAAAGGTTTAAGCAGTTTATTAATCTACAGCAAAGAAGAAGGAAAAAGCTCAGAATCACTCAGAATATCTTGGAAGAAAAAATAAATACTTATGAGACTCTGCTTCTCAATAAAGGAAATGGGATTTTTCCCATGGAATTCCAATGACATTCCTCAGAATGACTCTTAACAAAAAAAAAGTTTAAGACTATTAAGAGAGGTAATATCATAATGTCTTATGCTAATTTTAAGTTTTTGACTTGCTAAGCACTATTTGTTGTGTCTGGCTAATTCTGAGATGTTTACAACTAGAAAAGTCTCTTCTCTTGCCCTTCTTTCTGCAAATCCATTGAACAATTCTGAAAAGCAGTTCAGAGAGTTTTCATTAACAAAGGGATGTCAAAGGTATGTCAGGAAAAATCTCCAAGGAAAGTTTAGTAAATGTTTCTCCATGTTTAATAATAAATATTGATTATTTAACAACCAGGCTTCCAGATGCTGAAATGGCAAAAGCACTGTTGGCAGGAAATCAACACAGTTGGAACTCTCTACGGTGGGTGTAAGAAAATAAAGTGCATCTTGGGAATCATTTTACTTCTCTAGGTACAATGCCTCAGCCCACACTGCTTTACCTTAAATTATTTCATGGTCACCAAATTCACATTGTGCTAATGTAGTGCCATGTAGTGTTGTTTCCAAACAAACACTAAATTAAAAATAAATAATCATAGAGGGTAGAGCTGGGGATGGGGGTCAGGCTCTGCTCCCAGGGAACAGGGACAGGAGGAGAGGGAACGGCCTCAGGCTGTGCCAGGGGAGGCTCAGGTTGGACATCAGCAGGAATTTCTCCATGGAAAGGGTGGTCAGGCCTTGGCAGGGGCTGCCCAGGGAGGTTTGGAGTGCCCAGTCCTGGAGGTGCCCAAGGCAGGCCTGGCCATGGCACTCAGAGCTCTGGGCTGGGGAACAAGGTGGGGATGGGACACAGGGGGGATCCATGGGCTGGGAGGGCTTTTCCAACCTCGGGGATCCTGTGGGATCCTCCAGTGAACAAATCATGTGGGATTGCATCAGAGCATCGCCGTGGGGAACACAAAGAGGGAGCTGCAACAAAGCATCACTCCAAAAAAAAAATCCCAGGGAGTTGGCAAAGGAACTTCCCTCTGCTGGAAAAATAATGGGGAATTGGGAAGAGAGAATCTGTCCTTGAATAATGGGGGATTTGGGATGGGCCATCCCTCACCAAAGAAATAGCAGGGATTGAGAGGAGGATCTCTCCTTGACCAAATTGTTGTGATGGAGCATCACCCTGGGGGACTGGAATGGGGAACTCCCCCCACCAAATCCTGAGGGGGTTGCAGTGGAGCAGCCCCTCCGTGGAAGGAATAACAGGGGAGGTTTGCAGGGAGAATCCTCCCCAAAAAATGATGGGGGATCTGTAACTAAGAATCCCTCCCTGGAACCAAAAACTGGGAGTTTGCAACGGGGTGAAAAACAAACATGGAGAGGTTGATGGAACATTCCTTGAAGGAATAATGGGGAGATTGTGGTGGAGCATCACCTGAGTGAACAAAGACTGGGAATTTTGGAACAGAGCCTCTCTCCTTGAACAAATTCCAGGGAATTCAGCCCCCTCTGCAAACAAATAACAGGGGGGGAAGGTGTTTGATGGAGCATCACCTTGGAGAACTGGAGGGGGGTTGTGATAGAACATCTCTCCTTAACCAAATTCCAGGGAATTTGGAACAAAATATCTCTCCTTGAACAAATGCAGGGTTTGCAACAAAGCCCCTCCCCAGCAAACCAGAGATGGGGGGGTTGTGATGGGACATCCCCCAGTGACCAAACACCGGGGGTTCACCAGCAACATCCAACCCAGGGAGTGAGGGGAGCGAGGAATTCCCCCCCTATCCCCGAGCTGAGCTTGTCACTGCTGCCAGTGAGTGGAACAAATCCAAAGTGTCCATGTTAAACATCCAGGGAGAGACAAATGCCAGGCCTGGGAATAAAGACCCGCCGCTCCCGTTGATTTCCATGAGGCCACACCAACAACCTGCCTCGTGGAGCTGAATTTGTTACGCTGGATGAGCTGGAAAAAACTGGGGGAGTGGGAGGGGGAGAAGGAAAAAATAGAGGCTATAAATAAATTTGTAATTTTAACATGCATTGCCATGTAATTGAGAGAGTAAAGGATGGAGCTGGCACTGGGTCGGTGCTGCCGATGCTTCCCGTGGGAATTTTTGGCCGGGAGTTGCTGCTGGGGACTGATCCTGTTCTCTGCTGGAGCCCAGAAAGGAGCAGGAAAAGGGGTAAATAATATTTTCTGCTCACAACAAAGGCCTAGGGAGTGATGGGCAAGAAAGAAGAGTCAAACAGCTGAGCCTCAAAGCTGCTGCCCTGGTGAGAAAGGTGGATTTGGGATTTAAACATGGATATCTGTCATTTGGGGGCTGAGGAATAACTGCAGTTTATCCTCCCTGTGCCCTGAGGGCTCCAGGAAGGCAGGATGCCCTTGGGTGGGTCCAGGGGGTTGGTTTGTGCTTGGAAGAAGGGTTTGAACGCTGACATGGAGCTATTTGGAGATGAAATATAAAGTTTGGGGACCAGTGCATGGATTCAGCATCCTTTGGAATGGAGATTCACGGAGAGGAGGGATGGGGGGTTCTAAGCTCTCCCAAAGCCCAGGCCTGGCTCTGCAGGGCTGGCATTGGGCAGCTGTTAAAAACATATAAACCTCCTCATCTTGATAGTCAGGGCCCCTTTCACAGGGGGGACTTCCAGAGGGAAGCCAGAAAATCCTGGCTGCTGCTCCACACAGTGGGAAAAATCCTCCACAGCCCCAAACCCAAGCCATGCAATGTGTTTCCAGCCAGGGCAGCAGCAGCAGCAGGTGGGCAGACATCCCATCAGATGGACAAGGGGGAGCTCCCCAGCGGCTCAGGGATGTTGCACGTGGCCCAAACCATCGGGATTTTAGGATATTTTGCTGAAATGCATCTTTAGGAGCGTATCTTGCCTTGCAAAGGGAGCAAGTGGTGACTCGGGGGGTGCCCAGACCTCCCTCCCATCTCACTGCCTCCCTTCCTGCTGCCTGTTTTCCACAGTATTTTATAGAGCCGTTTTCCTTTCAGGTGAGGGCAATGCCAGGGTCAGGAGAGCCTCCCCCGGCGATCTCTGGTGTTTATTCCCTCATTTCCATCACCACCGTTCCCTCCCGGGGGCTGCCAGGGCTTTTCCGTGTCGGCTGCCTGGCTGTACCTTTGGGAGGTTGACGCAGGGCCCATCCTGGGTACACCCACATGGAACGGGACGTGCCTCAATCCTTGCATGGCCGAGCACTAAATGAAGTGTCGGGTCTGGGGGTGGGGGGTGTTCCTGCCCCGGGCGGTGCTTCCTCCCCGGGTAGGGGACGCTGATGGAGCAGGAGCCTTTTCAGCTCTTCATCCCCTCTCGACCTCCGCGCGTGCCCTAAACCCTGGGAAGAGCCAAGGCAGAGCTCAGCGCGACCCAGCCAAATGTGAGGAGACAGGTCCCCTCCAGCCCTCGCCCGTCTCCCCGGCACGGCAGGAGCAGGGAGAGGGGGTGGCTCCCACCGCCCCCTCCCTGTCCAAGGCGAATCCGTCCCCGCTCCGTTCGCAGCGGGATTTCCAGGGCGGGGGTTTGTCCCAGGGCGATTCTGGCACCGGAGCGAGCGGCTCTTCCACACATCCCACCCCCCCCCGCACGGGAGCAAAGGGAGCCCGGGGCTGGGGAGACAGAGGTGCCAGCGGGGCAGCCCCGCCTGTTTACACCCCTGCGAGAGCGATCTCAGCCAGCCTCTCACAGCTGTCACCTCCTTCACATCTCAGCCCAAAGCTCCGGCTTTGCTCCTCTTCGCAGAACATCCCCCTGCCCGAAGAGATGGATCCCGTCGCTCAGGCTGGGGAGGAAATCACATTTTCACCCCAAATTCATTGTAATCTCTCTGCTCCAAGTTACCCTCTGTATTCAAACCTGCACTGGACATCATCCCACCCTTCCTCCTCCTCTCTCACCTCCAGCGTCCCTACATCCACTTCCCTTTCACTCGGCTTTGCCTCCCCAGCCCATAAATCTCCAGCTTTGAAGCAACTATAAATTTTTTACATGTTGTCCGGGGAGCTTTTATAATGTCTGTATCACCTTGGGCACATCAAATGTTTCGTGGAGCGGGGAACATTCATCCAGCTCGGAGGAGAGCAAGTGTTTTCTGCTCCACATCCCGACGTGCAGCCCTGTCCATTACCCAGCGAGGAATCCAGAGGATGGGCAACATGACCAAAATTTGGGCACGTGGGAAGTTTCCAGCCGAGTTTGCCATTTATTTCCACGTGTTTCAGGCTCCTTCCCAAAGGTGTAAATGGGATTTTCTGGTTTGTGTGGGGTTTTTTAAACCCATATTTGCTTTCAGTCTTGGGGAAGAAAAAAAAAAGGTGAATTATGCAAGTGCTCTCAGCAGCCGGGTCAGTGAGTGCTGCTGAAGCAGGAGAGCAAAAAAAAAAACCTCGGCTTTGACCCAAATCAGAGACATGTAGGTCAATTCCTCCACATCCAGGCGAGGAAGACGAGCTGGTGATGGGAGCTGTAGCATCACTTCAGTGGGTGTTTTCCCAGAGGGAAGAGACAGTGAGGGAAAGCTCAGAAGCCTGAAAATGAGGGGGGGGGGGACGTTTGAGATGAGAGACCAGCCTGGACCCGAATTTCAGGTTTGGGGCAAAAGAAAGGACTGGAAACAGTCTCTAAAAATGGTGTTCTTTAGGGAAAATGGGTTAAAACAATTGCCCAATTGCCTTGGACCCGCCGGTACCTCACGGGACAAATTGTGGCACCCCAAGACTGGAGCAGGGCCGAGAACACAAGAGTTTGGAGCAGAGCCGGGAGCACCCAGTGGTTCATCTGCACCAGGAGATGGGAACTGCCCAGACCAACCCCAACCCTTCCACCCTGAGGGCTGCCCATCCCCTTCACCCGCGGCACCTGCGAGAGCAGCCGGAGGATGAGCTCAGATGGAAAACATCAACGTGGCAGCTGTGGAAAATCCGGCGGGACCAACCCCACTCTCATGCCATCCCCACAGGTGCCCTCCTCCTTCGTCAAGACCCTGTTAAACGCCACATTTTGAGCCCAGCACGGGTGTTTGGAGCTCGGAAGGCCGACCTGCAGCTCCGCCGGCTCTGACTCCAGACGGCTCCTGTGGGAGCCCTGCGATGGTTTCGCTGCTCGAGGATGAGCAGAAAGAGGGAAATACCAGAGCAAATCAAGCTGCAGGCTCCTCCAGCACCTCGGTGTGTTTGAACTGCAATATTTGGTAGTGCCTCCTCTGCGGTGGGTTTCCCCCTCCTGCCGTCGCTGCTCCCCCTCCCGACGTGGGTTGTGGATCTGCTAAAAGATATTTAATAAATATGCAAATCGTCGGGCAGGTGAGGGACGTGCAGGGGCTGTAGTTCAGTATTAAATCCGGCCCCCAGCACGTACCTGGAGAAGAGCTGAATGAAGCAGAGCTGGAAGTTTGCATGGAAATAGAGGGGAAAACGCATCTGATGGCGACAGGGAAGCTTTTCTCCTTGGAAAACAAATCCAACACCTTGCACCAAAGCACCCACTGGCACAGATCTGAGGGAGCTGGAAAACAGCTCCATCCACGATAGATAATCTCTTTATGGACCAGACATGTGGAACTTGCCTTTTATCAAGGCAGTTTCTCCCTGGTGGGTCTTTGCACCGTTTCTGCGGCTCTGACTCCCCTGCCAGAACCACCAGCACCTGGTTTCCCATTTCCACCCTCTCCTGGATTTCCCAGGCCCATAATATTCTCCCTCCCAGGCTCTGCTCTTGGATAAATAACTCCAATCTTCACCCACTGCTCTTCAGACTCCAGTTTTTCCCAGACAGGCAGACTTTACAAATGCTTCCCCGAGGAATAAATCCCTATTTCTTCCCCCAGACCAGCCAAAATAAACACAACACTGAGCAAACCTCAAGGTGGAAACAGGCAGGTGTCTTTAGTCGCTCGATGCTCTTGAGCACAGTAGATTTTTACCGTTTTTCACCCAAACCCTCCCGAAAGCCAAGGAAAATCGGCATCCCTATGGAGCACAGGAGCAGGAGAACAGCTCAGATTTGAAGGCAGACCATCACTTTACAGGGTTATTCCATCCAACATTGAAAACAGGCACAATGCTCAGTGGTTTTGCCCTTCAAATCACTGGATTTGGGTCAGAAAACGCTCCCCCCAAGGCAGTGCAAAGCCCTCCCATGGGAACAAATCCCCCCCAAGCCCCCAAATCCTCTAGAAAATCATGGAACCAGCGATGCTTCCATGAGGATGAGAACACATCCGTGCTTTGGAGCCACCACCAGTGGGGGAGAGAAGCCACATTTTGCATCACATGCATTGAGGAGCCTGAAAATGACCTTGAAAATGAGCCAGACTTTTCCAGGAATGATGGTTCCATCAGGGCAGGAGGGGTTTGCTGGATGGGCTGCACAGCTCAGGCTGTTAGCAGCCAAATTTTGGGAGTGAAAATGTATGGAATTGACCTTAACTAATGCAGAAGAGCAGCCAGGTCCTGTTCACCTCCCCTACAGCCAGAGGAACAGGCAGCATTTATGGAATTTTTCATAAAAGTTGTTTCAAAAAACACCGAATGTAATGAACAGTAATTTGGGGGCTTTCAGTCCTCCCCTGGCCTCGGTGAAAGGGGAGCTGGAGCACCACATTTCTTGTGCCTTGGAGCAGACCCAGCACTAATAAATCAAAGCCAAGCCCGACCAGGAGGCAAAAGGGAAAGAGCACGACCCGGCTCACCTGGGGAAAAGCCAAGAGGGGGAGGGAGCCAGCAGCTTTGCAGGAGAAAATTCTGCTTTTCAAGGTGTTTTTTGAGCCTTTCAGAGGAGACCTTGCCCTCCTGGAGCTGTTCTACAGTGAGCACCTTCTCCTCAATTCCGGGCACATCCACAGCCCTGCCTGGCACACGACTGGTTCCTTTGGAGACATGACCTCGGTCTGTAACGGGCAGTTTTATGAGCAGGAAAAGGACCTTGAGGAATTTGCAGAAAACTGACTCTTAGCAAGGAGCTACTCGTGTTCCTTTTGCCTTCCCTGTTTATGAGCTCTTTGGAGATTTGGAAAGACATCTGCTCTCCGAGGGGCACCTTCCGGGGATGTTGCAACACGATGACGAGCAAAGAGTCACCAGCAACATCTGACCCGGGTTGTTTCTGCTCCTTCACACCAGCAATGGGATCCCTTCAAAGCAAACCTTCTCCCAGGAGAGTTTCCAGCTGAAGAAGCGAGGAAAGGGAAAATGTTCCTCCAGCTGGAAGAGGTGAGGATGAAGGACAGAGCGAAAAGCAAGAGACGAGCAGCTGAATTTTAATGATATTTACTTGGTATAAGAGGGGAAAAAAAACTCAACCCAACCCCAAAACCTTGGGAATTGGCATCAAAGTGCTTGGCTGTAACACTGCCAGGAGAAGGCGGTTGGAAAAGGGCCACAAAAGGAGCTGCCCCTTCTCATTCCGGCTCCGTGCATGAGCTCCAGAGCGATTCCCGGCGCTTATCGCTCCTGATAAGCCTCTTTTTATAGGTCTGGCAGAGAGATGCGAGAAAGTACTAATTAAATTTTTATGTGGAAGAAGGTTCCTGCGTCGTGCCCGGGGTGGGGGAAGTCAGTGTGAAATGCCAGGGTGGGCCAGCGATGGGGGGACTGCAACTGCGTTGAGGGCAGGGAGATGACACCGCAAAAACGGGCCACTGTTCAGCTCCAAATGCAGGTGCAAAACTTGGAGCACCTTGTCCACCTTGTTATTAATCCAACTGCCACCTTTTCACCCGCTAAACATGTACAGACATCCTGAGAAGTTCCCGAGTGGTGTGAACCCAACCCACATACACCAAGGAGGGAATTTAGGAGGCAGCAAAGCCACCACATGCTTGGAAATGAGCTTGGAGACAGGGCTAGATCCAAAATGGCCTCGAAAATTGGTCTGTTTGAGAGTTCCAACCTCTCCAGAGAAGTTCAAATCCACCAGGAACGTGGGCAGAACAACAGGACATGGTGGCCTGGACAAGGAGCTCTCCCTGGAGTCGTCCCACCAAAGCACCGAACGAGCCTCCACCGGCACGTGATGCTGCCACAGTCCGTGGGGGACCCCCACCGAGTTGCTCTCATGGTTGGTCCAGGCCCAGCCACTCCACATCCCAAGGGAAACATCTTTTCCAAGGCACAAAGACCGAAAAGAGGTTGCCAAGCACGGGGAGACCAACGTGAGAAGAGCGGCCTCTCCTCCCAGGACAACCCAAACCCACAAATACCTGTTAGCTCCAAAGAGATGGGAAGCAGGGGAGGAAGAGGAGGAATGAGCTATTTTTAGGTGGAAGATGAGCTGTGATGCCCTACTTAGGCAGGTGCTTCACCAGCCAGAGGAAAGGACTCGACTCGTGTCTATTTTATGAGGTCTTTTTCTCCACTCTGTGAGTGCTTGGCTGTCTCGAAGCTCCAGACTTCCAGTCGTTAGAGGCAGTTATCTCGATGCAATTTAATTAAAGTCTAGTGTTTAATGACACAATGTGCTGCTAATTATTTTTCACTGGTTGTCAGGAGGCTTTTTTTTAATATAATTTTTTTTTTTTTTTTTTGGTGGTTGGGAAGCGAAATTTAATTACGGGGAAGGAAAAGCAGGGGGACTGTCTGAGGGCTTGGGGAAACAAAGAGCTTTGGCTGTGCAAGGGGAGCCTCCAGCCCTGCTTGACCAAGGGGTGAGAACAAGAGAGATTGTCTAGAGTGAGATTGTTTGGAGTCTTCTCCCTCAGCGGGACAAGAAACTGGGACAACTCTGCCTTGATCCACTTTTATTTGGCCAACGTGGCCATGGAAGGATGTGGAGAAGCCAAAACGCAGATGACTCCTAACTTTTATAGAATCCCAGAATGGTTTGGCTCAGAAAGGACCTTAAAGCTCGTCCAGTTCCATCTTCCACCAGCCCAGGTTGCTCCAAGCCCCGTCCAGCCTGGCCTTGGACACTTCCAGGGCTGGAGCAGCCACAGCTGCTCTGGGCAGCCTGTGCCAGGGCCTCCCCATCCGTGTTATTTCCATGCTGTCTCTGAGATGTGATCTCTGGAGGTGCCATTTGGGACTAAGTAGAGCCCATGGGATGCAAACAGGTTGGGCACCCCAAGGGCAGCAGAAAACCCAGAGACAGGGCAAGTTTGCTCCCGCAGGACGAGGCTCCTCAGAACAACACACACGGGAAAACTGCCTTTTCTCCTTAAAATAACTTCCCACTCAGCAAGTCGAGCTTCAAGCTGTCGGGTTTTTTTTCTGGGGGAGGGGGGAGATCTGTTTGCATCTCAACCCAGCTCCTTCAAGCCGAGTAATCCCCCCGTTGGAGCCTCCGTCGCTCCCAGGCCACCCAACGTTCGCCGACAGCTTTAGCGGGCGGCGGTTTCGCCTCGTCAGCATGAGAGGGATTTGGGAATCCTGTTCTCCCCTCCTTCCCTGCCAGCCTTTGTCTGCTGGGAGATTTCCCCTCTCTAAGCCTCAGTTTCCCCTGTAAAGTGGAGATAATGACGCACATTTAGTTTGTGAATTGCTTTGATCTCGGCTGGTGAAGGGTGTTCTGCAAGGCTTAATTACACGTGTCACCACCAGCCGCTGCCGCTTCTATTAAAGCATCTTAAGCCGCCCGGAGATCTGTGGAGAGAGAATTAAATGTGCGAGAGGCTCATCCCAGAGCAGAGTTGCAGCTCTGGAGAGGGCAGGGGAAGTTTTGTCCCTTGGAGGAACTCCCCAGCACTTTCGTGCCCGTTCTTGCGGGTTTTGCCCCTCGGTATTAAAATGTATTCGGGCTCGGTTGGCAGCAGGTGTAAAAGCAAAGGTTTCTTTTAACGACTCACAGGCAAATCCCCTCTCGCTGCAAAGAAACCCAAGTTTTAGAAGCCAAACCCCCACTGGAAACCGTTCTTTTCCTGAGATCTCGGCAACGCCCCCGCGCTGGGATGACACAACAGCGCGCGGTGACACCCGGCAATTACAGCTGGTCAAAACATGGAACTGCAGTCCCAGGAGGAGCTCTGCCATCCTCGAATGTGCAGGTTTGTTCCAGCTGACGGAGAAGATCTCATTGCAGCACTGCCTACGGGCTGGGGGGGAGGGCTCTGTTTGGAGCAGCGGCTCCGGAGGAGTCAGGGCGATGCTACAAAACGCTTCGGTGGAGCTTTGATGTTTTGTTGGTGCTTCTAAAAGCACAAAATCTTCGTTAAATACCCCAAACCCCTGGGGGCTGAGGGGAAGAACCCGTAGCAAGGCGAGCTGGGGGGATGCACTGCCCCAGCAGCACGACCTTGACGGGACGGGTGTTGCGAAGACGCCCGGGATCATTTGCACCCTCCTGCCCACGACTCTCCTGCTCAGCCATCTGCTCCCCTCGTGCTCTTTGGGGAGAGGTTCAGTTTCCAGGCTTGGAAGCAGTGAGAAGAGCTGGAAGGAGAGCAGAAAAAACCCAGGAGGAATCTGGAGGTCAAGGATGGAGCCAACCCAATGTGCCCCAAAACATCCCTTTCCTCAGGGTTTGCTGCAACCTCTGCACAAAAGCCAAGAAAAAAAGGAGGGGGAAAAGCCCAGAACGGGCTTAAAACCAGGGAGAATGAAAGGGGGGAGTGACAAAATGCTCCCCAGGGAAAAGCCACCCCTCCCCAGTTCCCACCAGTACGGCAGTGGGAGGCTTGGTGGGTGGTGGTGGCAAAGGCTGGGCAGCAGCCACCGGTACAATTATTTTGGGGAGAGGAACGTGGCTTGAGAAACTGGTTGCCATCCTTTGTAAATCTTTAATGAACCTTTAAACATGCCAAAAAAAAAAAAATTAATAAAGCAAAAAGGAAGGGAAGTGAAAAGCTCTCATTAAGGCTTTTGGCAGATCTGATTAGTGGGTTTAGAGCCCTTAAACAACCGTTTAATTGGTAAATCCTCCGGCAGCCAAGGAAAAGAAAGGGCCGGGCACAAAAGCGTCCTGTTTTCCTTGTTGTTGGAAAACTGCTCCCTTCCTCCCCAGGGAGAGGGCAAGGCTGGGCACCAGCATTGCCAGGAAAATCCAAATATCCAGCACAAATTCCTCTCCCTGAGTGCTGCTTCAGACTTCCCATTTCTCATCTCGCCCGGCCAAGACAGGTCATAAAAGCAGAGATCCCAGAATAATTTGGGCTGGAAAGGCCCTTTAAAGGTCATCCAGTCCAGCCCCCTGCAATGATCAGGGACATCTTCGATGCCATCAGGTTGATTGGAGCCCCATCCCAGCTGGCCTTGGCTGTTCCCAGGGCTGGAGCTCCCACAGCCCTCTGGGAGGGCTGAGCTGCTCTTTTACCACCCAATTCCCGCTGCAATAATATTTCATCTGGCAATAATTGCACCCATAATATCCAACTGCACGTTTCACTGTGCAATAAGGGAAAGGACATTAAGGGAAAGGAGCTGGGAACTCCCCTAAGCCAGGGCTTACAGGGCCTGGGGGGAATTCGGGTTGATGCTGAGGGCTCTGGCCTCTCCTTGGCCACACCCACCGATGGTGGTCACTGCTCAGTTCCTGTTTCCAGCTCTGAGAAACTTCCCAATAAAGTCAAACAACCAGAAAAAAAATACCCCAAACAGAGCAAACCAACCCCCAGACTCCACAGCTCTCCACGGGGTTGGAAGCACAGCCAGCCCAAATCCATCCCTTTGGAGGCCACTGGCATCTTCCTCCTCCTCTGGAGCTTTGGAAACTCCGAGAAGGGAAACTTCTCCGAGGTGCTGAGCAAATCCCTTGTGCTGTGAGTCATTCCCAGCCGGATTTAGCTGCTCTCCCCCACACAGATCCATGTCCCCCAGCACACCACGAGCTGCCCGTGACTCAGGATCGCTTCCCCTGCAACCCAACTCTGCGCCAGCAAACCGTCAGCAGCGGAGGGAGAGCCGGATCGGGGGCACATTCCCTGGAAAAGCAGGGGTGCAAGGACGCTCCCTGTCCCCCCTGCCCCCAAAACATCATCCCATGCATTCCACACAGTGGGATTTTTATGCTCAGCCCGAGCACCACCAACTTTGACTTTTTCCTTCCCTAATTTATCCTCCTCTTTGCTGTTCCATTTTCACTCCACCCTCTGCATCCTTCCCAGCCCACTGCCCGCTCCCTGGGAGAGAGATTCCACCATCCCAGTTAAACCCAGCCTTAACCTGGATGCTGCAGCAGCATCACCAACATTCGGGTACCCCTGGATTTAAAGCATCTCCCAGATTTTCTCCTCCTCTGCCCTGGAAACATAGCCATGCAAACCATACTCCCAGGAATTCGGGAACTCCAGCCCCTCCTGCTCCTTCCATGCCTTGTTGCCTTCCCCCTCTGGAGTCCCCAAAGTCACCCCCAGGAGTAATTTGGCCTCATCTCCATCCCTGGCCTTGAACATCCTCTGGGCTCTTCCCGAAAAGAGGTTGATTAACAGGAAATTATTGTGGGGCCTCTCAGCCCTGCCCAGCTCTGCCCGGGGAAGGGAAGGTGGGGATGGAGTGCCGGAGTCAAACATTTCCCAGATTAATTTCTCTGCTGGGAATTGTTTCAGATTTGGGGTGGTTTTTTATGGATCCATCGAACATTAATTCCCTAATTAGCCCCCAGACCCCGGCGCTGATTTACGAGGTGGGGAAAGGCCGTTGATAAACGGGGTCTGCACAAAACCTGGCTGGGAGGGACAGGAAATCCCACGGGGGGGGCAGGAAGGCTCCAAAAGTCCAAGGAATACCTGCAAAGTGCATGGGAACACGGAATGAGGGGGAGTTTGGGCTCGGCTATCTGAAAGCAGGCAGGGATGGGGTGCAGGCAGCGCTGGATCCCACAGGATGCTGGTGACGTTCCTAATGGGAATTCCCATTAGAAGGGTTGTTAATGCATTAATGCTTGACTTGGGATCAAGCCCATGGATCCCTCATCTCTGGATACCAAACTCCAGCCCCCAGTGGGCGGACAGAACTCTTCCAAGCCTGGAAACCTTCCCATTCCCTGCTCTCTGCATCCCCGGCCGTGGGATGGAGGTTTCAGGGCTGGGTGCTCCAGCTTCCTCGGGATCTGCCCTGGAGGAACATCAGAACTGCCAAGGGCTTGGTTCAGAAAAAACTGAACCCCCAAATCCCAGAGAGCCCAAATCCCATTCCCTGAGGATACTGAGCCTGCAGGAGCCTCATCCCTGCAATGCTGCCACTCCATTTTCCTCGGGTTCATGAAAGGAGGGAGAAGATCCTGCCCCTGGTGGCCTCAGATTGTGGAACACCAGTCCTGTTGTCACCCCAGCACAGCTCTGTTGTTCTGCCCTTCCAAACCCCCCCAGATCCCTCCCATTTCCAGCAAAAAAACCTCCCCTCTCCTGCTTTGCCACCCCATCCCTTCCTTCTGCCTTGCTGGGGATGGATCCAGATGGATCCCCCCACACTGGGGAGAGCCAATCCTACCCAAATTGGCAGAAACCTCCCCAAAATCCCTCCTTGCCGCATTCCAGCTGCTCCCTGCGCCTTGAAGAGCTTCCCACTCCCCCAGCAGTTCCCTTTCCCTGGTGGGTGAAGCGATTCCCACCTTCCCAGGCACTTTTGGCACACGAGGTGTTACATAATCCCACAACATTTTGGGTTTTCCAGCCCCCGTAAGATGCCTATAAATAAAAAAAGAGAGGAGAAATAGTCCTGGCGATGGATGAACCCACCCCCTGCACCCACAGGTAGCCAAAATTCCCGGGGGGAAGGGAAAGAGGGGCCAAGCTTGGCTGGAATTCAGTCCAGCACCTAAAAAGAAAAAGGATCCCACCAGGACTGGATGAGGAACAGCCCCCAAAACTCTGCGGGCTCCAGGGATGCTGCATTTCTGCTCCCCGAGGGGAGGCTGCTCTGACCGCCCCCACACCCAGGAGCCAAAAAAAGGTACTCTGAGCCCAAAAAGCCTCTTTCTGAACCCAAAAAGCCGTTCTTACAACACAGAAAGCCTCTTTCTGAACCCCAAAAAGCTGCTCTCGGAACACAAAAAGCCTCTTTCTGAACCCAAAAAATCTGCTCTCTGAACACAAAAAGCCTCTTTCTGAACCCAAAAAGCCTCTTTCTGAACCCAAAAAATCTGCTTTCCAAACTCCCAAAGCCTCTTTTAGAACCCAAAAAATCTGCTTTTCAACCCCAGAAAGCTGCTTTTCCAGCCCCACAGACTCCTCTTTCCAAAGCCAAACCGGCATTTTCAGAACCCAAATCCACGCCGGTGTTTTCCTGGAAGTTGGTAGAAAGTCCACGAGAGAAAACCAGTGGATTTGGGGAGGGAAAAAGCTGGATTCCAGAGGGCAAAATTCCCTCTGTCTGTTCCTCCCTTTGCACTTCTTGGGGATTCTTTAATTCCAGGTTGAAATCCGGGAAGGGCCTTCTCCTGCCCTCCTTGACTCTTCCTGTCTCCCCCAAAGCTGCTTTAATTTCCCAGCAGGATTTATCCCGGCTCTGTTGGCTGATCCCACCTCGGGAATTGTCACCAGGGGATTTTCCCTCCTTTTGCTGTGCAAAAGGGGCTGGAGAAGCAAAAAACAATCCCTCAGTCTCTAAAAAATCCCATTTTCCCCCAAATTCCCACTGTTCCCCCATTGCTGGGACCTTGCAATTGCTCTCAGTCATCCACCTCGCAGGGATTTTCCTGATTTTTCCCATTTGCCTGATCTTTCCAATTTTTCCCCCCAATTTCTGAATTGCCACGTTATTTTTAGGGATGGGAAAGCAGCAAAAAATCACATTTTAAGGGATTCAAACACATCCAGTCCTGGTAAATCCTATAAATAAAGGTTCAGCATCCTCTTTAATGGGATAAAAGGATTTTAAAAAGGAGCAAAATACACAGAAAGGAGAGAAATTAGTGGGCTGGTGTAAACGTTGTGCTTAATCCGAATTTAATCTAAATTTTGGGATCAAAGAATTTAAGAAAGGGGAGGGAAACACGTGGGGTGGAGTGAAATTAATAATCCGAATTTAATCTAAATTTTGGGATCAAAGAATTTAAGAAAGGGGAAGGAAACACGTGGGGTGGAGAGAAATTAATAGGGTGGTGTAAATGTGGTGTTTAATCCAAATTTAATCCCAATTTTTGGGGCAAATGACTCCTTGTGGCATGAAATACTATTGGTTTCTGCTTCCTAAAGCCCAGCCTTCCCGAGGGAAGATGGGAGCAGGGATGAGGCTTTTCCATAGGATATGGATAAACACTTCCCTAAGAATTAGAGGGGGAATATTTGATCTATAGAAGCCCCAGAAACTTGGAATATTGGAAACTTTCCAAACATGATCCTTTCACTCAGTGCCTTTATCCATTGGGTTTATCCATTGATTTTATCCATTGATTTATCCATTGGGTTTATCCATTGATTTTATCCATTAATTTATCCATTGGTTTTATCCACTGGGTTTATCCATTGATTTTATCCACTGGTTTTATCCATTTCCCACTTCCCTTCTCCCCCCGTGCCATGTTGTTAATTTTCTCAAAGAAAAACAACCCCCAGATTTTAAATTTTAAACGCGGGAGACCAGAAAAATAAAAATAAATCCTTAATGGAGATTTTTTTGGGGGGGCTGTTCCCAGGTTATTTTGGCTATTTCCGGGTTGTTTTGACTGTTTCAAGGTTTCTTTTGGCTGTTTCCAGGTTCTTTTGGCTGTTTCCGGGTAAAATCTCACACCACTTTCCTGGAATCCTCACCAAGGAGCTCAACACCCATCTCTGAGCTCCATTCCCAGAGCAGAGAGGAGGCAGCCCATCAGATACTTTGGGGCTAAAAAGCAGGAACTCAGGGCTGTTTCACCTGAAAAATCCCATTTTTTGGGTCAGCCTGAATTCCCTGAGGAATCCCTTCACTCCCCTAAGGAGGGATGTGATTTGGGGGTCCAGCATCATGTTTTTATTTCATTTTGAGAACAACCAATGGGCCAAAGTGGCTCTGGATGGTACAAACCCACCCTGGAGCTGCTTCCCAAGCAAAGCCAAACCCCCTCCCCCCCCCCAAAAAAAAACCCCTGTGATTATTTTTTTTCAATAGGAATAAAAAAATAAATTTAATTTATCTCATGAAAAAAAAATACAGAAAGGCTGAGAACAGAGGGGGAAATAAAAGCTCAAGGTCTGCTTATCTTCTGTCCAGGGAGGATTTTACCACCTTGCAGGTGACCTGAGCTGCTCTAAATCCCTTGGGATACCTGTAATCTCCTGAGTGCAGCAGGAATACAAAGGAATACGTGTTTTTCCCCCCCTGGATGAGCAACCCCTTTGCTGAGCAGGTAACAGAGAGTTCAGAGGCTCCACAGCCCGACAACACAAAAACTGGATCTCACCGAGATCCCCAAGGGAAGTCAAAAGGTGCCAAAGGAAAATCCAGATTTCCCCATTTCTGCAGAGGAAAACTCCTCTGGAAATGTCACTTTGGGCTTTTCTGGGAAGTCAGTTGATGCATTTCGATCCAAAGTGTTGGAAATGCTTCAAAGGGGGGGCAAATGAGTCAATAAATCGATGGATGAAGTGGTTTGGGGTCTGGGGAAAATAAAAAAGGTGGAACAATTCTCCTCCCTCCAGGCCTTTCTTGCCCAAACAGGATCCTGGTGAAATCAGCGGCATTTTTAAATATCTGGGGGTTATTTTATGGGTTATAATTCAATGGAAGTGACAGACTTTGAGTGGTGGCCTGACTTGGTGCCACCCACCACTGTCCTCCACCACAGCAATAAACACCATTTGGGGCTGAGAAATGGGATTTTTAAAGGAATTTCTCCCTCTGGCAGGTGCCTCTTTCCCAGCCTGGCAGGTGCAAATGAGATCTCCATCACAACCTTCTCCAGGGGCATCTCCAGCCGGGCTGTCCCTGCCTTGGAAACGGCCCCTGAGCTGCTCCTGGTGGAGACTCCACACTCTCCCCAGCTGGAGCAGCTCCACCAGGTCCCACAGTGCTGCCATGGGAATCATGGAATCCTGGAATGGTTTCAGCTGGGAGGGACCTTAAAGCTCATTCTGTTCCACCCCCTGCCATGAGCAGGGACACCTTCCACCAGCCCAGGTTGCTCCAAGCCCCGTCCAACCTGGCCTTGGACAC
>JAWMRA010000020.1:3252288-3265414 GCA_035584735.1 Pseudotriccus pelzelni
CCTCAGCCCCTGTGCCAGGAGCACCTCGTGCCCCTGCTGCTGCACTGCCCTGGGCCTGCAGAGCCGTTCCTCTCACAAAGACCCTCACTGCCCTCTCCCAGCTGCAGCTGTGCAGGGTTTTTTCTCCCTTCTTAAAGACTTTACCCCAGAGATGCTGTCACTGTTGTGGCTGGGCTCAGCCTTGGCCAGTGGTGGGTCTGTGCTGGATTTGGCTGGAATTGGCTCTGCGGGACATGGGAGAAGCTTTTGTCATCTTGTCAGAGAAGCCACCACTGTAACCCACCCCCCATAAACCCAATACTCTGCTGTTTAACTGTCAGGCTGGAAACCCTCGTTCTTAGGGTTAGGGATTGCTGCTTTCAGGGAGGTGCAGTTTTGAGTGATCTCTGCTTAAGTACCATAAAAGCAAAATGTTAAAAGTGATATCGTAATTTTAAGAGCAACAGAAGTGTTGCTTGTGGGTGTGAGGACAGCTGTGGATTGTGATTTCCATGTTTCACTTGTATTAAGGAGCCACTCAAATCTGGACACGCTGCAAAGCAATTGTATTTTTGCAGTGATAAACATGGATGTGAAAAGAGAAATGCTGCAGGATGACCTTGCAGAGGAATGCCTGGGGCACTGTGCTGTGCCAGCTGCCATCAATAACTGTGATGGCAGGGCCTGGGTCCTGGGATGATCAGACTTCAGAGAAACATTTCGCAGGGAGCACCTTATGGATGTCAGTTTTCCATGCGCTCATTACGATGCTGTTTGTGTTGGACGGTGTGAGAACAAGGGAGATGTACCTTGAGGCATATCAGGCAGTCTGGCTGGAGGTATTAGAAATCTTGACAGAGTAAAGCAGTGTATTAAGAGCTTTCACACTGATCCTCTTAAAAACGAGACTTGGGAACATCTCCTGCATAGCATGATTCATCTAAAACATCAAATAACATGTGTTCTTAGCCTTTGACTGCAGCCTTATTAATGTTATGTTTCAGCTGAAAAGTAAAATTAGTAATAAGTTTTTTAAAATGCCAAATTTCTCCACAGTACTTTTGTGGAGAGGATGATTTCTGCAAGCAGTCATTGAAGTACTGAATTGGTGCCTGAGTGAAGTTATTTTTAGGATGAAGTATAAAAACCACACATGAAATTATAGGCTTGTTTTTCATGCTGAAAAATAATTGAATGAAACAATCCTTTATAACAGCACCTTTGGATCTGAGATCTGTTATATTGTGTGTCCTGTCCCTTTACAGAGAAGACATTTACTTGTCTTCAACACTGCCTTGTGAATCCTGAGCCAAGTCCATCTCATGGTAACATATACTTGTGGATACTTTTGTTTGAGATCAAGTCAACTTCCCAGAATCCAGTCTTCATTCTCCCTTGTCCTCAAATATGGCCTTCCCCATATTTTTCCCCTCATTTCATAGAATCACAGAATATATGGAGTTGGAAGGGGCCCACAAGGATCAAGTTCAACTCCTGATCCTGCACAGAACAATTCCAAGAATTCCCCCGTGTGCCTCAGAGCTTTGTCCAACTCCACTGCTTAGGGAACGTGGCAGGTTTTGAATTCCAGTAGGATTTGAACCCATGATTTTGATTTTTAAGGAAAAGCTGGCGTATTCCAGGGGTTCCTGTCTGGCAGAAAAGTTTGCGTAAGTCACTGTGTTTTGGGAGTTTCTTCCTTGCTCAGAACAAACCCACAGGCAGTAGGAACCACAGCACTGAAAATCACTTTATCAGTGATGCTTTGCCTGCTGCACTTGTGCTTCAGATAATACCTGTTTTAATACCCAGTAGCAATTCCAGAAACTGATTCACTCTGTTTAATTGGTGCTGACCTCGTAATTCCGGAATTTTAGGCAGTTATGAAGAGTGAGATGCTGAAGACTAATTTTTTAATAAAGTAACAGCGAGGGAAACACTGAAGGACTTGATCAAAAAAGTAAGAGCCAATCTCTGATTTGTGTCTATTTTATTCACAACTTAGTTATTAATGTAATATTATAATTCTCTGCCCCAAACAATGAAGATATCAGCCTTTATGCCCTTTTATTAGAAGAACCTAATTCACTGGCGGTGAGAGGGAAATATTTAGATATTATTAGATGCAGAATAGACTATACTTTCTTGGAAAAAATGTGACTTCTATCAAAAATTGAGGGACACTAAAAGCTTGTGAAGGGCTCCTGGAAATTTTTCTTGTATATGACATGAGTTTAGGTGTGTTTATGTTCAAATTAGGATTTTTTTGGAACACTTTGACCGAATTTAGGTGCAGGTCAACATCAATTTCAAACATGATCTGTTGCTGGCATTTCACAGACCAGATTTTTTTAGCCCTGTGAAATGTAGATATTTGACAGATTTGCTCTCAGATTGCTTCATGTGTTTCATGGTTCCTGGAGGAATACCTTTAAAATTATGTTGACATTGTGCTTTGTGTCTCTGCAGTAACAATGAACTGACTCCTTAGCTTTGAAGAGTTCTTTGTTTTATTTTCACAAGCAATTTACTCTCTATGGAAAAAATAAAGTTTTAATATTATGCTATGAAGCAACTATGGGCTTGAAAGAGGCTGTTGAAGGTTATCTGATGTTCTCTATCTGAAGGTGACACACACCCCCTGAATATTGTAAAGAAATGGCTTTAAAGCATCTTATTAAATGCTAAACTGTGAGTGTTAAATGAATATTTGTCTTGCCAATTCTGTGGGTTTAGACCCTGAAAGGCAACTGATGCAAAGGTTCTGTGATAATAGTAAATATTCTGCATGTACATGTTGGTGTTCCAAAATATAATAGAACAGCTGCACCAGACCGTCGTTTGGAAGCACTTAATAACTATGATAAAAGAAGCCTATGTCTAAAAATCAACCATGGCCTGCAGGTGTCTGTGTTGTCCGACTTGAGCCAACAATATCTTGTAGATGGTGTTTTTTGTTGTTTCTGGCCCTTGTCCTCAGCTTTGCATCAAAAACAACAGTGGAGAAATGTTTGAGCATAAATGTCTGTAAGACTAGGGGTAATTAATCATGTGATAACTGAAGACAAGGGAAGGAAAACTGAGCTTCTGTTGGCTCAGGAGTTAATTACGATTTAACCTAAAGCAGAATTTCCACTCAGTGTTTAATGACATACAGCTTATGCCTGTGCAATTGGTCATTTCTTACCTTTAAACACTGGAAGGAAATGGCAGAAAACACCCCTGTATGAATTTCACCCCTCAGAATTTAGTGACATGCCCAGGTAGTATGTGCGCTGTACTTAGATAAAGGTCAGTAAATTAAAACAACTCTTCTTATAAAACTTGCCTTCATTAGAAATATTAAGGAGCTAACATACTGGGTATATTTCATAGCTCTTCATGGGTTTCTGATGTGTTTTGTGTGACAAAGCTTATGGGGAAACCAACTTTAGTTCAGCCCTCAACTGGGTGTCTGTAGTTATTACTTGAGGTCACAGTGCTTGAATTCAGATGGCTCTTGAGTACTTTTAGATGATATTTCTAACTTGAATATGCCTGTTGCAAGGGGATTCCTTAAGGACTGTGGAGTGTTTATAATTTTTTTCTCATTTAATATATGTTCTCTTGGCTATAATAAGCAAAAATAGGGCAACCCTACTACTGCCACCCGAAATGTGCACACATGGACACTGATTGGATTTTTCACCATGGGTTTGGTGCCCTTTGAGCAAACCCTGAAATTTATAGCCCAGCCATGTTAGGGTTGAGATCTTGACAAAAATTTAAAGGGCAAGTAAGTGGTCTGTATTTTGGCTATATTTATTTGACCTATAATACTGGAAAGAAAGGTTACACCATTAAATCACACACTCCTGAGTTCTTCACACTATTGGTTCCTTTTCCCTTAAAATGAATATGCCCAGATTTTTTAGAACATCTGACGCATTTATTGCAATTAGTTCTGGACAGGCTGTGCTGCTGTCAATCTGAATTGCAAAGTCCAAACACACGTGCAAACTGGCATTAGAAATGATGTAGTCAATGCGAAAGTAGTTCATCTTCCTCACTTAAACTGTAAAGCTATCAAACCTGACAGGTCTGAGTGTGGTGACACTGTTTAATTAAAATGGACGTAAAAGTTTTGACTTTTAGGTAAGTGGAAATGGGAAACAATTGATGCAATTATTATTCAAGAAGATTGCTTTGAGTAGTGGTATGGTGGTATGTATGAATTTTTCATAAAAGAATTCTGAGTAAAATACACATTTGCTTATGAAACAGGTGTTACCATGAAATAAATGGATCAATTTTAATTATTAAGGCTACTCTTGTGGAAAAAAGGTGATTTATTTTGTAGTTATCTTATGGATATAAAGGTCAGTGTCAACAGCATTCTCTTGTTAAGTCACTTAACAGCTTTTTTTCATCTTTAATGATATTGAACTGTACTTACAGAACTTGCATTGGCCTATTTTCTATATCATAAACAAGTACTTAGAATATTAATACCTCAATTAAATTGATTACTATTGGCATAGCTTTTTGATACTTAAGACAATCGCCTGTGCAAAACCACTGTATTGTGGCCATACAGTGATTGGTAACTGCTCAAACACAGACTCTTTATGTTGTACAAAAAATAATTCAGTAGCAGGAGCATTTCTCAGTGATGGAAACAAAAATGTAAGCTGCTGTAGCTGTCTAGTATGGGAAAACTAATTTGTAGTTGAAGGTCTGTTATACCACTGTGATACCACTAGCCCAGGTTGCTCCAAGCCCCGTCCAACCTGGCCTTTGACACTTCCAGTGATCCAGGGGCAGCCACAGCTTCTCTGGGCAGCCTGTGCCAGGGCCTGCCCACCCTCACAGGGAAGAGTTTCTTCCCAATATCCCATCTAACCCTGCCCTCTGTCAGTGTGAAGCCATTCCCCCTGTCCTATCCCTCCAGACCCTTGTCAATAGTGTCTCTCCATGTTTTCTGCAGGCTCCCTTCAGGCACTACAAGGCCACAGTTAGGTCACCCCAAAGCTTCTCTTCTCTAAGCTGAACAATCCCAACCCTCTCAGCCTTTCCTCCCAGCAGAGCTGCTCCGTCCCTCTCTTCGACCTCATTGGTATTGTGTGGTGTAATCTATGAAATATTACTTGACTTTTCATTGACAGCATCACTTAAGAAGGGAACCCTGAGGAGCAGCTTCATCCTGCCCCTATACACGTGCAGGTGCACATACGTGGGCATCTCCCTGGCAGTGAGAAACACAAGCCTCCAAATCCATTCAGTGCTTTGACAATTGGAAGATCTCTTCCTCTAGTTGATCATGATATTTTGCTTGTCCAAGTACAGAATAAAGGACAAGAAAAGCTGTACACTAGGAAAAAATAGGCAGTTTGTTTCTGCTTTAGACAGACTGTTAAAAAAAAGGCTTTCTGGAATTCACCTTTGCATCAATTAGTTACTGTACCTCTTGCCAGCTGACTGTATATTTTAAGCTTTGTAATGTTTTAAGTGTTCAATAAGGCTATTTAATTGGATGACTCCACTAATTTACTGTTTACTCTTGGTTAGCAAAGAATTCATGTGCTCAGATCATGTTCTTTGTTATCTTGAACAGTCTGATTATGTTGTTTCATGTCACTACATGCATTCAACCTGAGATCAGCTGCTGAGCTGTGGGCATCCATGTTCAATCAAAACCACGAAATGCAGAAGAAACCAGCCAGTATAAACTAGTCAGAAAGGCTTCAGCAAGCTAACAGCTTTATTGTAAACACAAAGTGTGGTCCGGAATTGAGACAAATGGTAAAGCCAAATGCATGTGAGAGCTTTTCCCTGACAATCCCTAGACAAAGGTTGCTTTTGCTCTATGACCCCTTCATGTCTGGTTTTCACAGCAAACCCGCGGGGATAGGTGGAAATGTGATTGTAGTGCAGGAGCTGAGGTGCCTGGAAGTGTTTGCCCTGGAATGACCACAGGTTTATGGTTTGAAGTGTCCCTTTGCACGTGGGACCAAGGCAAACTCGCCCCGAAAAGGAATCACTTAAGATGCGTTATTATTACACATCATAACACTTCTGTTTGTATCATTCCTGTGCCCATTTCTATTTTTAATGGGAGAACTTAAAAATTGTACAATTCTTCTCTGATTCAAAGCAGATTAGCTGAACTGGATTTGGTGGAACTGTTCTCAGTTACCGAGTGTTTGTCCCAGAGTTAGAAATAAGCAATATTTTTTGATAGAACTTGAGTACAAAAAATAAATTTGCAGTCTTGAGCAGGAAAGATCTTCAAGGAGAGTGTCTGTTATTGATGCCATAATAATTTTGAAGCGTGTAATGGCAAATTAACAGCAGAAATGGGCAAAGATGTGGATTTCTGCTGTAATTCCGTACTAGTTTTTAATTATTTGAGGTAATTTTAGTAGTATTTGAGATAATTGTGCTACTTCTTTTTACCAGCGTGCTTCTATATCAAAATACCTACTTGACTGACTGACTGAAAACCAGTTTACATTATGCAGTGTTAACACTATTACATAAAAAGTTTTACAGTAACTGTGAATAGTTTGTTTTGGGAGACTAAACTTCCCAGGTTTCTGTCTCAGGTTGCTCTTTATGGCCTAGTGCCAATATTAGTCTGTGTAATTGTTTGAGTTGAGAGCTTTCAGCTGAATGACATTTGCAGCCATTAGAAATTGGCTTTGCTTTGTCAAAGTCTGCAGAGTTATTCCAGGTTGGCTGAGGATTTTGGCCTGCATAACTTTCAGTGTTTTGAAGCCTTGAGAATTTTCTACTCTGAAAGGAATAAACTTCTGCAAGAAGTCAGGCAAGAGATTCAGGAGCTTTAAAATATCAGTATACAAAAGATACTAAACTCATGTGTACTTTGGATTGAATTTTTCTGATTAATGTACTGGTCTCTAAATTACCACGACTTTTTATATAAATGCTTTCAAATGTAAATTAGTGCAAGCAGTTGGGAGAATGTGTGCAGAGAACACTGGAAAAAATCAGCTATGTGCTGTATAGGATCTCCTATGGGAAACAGCTGCTGGAAGGAGGATAATCCTTCCAAGGAAATCCCTAATGAGCAGTATTTTGTCCAGCTAGATGTTGCCTCTCCCTAAGGATGTACATATATAAAATGATTCTCACTACAGCTCCTAGGATGTATAATGCAAGAACCTGATGTAAAATCCTCCTTTAATGCTCTAAGGTCGTAATTTATAGTTGCATTTGATGTTTAGGTAAGATGCTTGCTCTATCAAATATGGTGATTAGTCCCTCTAGAATATGAGAGAGGGATTTCTGGCAGCAGAATTCTGTTTGACTGCAAAGCCTTGGAGGCTGCAAAGAAATCCTTCATACAAAAAAATGTCTCTATATAGTTGCTCATCCACCAGATTCTAAAAAGAACCTCGAAGCTGTCAAGAAGTACAATATGATAAAAGCAGCAATGATGAAAAGGAAATGGCACCTTGCAGCTGACCGTATAAAAGCACAGATTCCTCCTGGGACTTCTGCACATAAAAGATAGGTTTCACTACTTTTCTAAGAACACTGGATCACATTAACTTATTCAAATAGGAGGTCAGATCACAGTGTTTAGGTTTAAAGCTGTCCCACACAGCCCTTGATAAGAAAAAACTGACAAATCACACTTTTGAATAAACTCATTTTAATCCTTTTCTTCCTTTTGAAGTAATAAAAAATATCCCTGTCACGCAGTTGCCATTGCATTTAATGGCTGTCATTTAGTGAAATGGAAAAATATCAGAACATAATGCCTTCAAATATGGCTAATAGCATTTTACATGGGGAAAAATACTTATATTTTACATGAATATGGCTGCTTCTCTATGATTATTATTGAGAATTTAGCTGCTTTGCCTATTGCAGCAGAGTGATAAGGACAGATATGATTCTCTCCTGTCATCCATGTATAAGAATAGATTACTGTTTACATTTTTAGTTTTCAGAGCTCAAATTCTTTACCAACTATTACTTTACAACATTTTTCTATGGTATAGGAAGCAAAATATCCCAAACTGTTATATTTTAAAATAACGCAGTGATTGTGTTTTGGACCTGTTGTTTTAAGCATGCTTTTACCCCAGAGTACATCACTCTTGAGACTCAGGGCAATGCTGCTGTATAAATGGACATTAATTAATGCTAAATTACAACAGGTTCTAGATGGAATTACAGGTGACATCCACATCAGTACCAAGTGAGTTCTGAGTGATTAAACTCACATTGCTAATTAACCTGGGGCACTGGACACATCTGAGTTGCAAACATGATCTGCAGCCCCACTGCAAACCAGCTGCTCAAGAGGTGGCCCCATAAAGCAGTTCAAGGACCACCTGTGTGCTGAGCTGACATTTGGAAGAGCCCAAGAGAATCAGACCTAATTGAGATCCATTCCTAAGGAACCTCAAACAAACTGCAGAGCCAATAAAAAAAGTGTCTTTGGAAGGCCAATCCTGCTCTGCTCTCTGCTCTTTACCTTCTCTGTGCCAGCCACAGCTGTACCCCGGGAGGGAATCGGGCTTGGATTTGTGGGGAGGGTGCAGCAGATCAACCCTTAAGTATTGGAGGATTCTGCCCCCACCAAAAATGAGTCTTAGCTATTGCGAGTGGTTTCAGGAGAACACAGAATGTTAAGTCATGGCAGGTTTTAGCTGGGATTCGAGCATGGGATAGTCCAGTCCACAGCTTTTTTTCTTGGACCACATGTCTGAAATCTCCAGTTTCTTTTGTAAGTGGTGGTAACAAATACAAACAGCAGAAAGAAGAAAATGCCAGTTAAAACTAGGAATGGCTTATGGCATAAATACTGATAGTATTTCTATATACAGATTTTAGTTCCCATTTTTCTATGTTTTTTGGACCACTTGAGGAGCACTGTTTTTAACATGAGCCTTGGTCAGATTGTTGTTGCTCTCTGTGTCCACTTTGTCAATTGTGTGCAAGTGCCACAGAAGAATAAAAATAAAGAGTTCCATGGGGATAAAATTGGCTGTTCTCATGAATCAGTGAAGATGCTGATTTCTAGAAAGTTTCTGGTGCTTTTGTGGTTCAGAGCAAAAAGGAAACTACTGCCTCATGTTATTTTTGTGCCTTTGTAATTCTGACTTGGAGAAAAAAAGAGATTTAAACCTATCCAGTATAGAAGAATGTTGAGCAAGAATAAAGAACAGTAACTACAGAGATGTTACTGTTTAGCATCTTTCAGAATGTGAACTAATATTGTCTTCTGTACTCTTTATCTAGTCCCTCCAGCAACATTTTTTCATGTTTAGTTGATATAAGACACCATAGATTTTTAGATGTACAGGTAGCCCTCACTTTAAACACTGCTTAAACTCTGAATTGATACTTTGTAGATTAAAATACCAGTGACATCACATTTAGTTAGTAAGTGGGAAAATATAATGATATGTATGCGCATAAACTTTCCTGTCTAATTTTTTTCATGATGTCACAAATGTCAAATATGAAACCTTAAGCTACAGTGCTGCTTCCTAATGCAATATGTTCCCCTTGTGACTGCAACTATGGGATAAAAGGATTTGTTTTTCATCATAGGCCAAATTAAATTTTAATTGCCTGTGAAAATACAAATGTCAAAAGCAAATCTTTGAGTCAAGATTATGATCCTTTGTCACAGATGTTATGTCCCCATTTAAAAGTACAATAAGTGTTTTCTTCACATCAAGTATGTTTCTCTAAAGAATATACTGAAGTTTTATTTCAAATCAGGGCTAAGTATGTGATATGTGTAGTTGATAGTAGAGGATAATATCAATTTGGGTATGATACCAGAAACTGTTATGCTTATTGTGTCAGGTTTTTTGATGTCCCACCATCTTGCAAGGATGTGAAATGGCACGTGATGTATAGTTTGTTAAATGATAGTGTGACACGTACAGTTTCCTCATCAACTGGGGGCAAAGGAGAACTTTGTTAGTGGATACAAATTAATGAGTCTGCACTGTCTTTAATGCTGAATGCCCCGGAATCAACCCAGAGCTTCTTTTTGCTTAACTAGAATTCTTAGATATTTCCTGTAATTCCAAGTTGTCCTTCTCAGAAATGCTCGTTCAAAACCACTATTGGGCATATTGACTGTCTTCTGGGCTGATCCCCCAGTGTGGGCAGAGGGGAGGGGGAGATTCTGCTCTTCTGCCCCCTCAGGTGAGACCCCCCTGCAGAGCTGCCTCCAGCCCTGGGAACAGCACAGGGAGGACGTGGAGCTGCTGGAGAGAGTCCAGAGGAGTTGACCACAGGGATGGAACAGCTCCCACAGGGAGAGAGGCTGAGAGAGTTGGACAGCCTGGGGAAGAGAAGGTTGTGCTGGAGACCTCACAGCACCTTCTGGGGTCTGAAGGGGTATTGGTCATCAGGAACTGCAGTAACAGGACAAGAGGGAATGGCTTCAAATGGACAGAGTAGGTTTGGACTGGGTATCACGAAGAAATCCTTCCCTGTGAGGGTGGGGAGGCCCTGGCACAGGTTGCCCAGAGAAGCTGCATTTAGAGTTTCCTGCACCATGATGAACCTGCCAGGGGATATGCACAGTGCAGCACGGGCCTGCTCTTCCTCACACCCATGGATTGATAATTCCTGGGTGTACACTGCTCTTTGGATTGGGATCACTACAGCAGCGATGACTTCTGTGAATGGAAGAAAATGGGAGATATTATTTTTAAGTCCATAGGAACGCAGGCATGAATGTAACGATTGTTTCATTCAATTATCATTCAAATATGGCATGTAATTGTAAACCTTATGGAACTATGAAAGTGGAAATTTATAATGATGCAGTCTTAATTTTATTAATTTAATCCATAAAGCAGATATTACACCAAGACAGACATCAAATTAAAACTCTCAGACTCTAATTAGCTTTAGAAGTCTCTTATGTCTAATTTATATGGCTGTCATAATTAATTGAAATACTGATTTCAACCTGGTCATGATGCAGAAAACTCTATTCAGTAGCAACCATTAAAAAATATTAAGTGAGATCTTATTTTTAACCATGTTTTAATTTAGTGTAAGATGTCCAATTGACTTACATGAGTTGGACCATGTTAAGGTACTTAATAGGAATAGAACTTGAAAAGAGAACGATACCACATACTATTAGGACTGCTTGGCCTGTCTTGCAGAAGCAATGCATTGAAGTAGAGGTTTCTGTGTTCTTTGTAGTAGATAACACAATTTTCCAAATGTCCTCTGGATGACACCATAAAGTTTTGAATTTGAAAAGGTACCTTTGTGCTTTCTTGCCTAAAGTGATGCAATACAGAATTTCAGAGTCTGTGGACCAGATTCACTAAAGGATCACAGAAACTTTTGTAGAAATCTCAGGATCAGCTGCTCTGTAGTGCTTAAAGCTCTCTCGGTATGCAGAGTTCTCTTCCCGTGTGTCCCCTAAATGCATCAGGCTTTGAGCAGTGCAGGGCCCATCATGCAAAATTTAATCCAAACTCTGGAATCCATCAATTATTCTACCTAACCCCCCAGTACATCTCATTTCAGTGGATACTCTCTGGCTGAGCCCTGTTGATTAGCCTTCTAAAAGTTTAGTTATGGGATCTTTCTATTAATGGCTTATAGAGGAATAAGTAGCAGCATCTACCTGTTAAGTTTCTCCAGTTGGGCAATTTCGTAGTTCAGTGGGTAGACTGATCATCCAAAAAGCTGAAAATGCATGTTTTGTTTCTTATTTAGTTACATAATGTTGGAATCAACATCAGCAGTGTTTTCAGGAGACCGTCCAATCCCTCTAGGCCAAACCTCTCCTCCTGAGGTTGGGAACTGCGATAGAGATTTATGGGTCTGTACAAGGAAGAAAACAACACTGCAGGCACCCTGTTGGGACTTGTATGCAAATGCACTGGAGTCAGTGCAATGTGCTTCCATGCTTTAGGGTTTGATTCTCTAACATCTAAAAAAAATAGCATTTGAAACACAAACCAACAGTCAGAATCTCTTTTCTGTTAATGACTGTGAGAACAACACTGAGTTTGGAGAGGGGGGATAATGAAGTAGAGGGGGAGGGATAGAGAGGAAGAAAGGGAGAAAGTTCAACATAACGGACTCATTAGTCATCTTTTAAAAGTGAAGTAACTTTAGGGTTGCATGTGAAAGATGTTGTGGTTTAAACCAAGCTACCACCTAAATATTACACAGCCACTTGTTCATCCCTCTGCCCCTTGGGATGGAGGGAGAATTGGAAAGGAAGTAAAGTCCATGGATTGAGAGAAGAACAGTTTAATAATCAAAATAAAGCAAAATGGTAATAATAATGCAATGAAAATGGAAACAACAGGAAAAAGAGAAATAAATGCCAAGAAAAACAATTGATGCTCAAATCAATTGCTCAACACCAGCTGACCCCCAGCAGTGATTGACCCCTCCCAACCATCTCCTCCAGTTTATATACTGGGAATGATATTCTGTGTTGTGGTGTATCTTTCTGGACAGCTGAATATTCCTGGCCATACTCCCTCACAGCTTCTTGTATGGATCCTTGGTGGCAGAGTGTGGGACACTGAAACATCTTGACTTAGGGTGAGCGCTACTCAACAATGAGCATATCAGCGTTATTCTCATGGACAATTTAAAAAGCACTCCACTGGACCAGCTACTAAGAAGAAAATCAACTCTATTCCAGCTGAAACCAGCATACAAGCCTAGCTATATGGTAGTTTAAGGCAGTTCCATATACAGCCGTTAATGCATTTTGTACTTCTAAAAATAAGCGGTGAAAGTACTTTAAAATGTTGTGTTTACACACTGTTATAGACAGAGCTTAAAGGGGAATGATTTCTTTCTTGCAAGCAGCCTTGTGTCATAATGCCTTAACCAAAGGTGAATTAATTTGGAAGAATGGTTGGTATTGTCAGTCCTTTCTTCCGTGAGAGACAGCAGTGTAAGCTTGGTTTCAGAGATCTACCCCCATGTTCAACTGCCTAATTGTTGTGGCGCTTGATTAAGAAATGGGACCTAGACTGAACTCATTCCAAGTCACAGCCTGCACCTTCCTCCTGAGGGGCAGCTCTGATCTCTGTTCTCTCTGACCAGGGACAGCCCCCAGGGAATGGCTGGAGCTGTGTCAGGGCAGGCTCAGGTTGGATCTCAGCAAAAGGTTCTT
>JAWMRA010000020.1:3293909-3307454 GCA_035584735.1 Pseudotriccus pelzelni
CTGTGGGCTCCACTGGACCTGCTCCAGTAGCTCCTTGTTTTTCTTGATCTGTGGAGACCAGAAACGAGCACAGCACTCGAGATGTGGCCTCACCAGGGCCGAGCAGAGGGGCAGGATCTGCTCTCTGCCCTGCTGGCCACACTCTCCCCAGTGCACCCCAGGGTCCCATTGGCCCTGCTGGCTGCAAGGACACACTGCTGGGACACGAGCTGACCGTGAGTCCACGTGTCACCCTCCAAGGACTCCAGGTCCTTCTCTGCAGAGCTGCTCTCCAGCAGATCAGCCCCCAGGCTGTGCTGGTTCTTGGGGCTGTTCCTCCCCGGTGTGTTCCTGTCTGTGGGCAAGCTTTCATCCCTCTGTTTTAGCTACATAAATGGGCTGTCACTGCTTGTGTTTTTTGTAGCTCTGAGTTGTGATTTCCTTGCCTTCAGATCTGCTGCTCAGGAGAATTGATGGCAGAGAGGTGGATAATTCAGTCCTCACACGTAACACAGTTTAATCCCATAAGTAGTCACATGAAAGCCAAGGGCTCTAGATCTGAATTTATCAGAGCAGGGAGCCCTTGGGCAAAGTTTGACTAAGCAACTCTTTTCAAAATGTGATGGGGCTGATTTTGAAATTCTTGTCAGTTTTATCTACAAGGAATAACTGCTCTTAGTGGCAACAATATACATGACACAGGCCTGGAAATAGTGGAGATGTTTTAAAATACTATTCCTCAACTGACTCACCTTCATTTTATTTTATTTTTTCCACAACAAAGCTCTGTTAAGCTTTGTTTACCCTGGGTATTTAGCTACTATCAGTTATACCAAAATCATGAGGTTTAAATGGACCAGTTCTTCATTGTAGTTATCAGTACTTTATACAAACTCTGAGCAGGATTAGTCAGCAACATGATAAAACAAGTCTCTGGTGTCAGAGCTATCTTAGTGTTCATGCAGTTGCTGCTGTTGGTGAAAACAGTGTTGGAAATAGTTTAGCAGAGCAATAGTAACTGTTCAATATCTCCAGAATGATAGTGCAAAACTAAACTAAGGTGGTTTTAAAGGAAATTATATGTAATAATATACAACTTCTCATGTATGAATAGAATTTATGAATAAAAAGGAGGTTCTGCGTTTGCTCATTATTTTAAAATACGGTGATGTTACCAAAAATAAGACATTTTTCTTATCATGCATTTGAATGTATACCTAACTCTCTGCTAGCTAGGAACAATTTTACAGAAACCCACACAAAAATCTTCTGAAATGACCTTTCTGAATAATTGAAGATGGCTTTGCATTTTTACCAGCATCCCCATAAACCCAGCATGGTCTCGATGACAGTTCACCACAGCGTCAGCCATAGAGCATCATTTCCAAACACACTTAGGGAGGTTTACTGTAAGTAATGAAGTTATTAGAGAGCAACCAGGACAAATATGTCTGAATGCTAAATATGCTTTATGCTCTCAATAATTCTTATGGTAAATACAATTTTTTTCCTGCAGGCCAGGTGGCTGATAGCCAGACTTGGTGGAATTTTGAAGTGGATGGGTAATGAAATTGCTATTTTCCCATTTTCTTCCTGCGTGTGATTGTCTGTAGCTCACATATGGAAAAACTGATACCACATTTGTGGGGAATATTTGAGTTGCAGCTATTTATTTCTTAAAAAAAGAATCACGGACACCTTGTCTTCACTCACTGAAAGGTCCAAGCATAGTCCAGCATCCTACTGGTTAAAGAAATCTGGTTCATTTAAGCCTTGTAGAGTATGGAGGAACAGAAAGTACGGGTTGTACTTCTTACAGAAAGCAGCCACAGGTATCTTCCATGTGTAAATGGGTACTCTGATGGTGGAATTTCACCATACATTCCTTCTACTCTAAACTCTAAGTGACATCAACTAATTACAAGAGAAAATAAAACCTCTCGTGATAAACTTTCTCATTTTAAATCAAAACTTCAAAAAAAAATATTTCAAGCTGAAACTACTCAAGTGTCACTTGTATTAGAAAACTTTTTCTCTTAATAAACCCATGTAATTTTAAAGAAAAAATAGTGTGCCTGCAGTACTGCAAATGGCTGCTGGGAGTTTGAATTTATTACCAGTTATAAGTAAAATAAGATGATATATAAAGGTTTAGAAACACAAAGACCTTTTTTTTTTCCCCTGCTCTTTTTCAAGGCCTGGGAATAAATGTTCTACTGCAGTTGGGAAGTGTGGAGAGAAATAAAAGGCACTGAAATAGTCTGTAAACTTAAGCCTGTCACGCGAGCAGAACAAAGGAATATAAGTCCTATCCTTCTAAAACAATACAAATGCTTTTGCAGTAACTGTTTTTACAGATGCCCTGCACTTTTTCATACCCTTGTAAGGCCCTACTTTATTCTGGATGCTGTGGTGACATATTTCCTGGTGCAATCAGTACTCAGAAGGTGTGAAGTCTTGCAGAATTTCCTTGGTGGGCTCTGCCATCTGCTGCGGATCAAAGGTCAGCAAGTCTCTGCATAGTAAATACCACACAGCACAATTTCATGGAAAGAAGCTTCAAATTAAATTAGTTTGAAGATTTAATTTCAATACATTAATGAAATAAGCAAAAATACGTCTGTCACAACATCTCTGAATGCCAACTCTGCTGTCTGTAAAGAGTTCCTTACTGCCAAGCTTCAAAGTGTTATCTCTTAGTTATTCCATTGTTAAAATGTTAAAAGTTCACACAGCTGGAACACTCAGGTCAGATTTCTCTCATCCTCCTGCCACATTCATGTATTGCTTAGTAATTCCATGAACAGCTTGATGTTTTGCTCATAAGCAAGGATTCCAGCTAGAAGATTTAATCCCATACCTTATTTTGGGCCCCTTTTTTCAGTACTGTGTTGTGGTGGCAGCACACGAACGTGATGTTTTATGATGGAACATGTGCAAAACAAATGGGTCTAATCTTCTGTGTAGGAGTAGGATACTAATCACAAGGAATGAAGAAAAAAACACATAGACCTTTTATCTATTATTTCAATGACTAATTGTGCTCCATTACAAATATATAGAAAGGCAAGGGAGCAGACTAGTTTAATGCAGTTTATAAATGTATACTCTTTCCACCTTTCTAAACAGGAAATTAAAATTTTCAGTAATAAGATTTCTCTGTTTTGAAAGGTATTCTTTCTAAAGGAAAGCAGACTGTCAGTGAGGTAGCAGTATATTGGTTTTTAAGTTTTGATTGAGAAGCCAAAATAAGGCATAACTTGATATTGTGATAAAGCAAAGTGAATTCTGCATCTATGCAGTGTCTGCCAATTCTGTGCCTCCTATGCTGAAATCTCATCACCAAGGAGAAATTTAAATTGGAGAAACACTTTTAAAGCATTCTCCTAATTAACGAGGTTTACTTGAGCTGATACTCTCGAGCACTTTGGTACTACCTCTAAAAATTAGAGCCAACCACACACTTGGTTCCAAGGTGTTCCCGTGATCAGCTGGAAGATTAAAAGGTGGCTGGAAGGTATTTCTTGGTCTGATTGAAAAATAGCTGCAGTTTAATTGGATCCATGCAGATATGTGTTAATTTGATCTTACAGAGCTGGTTTTCCGGATGTGGGAGAATAAACAGGTAAGAAAATCTTGTTTCTTGTAAAGTTTCCCTGGGTGATGCATTTCCAAATGAACATAACAACCTGTGCATGACTGGAGGTTGAGCACCTGTGTGCTTGGGATGTGTCAGAGCCAGGGGCTGAATTTAAGAAATATGGTAGGAATTAAACAAGTGACTGTTTTTATTTTGTGTTATGTAATTAGGGTTTGCCATTTTTAAATCTTTGTTTCATGTGTAAAAAGATCTCTTTTCCTCCTTGCCTATCAAAATACTGTTGTAAGAATTTTATGGCATTGACTGTTCTGATTGTAAGAACTTTCATCTCTGTTTTCCTGCTTCAGAAATCAGTAACTTAACAGTACTATGGTAATTGTCACACAAAGGCAGCTTTCCTTTCAAAATTTTGGTGAGTCCTATTACAATTATTGAGGATTCCTTATAATTCACTGCTCTCTGAACTTCCCTTCTAACATTTTTTTACTTTGGGCTCTGATGACATGATGGAAATGAGTCAATGAATGCGAAAGATCATCAGAGTAGGCAGAATAGTCTTGTATTTATTTGTATACTTTTCATCAACCAGTGAATATTTTCATGGTTTTACTGCAGAAGAATGAAGAGCCCACACAGTCAGGCTCTGATTTTCACATGCTTGAGCAGGGAGGTGGGACCTGACCCACTGCGGTCCCTTCCAACCTGACCTCTTCCGTGATTCTTCTTCTGTGATCCCATTAATTCAATTTCCTGTTCTACTTTGCCTTTAAAAAGTAATTTTTAACAGACAGTTTGCATTTCAGCTGAAAGAATGACACTCACATTCAGTGGCTGCCTCGGAAAACGTTGATGCAAGGTTGTGGTTTACACGTGTACGTGCACACACACAGCTGAAAGTCTGTTGGGCTCATTCAGGGATTTTCAGGAGAGTTTTTCTCTGGTTCTTTTTTCCTTGTTAGTGGAATTCAAAGATCAAAATGTTGAATGGGCAAGAAACACATTTGCTTGATAACAAATAGGCTTTAAAGAGCTTCACATTCCCAGAGATATTCAGGTCTGCAACTGATCTTGAATATTTATTATGTACATTTGATTCATACTCCTTATCAATGTGACACACACACATCAAACAATGTGATTAAAGGGCATCTCCTTGATATCTGGCAGTTAGACATAGCTGGGGGATGAAGATGGATTCCTCCTCTTAAGCCATAATCACCCACAAAAATATAGAATTAAAAGAACGGATTTAACCACAATCATGGCTTTCTGGGGTTTTTCTTAGTCTTCAACTGATACCATCAAACAGGTAATTTTGCCTCTATTAATTTGCTGCTTCTGTTCAGTATTCATTAATCTTCATGTTCATGAAGTTACCTTCTCCCAAGACTGTGGGATAATTCAGAGCAGCCCCAGGATTACACTGGTATCTGCCCAATTTTAGTGTTTACTTACTGGGAGCTGAGACAGCGAGAGAAAAGGGAAAAGTTACAGTATATGGTGAGTTGAGCTGCACTTGAAGTGTTCAAGTTCTCCCTCAGGAGGAGACATTTCCAGGTGCCTTTTTAACTCCCCTCCAAACAGTGTTTACTGGAGAGATTAATCAGAACCCCACTAATTTTACCTTCAGCATTCTGCTGCTGCCCCCCCCTGCAGCCAAGGACGATGATTCCTGTCACACTCAAGCTATTTCGGCAATTCATTGCAAAAAGTTATGAACAATGTGCTTCTCACTGGACAAATTTGGGCCATTAGTTACTGTGGTGCAGAAAATACAGAATTAGAGGATGCTGCACCATGCTGGTTTCTATAAAAAAATAGTACCAAAGATGATGTATTTCTTTTCACACTAAAATAGGATTATCCTTAATTTAGGTGACTATGTTCGTCCTCTCATATTTGAGCCCTGCAATAACTATATTGGTTCCATATGAGATTTTTCTTTTTCACCTTTCATTGCTCTTTTAGTTCATTCTTTTCCACAGAGCCTTGCTTTCTTTAGGAATTTATGTCCAGATATCAAGCTTCTTCTTACCATTTCCTCTGTCCTTTTACTTTAAAGACAATGTATCACTCAACTTTCTCAGTGTTTTGGGGTTTTTTATTTATTTTTTTTTTAATTTGTCAGGCTAAATCTGTGCTGCTTTGTACCCAGTTCTTCATTGTTGACATTCTGACAGGGAGTCAGTTGTGGAAACTTGAAATTTCTCTTTGAGGTAATAGTGCCACTTGCAAAATAATTTTTATTTGAAAGCAGAAAGAACAGCTTTTAGACAAATGTTTTCAAAATTTTATCTCAGTGGGTTCTCAGAAAATTTATTTTAGGGATTTTCCTTTTTGTCCTTTCACAATTCAACAGTGTTTCATCTTTCCTACTTTGCATAGTCCACTTCTGACTGTAAGCAGGTAAAGGCAGAGGATATTCTTGCAATTCCTAACACGTTGGGCCTGATGCTTACTTAAATTTTAAATTATAAAATTATAAAATTTTAAATTATAAAATACTGTTCAGCAGCTACCCCATTATTTTCTCAGAAAAATATTTTTTGATACGACCAAATATTAAAATGCCTTCAAAATAAAATATTACTCTGTTTTAATATGCATGATCAAATAATCACAATACATGCTTCTGCCTGTATTTCTTCCAATGTTTGATCTCAGATTTTCATGAATACCTATGAAAAAAAGCAAGTGAATCTTCTCACAGCTGTATATAATTGGATATTCACTGCAATAATATACAGGAATTACTACGCAAACAAGAATTTTCATCATTTGTCTTCATTTGTTCTATGAACAAAAGAGTTCCCAGAGGAACACAGAGCTGGTAAAGCTGTTTCTCTAGAGGATTTCAGAAAAATACCATTTGAGTGCTTTAAATATAAATCAATTTATGTGAGATGTTGTGTTCTGGTATCTAAAGGGAAAAGCAGGGAAAGCAAGTGTAAGAGCTGTGTTCAAAGTGAATGTTGGGGTCTTTTCACTTGTTATGTTTGAAAGATGTACCACTGCTGGCTTTTAGAATTATTCTTAAGTGACTTCACATATATGTTAAACAGATATTGCTTTCTCTGATCCTGAATATCTTTGCTTATCATTAAATTCAGTTCAAAAATGGGTATAAAACTGACGTTGCACCAACAATGCAATGCTGTGTCCTTAATTCTTCAGGAAAACCTTTAGTGCTGTGTTTGTAGACATTCAGTTTTCTCACTGAAATGACTGTGTTCAGTGCTTCCTATACCCTTCCTTTCCTGAAATGATCAGCTGTTATTCTCAGCCAACAGAAAATAGTACTTTAAAATGTACTTTTATGGGGAAGATCTGAGAAAAATAAGTGAAGCAGAGCAGCTCGGTGTGACAGTAGAAGTAATGCAGTAATAGACTGATTAACTCTTCCTTTGAGCAATAATAACTGAGAGGATTCAGAGCAGCTTCTGGAAGAGGGATGAGTTTAGACTGAGAGAGGAGAAACGTATGATGACCCACCCACCTCTCTCTTGCAGCTGCCCTGGATATGAATCAGTAGAGATTTTGTGAGACTCCTCACGGCTGCTGAGCTGAAACACTGTCGCCAACTGGCTGATGCTCTCATTTTATCCATTATATATATTATATATATATATATATTTATACACACACATTTAATTGGCTATTTTTAGAAAAAATTGAATACAGGCTTTGGCCAAAATCCTTGCTCTTTTCTCAGTGTTACCTGAAAGAATTTTAACCCTTCAAAGCCACCTATAATATTGCAGAAATTACGGGAAACTTAAAGGTTCAGTGGCCAGCGTGGGGGAAGAGGAGGATTTGATTTTGCTAAGCGATAACTGAAGAAATGCGAAATAAACCTACAACATGGAAACAGGAATCCAAACTGATACAAGTTTGAAAAGACATGAGGAAAAAAGTGGAAATGAATGTAAAAGGAAAGAATGAATAGCTGGTTTTATACTGTTTCTTTCTGTCTCCTTTCCATTATTTTGACACCATTAATTTATCTCATTTTAGTAGATTTTTATGGAACTGTAAATCAAGGTCAATGATCAGGTCTGAATGAAGAAATGTCTATGAACTTTAAAATAGATTTTAAGCTTTTTAAAGTTTCCACCTAGAATACAGTAATTCAGCTCCTTTAGCAGTAGTTTCTGAGCTTTGCATAATCCAGGTGACAGGAAGCTGAGTTGAATACAGTGGCAAAATAAAGAAACAATTTTTTGATAAAACCTTTCACGGCTTCTGCAGCCCGTCAAGTATCTCTCCTCTTTTCCCTACCTGCTCTTTTAGGCTGTGCTTTGGAGCAGGGTTAAACCATTGAAATTCCAGCTCTAGACATCACTGAACACTTCGTGTTCCTTTTATCACAGCAGCATCAGGAGAAAAATTACTGCCTTATAGACAATTGCACAGGTCAGAACAACTCCCAGCACTGCAGGCTTGGAACTGAGGATATAAAGAGCACACAGCAGCTCTGCAGGTTTGGATTGCCTGAAAGCAAAACTTGAGACATATATTCCTGTTGGGTTTTGGAGGACTTGCAGTGACTATAAAGTTGCACTAAATAAGACTAGCGCAGGTGAAGAATGATTCAGCTTAAGCTGAGTGCAAAGGACAAAGCAGAAGGAAAGATAGATCAGAGCTTAACAAGTGAAGGACTTTTTAATTAAAACTAAAAGGTAAACCATCAGGCAACTCAATTGTTTGTAAAGCTGCCAAGAGAAAGTGGCTATTATTGCCCCAAAATGGATTATATTAGTTTAATGCTTTTGTTTGTCTTCAGAATATTACACAGGTGCATCATAAGTTATGGAAATGCAGATTGTTTAGTGCTGCTGACATCTGTTCCAAACCAACAATGAATCTTCCTGTGATAGAGATGAATGAAAGGAGAAGAGAGGGAATACGAGACGGGCATTAGTGATCAGGATCAGATTACTCACATTGATTTTTACCCACAGTTTACTTGTGTTACAGAGAGAGATTTGGAAATTTCTTGCACGTGAAAGATGATTTCACTCCTTATGAAGTCAGTAAACAATCCATATGACGAAAATTAAAATGATCTCTATCTGTATATTCAGTGTGAAGATATTCCAGGCATTATTGCCCAAAGCACTTTGCTTTAGCAGATACAAGACTTGCTTCCTAAAAGAAAAGATAAGCTGATATTCCTCGTAGTTTTCATTATGATAATCATTAACATTCTTAAAAATCACTTACATTCAAATGCTTTGTATTTACACAATGCTTTTCTTATCTTTTTTTTTTTTTTTTTTTTTACAAGCATTAACTAACGGATATTTCAAATCAGAAGCAAACGCTGTAAAGTTTTACCCACAGCAGCAGGGATTCCCTTAAATTAGAGATTCCAAAATACTATCTGCAATTTGACAGTTTTATGTCCTTGGCTGATAACCACTTGGACTGGAACCTTAGTGAGTTAATCAGATTGCTCCCTCACTTGTGCACATTTGCTTTAATTACACTGTCAGCCAAGCCCTGTTTTAGATAATGTACAGATTATATAGATGTGTCCTGATCAATGAGGCATCACAGAGCAGCCATTTGGGGTGGGAAACGACAGAGAGGGAAGCCTGCAGCTTGCAGTCGTGGATTTGGGAGGGAGTGAATCTGATTTCATTCAAACACTTTGAGGATTCCCCCTTTCCTCCAACTTTTGTGCTTGCAGCTTTTAAAATACACAGCAGAGCGAACAAAAAAAGCAAACCCACAACATGAACAGTGGTAGGATTTTTCAGACCAGCAAAATCTTCGTAGCATTTTCTCTCGCCTTGAAAATGTTTCAGCAATTACACATATCACTGCATATTTATTTCTGTAGGCAAATCCCCTGTCCCAGAAGTACTATAAGCACTGTGGTTTGCAGAGATAGCCATGTGAAATACAGAGTTTTCATAGAACAAATGAATAAGCAGCTGCTTCTAGCAAGGGATTGTTATATTTTTGTTGCCAGACTTCTGCCTTAGGACTTCTATTTACATATATATTAATATATATATTCATATACATACATATAAAATATATTTTAACAAATATTTCAAACATAAAATATGCATAAATATGTATGCACTTATATGGGTCCATGTATATTTATGTCCATATTATCTACAGGGGTAAATGAGCTGTGGAAAATACAAAATTAGTACATTTTTTTAAAGTGTCTTTGGAACTGCAGGTTCTGCCTCTGAAAGTCTGAGTCCCCTATTTGTGAGCATAAAGGAAATAGTGGCCTCCATGAATCACTCAAAGTCATGTTTTAAGTTAAAATCTGCCTTATGATGTCCCTGGGGAGGATTTCTTTGGAAATAAAGGAGGAATTACATACCAGTGCTTTATGAACTGCACCAAGTGTGGCACCTCAAACCCTTGCTTTGCATTTCTTGTCAGTCAGTTATAATAAGACATAAAATGGAAAAAAACTCTGAAAACTCAGGGTTTAAACACTGTTTAGGTGTTTATTCCTTTTCAAAATTAGCCTTTAGTTGGACTGATGTGCTTAATGAGTTGTAACAAAGTTTATTCTTTGCCCACTCTCAGTTTAGAGATCCAAACAATTTTTGTTTATTTTAGGATATCCCTCTTTAATGCTGTTGTATTGTGCAAAATAACCATTTCATCTTACAAGAGTTTATATATATATTTCTGAAATTATAATCAAGAAGCTTGGAGTAGACATTTTTAATGAGGACTCAAAATAAGACTGGGTCACAAATCATCTAGGGTTGTTGTTTTGGGTTTTTTTTTTTGACAAATGAATTCAACATTGTTGCTTAATTCAACACTGAAGTGGAGAGGTCTATGGAATCCATGATTTTTATTTACAGACAAGTAAAGGCTGTGGGTATTTATGGCTCTTGAAGCTGAGATTTTCAGAAAAAATTACACATTTGAGGGAAGAAAGTTGGTAGAATGTGACAGTAAGTACAGCTGAGGGTGATAATCACTGTAAGCTGAGGGGATGGTTAACCTGGGATGTACTTAATGAGAACAGAGCCAGAATTCCAACCTGCTCGTGCCACACAAGTGGGGAGATCATGAATATTCAAACTCAGCATTCATAGCCACAATAACATTTAATAGAATAGTTACAGGAGCAGCAGAAGGAATTCAAAACACAGGAATTGTGCATATCCAAGTACCCCAAATGACCCTGCACTCTAAGCCCCAGCTTCTTATTCCCGTGGGGATTTGAGCAATTGGATTGCAGCTGGATTGGCTCTGCCTGGGATGTTTCTGCCAGTCATAAACACAGCCACTCCTGTAATCCCACAAAAGTGAGGGCTTTATTCTGCTCCTTCTGGCATTAGAGAAGTACTTGAATACAATTTGCTGTCACAATCACAGAGCTCAGTCAGGCTGGTGCTTGCAAAATGTCAGTACTTGCAATAACTCTCATTTTGCTAATTAATCTTACCCTGGTGAGGAAATTAAGATAAAGATTCAAGTTAAAATTACATGACAGTTTTATTTGCAGTCTCGTTCACCCACTTCACTGTTTTGCTGAAGTTTAATACAACAGCCAGACTGTTTGTGTCCAAAAATCCTCAGCCTCCACTTTCACCAAGGCGACAAGCAGAAGTCCTGCTCGTGAGAAGAAACACTCAGCAGGTAGGTATCTGCCTGGTCCTAAAAATTCCTCTGTGAAAAAGCACCAAATATTTTACAAACCTCGGGGCTTTTGATATATTTATGAACCTGAATTAAATTTTTTTGCTTTATTTTTTTCCCTATTCTTTTGTCACCTGACTTGTGCTTACATCCAAGATGTGACTAGTTTATGTGGTGTGAATGAACAGCTCAGTCTATTTTCTCACCAAAACACATTTAGAAAGGATTTATACTGTGATAAAACTGAAGAAATGTGGTTCTCTCGCCCTGTTTAAAACTTGATTTTTGAGGGAAGGTGAAAACAAATGCAAGTGCTGCTTGAATTTTCTTTTGGCTGATGTCACATCTGATCCTGCCTGATCTTCATTTCAGGAAGGTTTCATGCAGAAGAAAACATTGAGTGAGGGCTATTTATATTGTCACTTTGTATTCAGGGCTGTATAATTATGAGTCTAACTATGAATAGATATGTTTGTCAACTTGTGATTATTGGCTTTCAGGTATAGCAGGTATTAGGTGATATATTACACTGTTGAGTACAATTCATGATATTTAAAACCAAGAAGGACTATTTTTTGTGAGTACCACTACCAAAACTTTTCATATTACTGTTCCAGAATTAGAACAAAAAGTTTTAAATTGCAGTAGCAGCTCTTAACTAGCTCTTTAATACAAGATTGTTTATCACACTTTCTCCTTAGGAGAAAATACTTACTAATAAGAAAAAGTAACCCATGACCTTGGTCTTGTTAGAAGAGGTATCCTTTTTCATTTCCTGTCTGGGGAATACCTCTGGTTTAGAAAAATTTCTGCAGGAGTAAGACACAGATTACTTGAAGATGAGAAAGAAAAAGATTGCTGGTTTCCTTGTAATATGGAGCTTTTGGTAGGTTATTGAATACCTGGTATAAACCAAAGAGGTTCATTGATAAGTTTATAAAAATTCTATCAGTTATAAATGTCCCCCTGACATTAATAAATTAGTCTGAGAACAGAGATTGATCTGTTGCATCTTCTTCCATGAGAAAACTAAAGAGTTTTTCACTTGCTGGCAAACCAGTCAAAGACAAATAAACAGAGTTTTAGGCCGTCTGAGACTGCTTTAATTCTGTAAAAGTGTCATACTTGGTGGTTTTCCATTTATCTGCCAACTTACAAATGGGTGCAAGAAGTTCCCTTTGTCTTTTGAAGTTACCTTTGCTCTTAGCAGAATGTCCTCACCATTTGCTATTTTTGCCATCATACTCCTTTGGGTGGATTGTACCTGGTCTGTTCTGCTCATTCCACGTGTCACAGTGAGAGAATGGAATGGCTTTATCCCCTGGCTTTTAGGACAACTTCCTTAGGACTGGGAACAAGGAAGGTCTTGGCTTCCAATCTACTCTTTCCCTGATTCAAAACTAAACTCTTAGAAAGGTGGTTTATATTCACATGACCTGTGTTCATTGAACAAATGTACTGATGGGAAAAGCAAGATTTATTTGCCTAACTTGGTCCATCTAACTTCCTTTTTGTTCTTTTTGGTCAGCTCTCAAGCTAAAGAACATTGTTCAACTCATTCAGGACCAAAAGTTTTCTTTTTTCTTCACATTGACTACAGTTTCTTCTTTGGCACCAGCTGGAAGTCATTATGTTTTATCATTTTGCTGGCTAAATGGTTGTTGTTCAAGAAGTCTCTGAAGGAAGTAAAATTTTAGTGGAACAAACTAAAAAAAAAAATAAAAAAGAAATAACAACATATGAATATATGTAGGGTTTAACTTGTTCCCAGTGTTTGCACAGGCAAGCAAGGAAGGAGAAAAAATGTAGCAGATCTCATTGCCAGGATACAGTTTGAGCTTGGAAAAGGCTGTTCCATACTCTTCTTCAAAATGCAAATGTATGCTGTATATTAAACTCCCAGGGTATTCCAGGCCAGATTTCAATATGATCCAAATACTTGATCTTGTTGAGGGAATGTAGGTCTTCTGCAGAGAGTTCTAAGCACCTAAATTAGAACTAGAGGATGCTTTGATAACTAATCAAGGAGGGCCTTATCTATAGAAAGCATGACCTCAGTGCTGACATGGGTAACTGTCCAAAGGGCACTGTTTTTATACAGTGTACTTCATGAAGGGAGTGCTCTTTTGCCTTAGGACAAAACATGTCAGTGGGGTGATTTCCAAGAAAATAATCCTGCTTTAATTGAAGTCAGTGTTCAAAGATTTAGAAATATATAATAATAGAATGGTTTGGGTTGGAAGGGACTATCCAGTCCCACCCCTGCCATGGGCAGGGACACCTTCCACTAGCCCAGGTTGCTCCAAGCCCCGTCCAACCTGGCCTTGGACACT
>JAWMRA010000020.1:3316017-3339433 GCA_035584735.1 Pseudotriccus pelzelni
CCCCTGGATCCCTGGAAGTGTCCAAGGCCAGGTTGGACGGGGCTTGGAGCAACCTGGGGTAGTGGAAGGTGTCCCTGGCAGGGACTGGAACTGGATGAGCTTTAAAGTCCCTTCCAACCCAATAACCAGTCTGTTATTTTATGATGATTCTATGATTATTAATTTGTGTTTGGAACCTGTAGTGTGTATTATGTAAGTAAGATGACTGTTGGCATTTAGAGCAGAAGATTCTGGTTTGGGGGAGGGATTATTTGGTTTCCAAAGAAATTTGACGATTTCAGTACTACATAGCAACCTTTAGAAGGTCATAAGGACTGTTTTAAACATAACAGAATCCTTGGCTGAAATTAGCCATGTGAGGAAAGTCTGCAGTTAAACTTCAACCTGGTAATACTTCCAAGCACAGCTGGTGTTTCCCTCTTTTGGTGACTTTTTTCCCCCCTTGAATTTATCATTCCTCCTCTGAGCTTCAGTAAGAGTTAGCACAGAATAGAGGCTTTACTGCTTGAGCTCTGAGGTCCTCCTCATCCTCACCTTTGGTCCACATGTGCCCCTTCACATGAACATGCCCACACAAACAAATTGACTGTGTTGCTTCTTTGTTGCCCATATGCGGTTCTTTAAGAACAAGGACATCTAAGAGCTCCCTGCTCTCCTGAACAGTTGGGTGTTTGCTGACTGTGCTCAGCAGTTTCAATATTTATACAACATCCAGAGGTTTTATCCAAGACAATTTTCCCCATAAGCTGCAACTAGGGTCAGAAGTTGCTTTGCAGTTTCCTGCTGCTCGTTCCAAACAGACTGAGCTCCCAGCTGTAGGTGTCCCATTTGTATGGCACCAGGGCCCTAAAACCCCCAAGAACAATAAACACGCCTGTGCCCCCCAAACAAGAGCACATAGAGATTAAATTTTTGCTAGTGTTACTGTTTTGGAAACTACAAACCAGCATGACGAGCACTGTGCTGCCTGTGAGGTGGTGACCCATTTGGGCAGGACGTAGGTCTGCAAAAATAGCTTTTCAATGAGATATCAATGGCAGGGAGGCAGCAAAAGGATGGGCTGCTGGGCAAGGGAGGTGAGCCAGGAGCTGAGGGAGCAGCAGGGCAGGCAGGGCAGTGATCCCCACAAACAGTGACCCCCAAAGCATGGGCAGGACAGCTGGAGCCCCAGCGAGGTGGGCTGGAGGCCGAGGCAGAGGGTTGGTGTTGGGATTGGCCCCGTGCACAGCCGGGCACAGACAAGGGAGCAGGAAACCTGCCACCACTTATGCTCCCCCAGCAGGGCTTCCCACAGCTTCTCCTCACGTGGTTTCAGTTTTTCACCGGGGTTTAATCAAAGCTCAGGCAGCAGCTCTGGATCAGAGCTGGTCTTGCAGACAGGCAGCTGAAATTCCCTTGCAGGAGAAGGTGTTGCAGGATCTGCACACCTGGTTCAAAGCTGATGGCAATGGCTGTGGACACTAATGAGGATTCAGCTGTACTTAACATAATCTGATCAGAACATTTATATGTAATTGAGACTATTGGCTTCAGGTTTAGTAATTTTCAAGCTCTTATGAAAAAGGCTATCACCTTGTCTGCCAGGAGGTAGTTTTAGTTTATTATTCTTCTGAGGTAAAAAAAAATCCTTTCCTTCAAAGCAGTTATTTTAACCTCCAATTTCAAACTACTGCTTTTGGAGTAATGATTGCTAGGAATCTTGTGAGGACTCAAAATTAGTGCCTACTGCTCAATAACAAATGCAATGAGTTTTCCTAAGATTTTTGGATTGCTATATAAAATTTTACAATCAAGTTATTACAGACATATGAATTCAGATTTTTCTAGATAAATGAAATGTTAAAACTTTACAGATATAAAAGTCTTTCACAAGAAGAATAAAAATCTAGTGGGCTGCTAAACCAATCCCGCTGGAGGAAATTCTCCAACATGACTGGAGGTGGGGAAAGTGCATTTTTTATCCCATTCTCTCTTCACACATATACTTTTTACCCCTCTTCATAGAAGTTTTCCAGTTAGGTCAGACTAGTAGAAAATTATTTAACCACATCTTACTTGTTGTGTTATTATTCTGGACTTTCACCATACAAGTACTTTTGTTTGTTCTGTAAATTATTTAAGTGTGCAACTGGATGTTGTCATCATGAGTCAGTTCTCTCATGTGAGGACTGAGGTTCTTTGGTTATTCTGAGTGTCATGATCTTTAAAATTTGCTTCCATCTCTGATACAGTTCCGTTTCTGGATCTGTATGCATTTTAGCCTTGCTGTTCCCATTCTGTTCCTGCTGTAAACTGGTAATCCTGTATCTTTTGGGTGCTAAACAAACCTTTTCTGTGCAAAAATCCTTCCTTTTCTGCCCTTTAGAGTCTCACAAATTCACACCACATAAAAAACAAACCGGGAAATCCTGTTAATTCAGAGACAATTGCAGGCCCACCCACAGATATTGTCGGGTACAAAGATTTCACAGAACTTGGACAAGAAAATGTTAAGAATTCTCTACCTTCCAAATCCTGATGGTCTTTGTAGAACCATAGAGTCACTTGGGTTGAAAAAGACCTTTCGGATCAAGTCCAACCATTCCAGCACTTTCAGGGCCATCATTAAACCACGTCCCCAAAGTGCCACATCCACATATCTCTAAGTCCCTCCAGGGATGGGGACTCACTGGACAGACTTTTCCAGTGCTTGACAGTGGGGGTTGTGATCACCAAATATGTTGGTAAACCTGGAGATTTCTTGAATTGGAATCCTATTCCTCCTGTACTTGAGGACTCATCTAAGGGAACACTGAAACAATGTCTTTAGATAAGTACGAGGACTACAAAGAAAAATAATTATGTTATCCATCAAAACTATGCTGGGAGAAGCTTTGCTGCTTTTCATTATTTTCACTGTCATTCCAAATGCCAAATTTTCTGTGAAATTTGGAGATTACTTTCTTGAACAAACCGCAGGGAACTCTAAAGTCACCCATCAGATAAATAGGAAAATCAATTCATTTAACTGAGGAATATTGTATGAACAAGTAATCATAGTAGCACTTTTGTCTTTCAACCTCACATCAACATATTGTATGCTGACATAAAAATAGATTACACTATCTTTAAAATTAAAAATGGATCTGTATATCTGTATTTCCCAAGACATTCTCACATTGCACAGCATTTGATCAATTCTCACCCTCTTTTATAACTACTGATGGAACAACAAATTATTCAGAAATAACTGATCAATGTTGAAATCCATTCCCAGACTTCTTATTGTATCCATGGGTATGTTATTATTTTCTAATGTATGATTGTATTTTCTTATTTATTGTTTCAAGACTTGGGCATATTTATGTCTCAAACTCATTAAAGAATTCTTTAGACAATATTATTCTCTAAAACTCTGCATAGTCTCTCATAAATCTGTGCACTGTGGCAACACTGGTGCTGCATCCTCTCTGTTCTCATCCATTTATTCAAACAAGTTGTAGGGCAATTCCTCGCTGTGTGTTTTCAGCCGCATACTTTAAAGGCAAAATGGAATAGTCCAGACCATCTTCATTGCAAGGTGGGAAATAAACAATTAGTCTGCAGAAAATGTCTTTTCATTCTCTTAATCAGCTGGGGATAAATATGAGGGTTGACTGCAAGCATAATGCCAGTGTTACCTGTCAGTAGAGGAGTGTGCTGTGGTATTTATTTCCATCATGCAGTAGCTCCTCTCTACACCATTTTTAAAAATAGGGCAAATGTGTTTATGGGTCATAAAATCGCCAGCTGTTGGCTGTGAAACCCTGCAACAAGTGCATTAAAGAGATTTTTGGAAATGGGCGTCTACAATCGAAGCTCTTTCATTACAATGCCTATTTTTAAGTAGACTATGGCTTAGCACAGCACTTTCCATATTAAAGTTTATAAAACAGGACTGTGCCATTATACATATTAATCCATTTGTGCTCAAAGCAGGATTTCCTAGAACACCATTAATTGTTGGCACAAGAGATCTGGGACTCAAGGTTTTTGTAGTCCACTTCCAGTTTTAGATTTAATACCTTGTGGTCTAAAAAAGTCTGTATTTGATGAAAAGAAGGTATAAAGGTTAGACCGGCTTAAGTTTTCTTCAGCCTTGCCTTCCAAAGGCTGACTTTCCAGGTAAATGTTATTTATTCTTTCACGCTCACACCTCATGTCTCAAAGCTTGTGCAGTTCACGGTTGTTCTGATCCTCTTAAATTAACAAAGAAACGATCCTTTCCTTTCTGTGTAACACTTTAAGGTCAGGCCTTTCTGTGTAACACTTAAAAGTGCAAATTGGTGGGGTGAATTGTGCAGGTGAATTGTGCAAGAAGCAAGAAAGATGGACTGGTTTAGTTTCCATGTGGAAAACACAGCCCTGTCCACTATGTTAGAAGAAAGTGAAGGTTACAAAGACAGACAGTCCAAAAGTGCTGGATTTAAACTTACCTGAAAAGGTCTCTTCATGTCATTCCATTCAGGAAAAGCTGAGTGTTAAGGCTGAGGTTTTTCACAGAATCACAATATCATTCAGGCTGGAAAAGATCTCGCTGAGTCACCCTGTCCTGTGTAGCTTCTGTCTCCTAACAGGGCATTAAGACACTGAATTAAAACTCCCTTCCCTGGGAGAACCCCTCTGCAGCATAGTTTTTCATTGCTGGCTCATTGGTTTCTGTGGATAAAAGAGCAATAATTATCTGTCTGCTGAAACCAGTTTTCCAAGAAAAAGTCTAAAAATGCCTGTTTAACCTAATCTTTATTTTTTTTTCAATTGAAAAACCCCCACAATTTTTCAGCTCCAACTGTTTCAGAATTACAACCTCTCAGTTCTGTTTCTTCCAGTAAAAGTAGATGCTGCACCAGGTACCCAAATGTAACATCAGGTACCCAAATGTGACATGCATTTGGTCCATGCCTTAAACCAAATAACTGAGCAGAATTTCACAGAAAAAACCCTCAGATTAGTACTAAGAGAATGTTACAGTTTAAAACAATGTGAAGAGGCAACTGAATGGGAAACAAATCTATTTATGTTCGTCTTGTCCAGGAAGGCACATCAAGAGGTCTTATCACTCTGAGGAGAGCAGTGTGACAGGGTAACTGTGATGTTAACAAATTCATCCTTACAAACTCAGGGAAAGTTGCTTGTCAACATGCAGCTATAGAGATGAGAGTATTTGACAAATTCAGCAGGTAAAAATACCTGATAAATACTGAAAAATTCCAACATAAGAACTACATCAGTACATCTCAGATTTGATGCCGCAATAGCAATAAAAATCTAATTCTAGTATCTGCTTAAGGTTGAGAAGGATCTTTTCTTATTTGGGTCAAGTCAAACACCAGAAACAATTTTTTTTTGGTTTTGTTTTTGTTTTTTTTTTCTTTTAAAATAAATCCTCTATACACTGAGGAAAAAACCCACTCCTGTTTCATATATGTTCTTATTAGGTCTCTGAAACGACAGCTGTTCTCACAACAGCCCAGTAAAATGCATATTATGTTGTCATGTCATGTGTTTTTTTTTAAAGTGAATAGTAGCAATCATCTTCAAGGATGTGCTGGTATAATTGTATTTCTATTTTTAATACATTTCTAATACATGATCTAATTTACATTTGTCTATAGATATGTAAATTTACATTCCACACTAAGGCAAACTCCAGTGCTGTAGGAATTGAACTGTGTAAATGCTGAATGAATCATGACTCTGTGTAACAACTTAAATGTTATAGCTGAAATATTCCTTATACAATAAGTAATCCAAACAAATGGAAGAAATCCTTCTGTTTTGATGAGATATTTAAAAGCTAAGAGTCTCTAAAATTCTTATGTGGAATTCTTACAGATTCTGCATCTGGATGTGCTGTGATAAGAACTCTCAGCAAAGAGCAAACACATTTTTGCCTTATATTCTGAAGAGGCAGCGATACAGTCTGTGTAGTCTCTGTGTAGTTCTCAGACAAAACTGCAGTTGGAACATGAAGGCACAATTCAATATCAAAACCAGTTAATGAATAATAAAAAAGGTGAATAAACTGAGCAAATGTTGGCAATGAGATGGAATCTCAGAATGTTGCACCCTTAGTTGTTTTTTCTCCCACTGTGGATCTATTACAGATGATGTGATTAAATCATCATTTAAAAGAACTCTGCTTTCTGCTGCCTTTAGGTTGCAGATCTCTGATGGAAAAAAGTACCCTCAGATTTGTGACAGTTCTTAATTCATTGATGAGAATTCTCTTGCTGCTGATCAATAAATTCAGCTCTGGCTGAAGAGCTGTAGAAGAAGGAACTCCTTGTTTACCACTCAACCAGAGAGAGACTGGAGGAAACAGTTCTCCAAATGTTATTAAAGGTAACTTGGTGGGTTATTTTGCTTAAATGTCGCTGAATGGCTGGGTAGAGAATTTGAAGAGGAAGCCTCTGTTGGAAAACATTCTGTGTCCTGTGTAAGAGGATGCCCTGGGGGAGGCTTGTGTTTGTCAAAATGTTACTTTTTCTTTCTTTGAGTGAATAAAAATTCTGTTTCTCAGTAGACCGAAGATGGTGTTTTCAGGCTCAGCAAACTTTACCACAAAAATTTCAGTTGAAAACTAATCACTAGATGGACCTCAGGCAGGTAGGTTAAGCTTCTGTAAGCTGATCAGGACAGTAAAATAGACATGGTATTCACCATTATTCTGTGCAATGAGTTCAGAATTCCAGGTGCTTTTTTGTGTTTTGGTTTTTTTTTTTTTTCTGATAAAGCTACACTGACATGATTTTTAGTTTTGCAGGCTATGGTACATCAGTGGTTCCTCTAAATTCCTGGTTACTATACCTAAATAGTGGCCAGGCTGATGAATCAAAGTGTATTAATTAAATCCTACTAAAACTCCTAGTTTGGCATTAATTTTCATATAGATTCACCTGCTTAATTTTTGACATAGTTCTGCAACAGTCTAAATGCAGAATATTTATGACAGCAGCACTGGTCAACTGAACAGAAAGGTAGATCTATCTTTGGAAAAGTTAAGCTGAGAGCAAAATTTACAGTATGTGCTGACAGTTTAACGGGTCAGAGAAGGTGGCAAGGCCTTTGTCCCAAAGAAGTAAAAAAAAAGAATAAAAGAAATAGGTGGTGAAGAGAACTGCAGATAAATAGAAAAATTAACAAAACCATGAAACAAAGGCTCTGTGATAAGACAGTATCACTACAGGTATTACTTTATTAGTCAGAGAGACAGAGAGAATTTACTTGGACGTTCAGGGCCTCCTGCATTGAAAAAGTGAGTCACAGTAACTGTATTTTTGGGCTTTACACTAAGTTTCACAAAGAGCTGGCAAGGGGGTCTCTGAATAGTACAGCTTAAAGGGTAGGAGCAGGTGAAAACCAGATGACTCTTTTTAGAAAGAGCAGAAAAATCAGAGTAATCCATATCAGAGAGCATAATGTGTGTGCTACAGAGGGCGGGAAAACACTGGGGAAATTTAATTCAACTCCTTTTTGCTTCACTAGAGAAATAATAGTGATTCATTATCTTAATTCCTTTGACATACTAGGTTTAGGAAGTGAGATTCAATATCTCCAGGTACTGCCAGGAGTGTTGTTTGGGTGGCCTGTTCAGGTCCACTGCGGGGTGGAATGGCTGGATCCCAGAGACATCGAGCTGGGAACAGGCACTGATCACTCCCCAGACGCTTCCAGGGCAGTGCAGGACCATTCCTTCCCAGCTGGATCCTTAGGGGCTCTTGGAGCTCAGAACAAAACAGCTCTTAACTGCAGGAAGACAGAGAAATATAAATTTGCATGGGGACTGCAACTATTACAGGCAAACAAAGTAAAATCATTAAGTGATAAAGAAGCAAAACATGCTAAATTAGCAAGGCTTAGTAACAGATACTTAGAGGCAAGTATATAAATTCATACAAATTTTAAACTGGGCAGGATTTTCCGGCAGCTTTATGACACAACATTTTCAGAAATAGAATAGGGAGCTGTTCACACAAACATTTTGGAGGTCAACACTGAGCTTTTTAAATTGCCTTCAGAGACATTTTCTGTTATGATTATTAAAATTTTAACCTATACCTTGGTAACTCTGCATACTGTCTAGGTTCATTAGTTTAATTAATTATGATTACATGATGTATATTCACAGTGCACAGACAATGTTACAGTTATACCTATGATTAGTTTTTCCCTTTGTTATTTTAAAAGAGGACATAAAAGATTGCTCACTTAAAACTTCAGGGTCCTTCTACCGCACTGTCATGCTCAGTCTCACAAAAGGTTTTCTAGCTAAAAAATGCAAAAGCATCATTGCTGACTTCTAGTCATCAGTTGAGTGGCTGGTTTGTCTTGGGTAGAAACCATTTCTTTGTGCTTTAAAATTCTGTAGTTTATGACTCTTTGGTTTTAGTTCTGTGCCAGACAGAAGAGCTTTTCTGTCAGCAGGAAGAGAGAGATAAATCTTTCCAAAATTTTTCACGTCAATACCTGAACAGTTCTCAGATTGTTTTCCTAAATCAGTAGAGCTTTGGTTAATTTTGCCTAACTTGTCTCAGGATTTTCAGAACTGTAGCAGTGAATGGAGCATTATAAATATTGAAAGATATTGTTCATAAACATTTAGCCATTTCCAAGTGGAGTTTAACTTCAAAGCATACTGTTAACATCCATATTCATGTTTGGCTTGGATTCATACTAAGGAAAATGCATTAATTTGAATATTGACCCTGCCTTGGCAGGGGAGTTGGACTGGTTGATCTCCAGAGGTTCCTTTCCACTCCAAAAATTATGTGGTTCTGTGACCAAAACAAGCACTTGCTGTAACTGCAAACACAGTTAGTCATGGAAAAAAAAAAATTGCTTTGAGCAGCACAACAAATGAATATGGGGTTAAATTTCTTAAATTATTAAGTAATTTCCTAAGTCCCAAGATAAAAGAATGCAGTGTGACTCAACTGCTTATGCAGCTCAGTTTGAATTGTGAGTTGTGAATATTCTCAGTGAAGGAATTTGAGTCAGCTGGGTTAGAAGTTATGTCTACAAAAGATAAACAAAATCCTTCAGTAAAGGCCTGGGATGTGTCTACATGCATAATGCTGACGGGCTTCCTTTCCTGAATACATATTTCCCCTCAGTATTTAGTCCATATCTGCCTGGGAGCAGCTTGAGTGTATATATTCCAACAAAGTCATTAGTCTGGAAGGGGCAGAAGTTATGTTTGACCAGCCAAATTTGGATATTCTGCACTGAAATCAGTTTGACCCGTGCTTGTAGGTAACTCATATTTTGTATTATTTTCTGTTGTCTTAGTTACATGGTGAGGGAGAAGAGCAAAAGGACAGATAAACATGCCAATAAAAGGAGACAAGTAAGCTCTTATCCATCCTTTTGACTGTTTACACTGACTAAAATGGGAATTAGTATTCCAGGCTTGTGACTCTACCTCTTGGCTCTCAGACTTTTAAATGCAGTTGCTAATAATCTCCCTGCACTCCTGCCTGCTGACAGATATGCCACAATACTTTAATCAGCACTGGCTACAAGGCTAATAAAGGTTACTAATAAAATAAAATTCTGTAGGGGCTCCCTCTTTACAGGCAATATCAAGCCCTATGAACTTTTAATGCCTACTCTCTCTATTTAGATAGTCATGGCTCAAAGCCTGTATTAAAAATAGCAAGGAATGCTTATTCTGAAGTGTTGGGAAATATTGCAAATTACACTGTAGTATTGGCTTACTCCAAACCAATCTTATCCCTTTACCAACCTTTGCAGAAACACTTCTCTTTCATTTGGCAGCTTCATTTCCCTTCTTTCCTTCTGTCTCATTCCCCTGTCTTTTTACCTGTAGTTTATTTAGTCATCAGGAATTGGTGAGATGGGGCTGCTGCTTTTTAACTATGTAGCTGATAGGTTTGTTGTGCTCACCCAGAAGCAAATACCTATTTCTCATTCCATTTCCATTGCAGCTTCATTTTCATCTCAATATTGTATTCCTCAGGAGCTGCACAGTACATTTCTTTTGAGGAAAGCAATGAATGTATTTACTCTTTTCTTTGCCTCTGTATTATGGGTTTTCCTGTCTTTTATTTTCCTGTCCATTTTATAAAAAAGTAGATGTATAAATTCATCAGGAAGCTAAAAATAAATGCAGCAGAAATGAACATGTGCATTTGCAATAAAGCTTTTTCATTAATATTATTTATTAAGAATAGATAGAATACAGCACAAAAAGTGCAAAAATTAATAATCCCAGTGGAAAGCTACAATCTTCTTACAGTGAAAGATGGATATATCTTGTGTTCTTTAAGATCACCAAACTTCTATCAGGTCTAATTCTACCCTGATTGTTGATATAATTTTCAAGACTTCATAGTGGAAATTGGATCTTTTTACAGTCATGAAGGAAGAACTGAAGCTGGAGTGGTCCTGACACAGTGAGTGCATTTAACTATGGAGCCCCTATTTCATTTCAGACCACATAAAATAAAATACCCAGACATAGATCTGTACCATAGCCTTGCTTCATCTCAGATCCTCCACTCACAGGACCGGGAGATATTGGATTTTTGTTTCCAAGGTTCCATCCTAATGCAGCAGTCAGTGAACTTGCCAGACTCCCATAAATCTGTGGCAAAAGCAGCCTGTCACTGGCATTCCCATCACAGATGTTGTTATTTAGGTGGCTCATGAATTTATGGGTCACCTGGGATGGCATTATCCTCATCTTCTGAATGGGGTACACTCCTATTGTGTCAGAGCCCTTGACAGGACACAGTTTTTTCCCAGTGCTCCTCCAAAGGAATGTTATAATCCTGTAGGATATCATTCTGTTACACTCCAGGCATCTCCAGTTTCTGTGGATGAGCCACCCATGCTGTCAGACCAATGCCTATATTGACTACCAGTGTGGTTTGTGGGGTCCTCCTTTGCCTGGACTGTGCTCAGCAATGTGGTTTAAGGAGCTGAGGCTCAGAGAGGTTCCCTTATCAGCATCCACAGCTTGCCTGGATCATCCTCCATCCTCAAGGATAACACTCCAGATGCCCAGGAAATGGAGAGCTCCCAAAGGACAAATGGCTCTGTAGTGTAAAACAAGTGCCCTCATGTTCGAGTTTCAAAGTGTGGATGATCTATAAACAAATGAGTTAATGCTCTGTTCCTGTTCATCATGGGGAGGAGTCCAGAATTACCCCACAAGCACAGACCTGAGGAATGGACATCTCCTCTTCCTTTTGTGGACCCCTGTTTGATGGGTCTCAGGTCAGCTTTTATATCTTCCTGTGAGATGTCCCTCAGCCTCTGGTGCAGGGAGGATTCTATCCCCACTTGAAGGTCTGACAAAGCCTCTCGGTTTTCTCTTTCTGATGAGAGCTGTCATCCCTCATGGTGACACAAAACTTAGTGCACTCGAGTGCTGCTTCACTGAAGACTTCTTCAGGCTTTTCTGCCACATCATGAGCTTTTCCCCCTGGTGTTTCAGCTGAGGTAATTCTCAAGGTGCCCCAGAGCATCCCTGTACTGCCCTTCCTGCCGGGTTACCTGCCCTGCCTTCGTAGCCAGAAATACTCATGCATTTGCCATACTGACAAGTATCAAACAGTCTCAGGAATGTCAGCAGTATGAGCTGAAAGACTAGACACTAAAAAATATTAAAAAACCCTAAACCAAAATAGCAATAAACAATACAAAACAGGTCTTGCTTTTTTTTAAAAAAAAAAAGTTTGGGATCTACATCTTGATATTACTGAATGCAGCTTAATTTTCACTGTTTCATCCACTATGCTCTACTGTAGGCCATGGAGAATGAATAATCACATCTAAGCAACACATCTCAAAATTCTAAAGCCAAAACAAGTCTAACAAGCCCCAAACAAAATGCTTATGTTAAATATGTCATCAAGATGCTTTAAAGAGTAAATCTGTGTTCTATTCAAGGACATCTGAGAGAAAAACAAGACCAAATTTCTTGATTACAGTATTTGTTCAGACTTTGTTCAAGTTAAGTACTAATTCTCTTCCTTTCATTTAAGATTACCAAAAAAAAAAAAAATTGGATTAAGTGCTTTGCTGTGAGGAGGACCAGCAAAGTGACTCTTCTGCTTATGACTTATTTTCAGGGCTCAAGAAGGAATCAAATTATGCCTAAATTTTTGTGAAAGTCGTTAGCAAAGGTATGAGTCTTTTCCAGCAGAACTGCACAAGAAACAAATAGGTTATTTCATATCCATGTGTTACAGATGTTTAAAGATATTTCTAGAAGGACTACTTGCAAACACAAGGTTATGTCCTTTTTTTCCTTTCTAGCTGTTTTCAGAATGCTTCGGCGTTTTCCTAATGGCTTTTACACTCAGTTCATAAAAGAAAACCACCCACCGTCAGTTATCTGTGCACAGAAAGCCTCAAGTTTTGTAATAATATGCCCAATTTGTGGTACTATTTTTGCAATCCTGCCAGTGTTTAAGACTTTGCTATTCATCGCAAAGTCAAACTCAATTTTTTCACTGCTTGATTTGTTCACTAGCACTACAATTAACGTGTCCTCGGTCCTGTTCTTACGTGTCTTCCTTTTTATCAACCACTGGCAAACCTAAAGCTTTTGTGGCACTACAGTTCTGCAAACATTTATAGCTGAGTCTTTTAGGTGACAGTTCTGGGTGTAGAGACAGAGTAATTCTCCTTTACTGCAGCACTTTCTTTTTGTTCTTACTTGACTTCATCACAGCTCTTTTCACTGAGGAATTTGCACCACATTTTTTGGCAGCAGGAGTTTGAAATCCTGCTGGTGCAAAACTGATGTGCTGTGCAAGAGTTATGCCCTGGTAGTCTTTGGAAGTGGTCTGTGAGGTTTACAGTGTAAAAAAACCAAACTGGATTATAGCTGGAATGTAATATTTGTTGAATAATGAAGCTATCCTTTTTCCATGCTTGTACTACCAAAATGTAACTTTTTCACCACCTAGTTACCAATGATTTTCTGTTCAGGATTCAGTGGAATCATTCTCACTAAACTTTAACACAGCTAAGCCACAACATCACCTTCTCTCTGAGAAGGGTAATGTACTGTTGGAGACGTTGACTGATACATGTATTTTTTTACATTTAGGACACATCTATGTCACAGCAGTAGCAGAGCCCCAGAGTGAATTCAGAGGTGTCATTTGCAGTGAGTTGACCTGGAACTCTCTGCAGTTGATCCCTGTTTCCAACTGGCTACATCTCATTTGTTTATAGTCTCTGGGTACTACTAAACTACAATTAAACAACAAGAACATTATGGGAATTTTAAGCAGGCTTATTTCAGACTAGTTTTCATTTGGTCCAGTGGACTAAATGTAAATTAATGGATCTAATGATGGAAGGGATCAGCTGAAAGGAATCAGGTTTGCTCTCCCTATGCCTGCTCCCATGGTCAGTGGTAAGGGAAGACTCTTGGGAGATGGGCTGCAGAAGTGCCATCGAGATTAAAACTAAAATACAAGAGGAGTTACAGAAAGTAATGAACATGTGGGATTGTATTTGGTGGCTGGGCAGATTTCCAGTGATTTAATTTCAAGTCTTGTGTGCCTCTACAAAGCTGCTGCATAAACTTGGCACTCGAAAGACCCAAACCCAGGAAAACCTCCAGGTTGAGGAGCCACCGGTAGTAAAAGCCCACAGATGAGTGTGGAAGAGAAGGAGCAGTCCCCAGACTGTTTTCCTTCCCTCTGTTCCCCCGCTGCAGAGGCTGCCACGCCTCTGAAGAGCTGTGTGACAAGTGCCCGTGTCCATGGATCCCTTAGCCTGAAGGTGAGGGTGATCAGGCTCCAACAGGACGGGCTCGCAGATGAGCTCCAAGGAGGCAGCAGCAAACCCAGCAGCAATCGTGTCAGCCTGCCAGGGCCAGCCCTCACACTCAACAGCAGCATCCGGCATGGTCAAAGCCGAGTGACCCAAAAAAACCCTCTCCCTGAAATTGTGGCGCACAGCCTGACAGTTATGGACAGGACCTGCTCTAATGGAGTAAAGCCACTGCAGAGGGGAGAGGAAAGTGAAGGGAAAATTACCATGTGAAGAATTTATGTGTGATTCTGACACTTCCTTTTTCCGTGCAATTATTAACATGTTTTTCAAAAAGTCCATTAAAATTTCCTTCAGATTAAGATGAAATATAAGAACAGGAATAAGGGTAACGCATTGAAAGATCCTGTGTTGACAATCAGTTTTAGGCAGTAACCTTAATCAAGGTTAATGTCATTTCAGTGCCTCATCTCACATCCTCATTTTGTGTCTTAGGCAAGCCTGGCATTTTTGCTTTTTTTTTCCTTCAAGTAATCTGTTTTATTCGTGATATGTGCTGCAGACTAATTATTCAGGCTTATCACATGTTTAAATAACTTCTGTGATGGAACTGCATAAAATATTTATTAATAAATGTAAAGTACCCAAGATCTAAAAATATTTTTGCATGTTTTTATTTAAAAGCAATAATATTTTATGTGGACCTTCATACCAAGTTCTCAGCAGTTTAAGTACCTGATTGTTCTACTCTTGCTATAGAAAAATCCATAGGAAGTTAATTCTATTTCTAGGAGTCACAACAAATAATTCTTTTTTTGTTTTTGATCCTTGCAAGATCCCATTGTGCTGTGCATGCCTACATTACACTGTATTAATTCTAGCTCATTAAATGTGTTTTATTACAGCATGGTAAGCCTCCTGATTCTGCTGCATAATACATCCTACTTAGATAATCTATTAGACTGCACCACTGAAGTGCCCTACTGACATTATGTAGTCTCATAACCTTAATACTTTTAGCTGGCTACTGATATTCCTTCAAATATAGACACAACCCAAATATGTGTGGTTTAAACTTTTGTGTAAGGAGAGGGTGAATATGAAAATTCTCAACTAGTTTAGCCATTGAAGATCAGGGTCTGAAATTGCAGTGTCTTTTTTTTTTTTTTTTTTTTCTGGCAAAAATTCAAATCCTGCATTCAAAATGCTGATCTGACAAACTTGGTTACATGAGTCATCCTAATTATGCAAGTGACCTTACTGGCTGTGTCACATGGCCATGAGTTTTAAGGAAAGATTAAAAGATTTGGTAATTGGGAGGGGACGTAAAATTTGCTGCATTTAATTGTAAACGCAGGGAACACTGGGCTGACAGGATGGTGCAGCTTCTGTATCTAAAGCAGACCCTAAGAACATTGACTCATTGTTCACCTTATTTTCTGGGAGTAAAATCAGTTCTGGATTTCATTTCTTTGTTTGTACTCTGTAGTATGCATTTTGCAAACAGCACCATCAAGTGGATGGAAAGACAGTCAGGCCTTTTAGCTTCGTTTTCAGAGCAATACAAAATAAAATTAACAGTTGTGTTTGCTTTACTATGGGCAAAACTTTGATTCTCAGCCAGAAGGGATAACTAATGCCTTTTCTGTACAAATACAATTAACAGGATCCTTGTCTCCCTCTGTTTGAACTGTGCACAGGTTTACCATGTCGTGTGTTAGATGGGAAGGTCTGAGTGCTGCCCAAGGATTGTCACCTGTGTTGGACTCAGGCAGACAGTGACTTAAAGGGTGGGGCATCAGGGAACTTGTGTAGGAAAGTCTCACCTGTGCAAAGGGGTTTGGTAAGCGATGTCTTGGAAGTGAAAGGCACCTTCCATCTCCTTCTAGTAATTCCCTTTTTGACCAGCAATTAATAATTAATATTGATTAACTTCTTTTGGAGCTGCGTGTTTTGTTGAATGGAAGTTATCCCAGGCTAAAATGGGATATTTATTCCTGGGCAAATATGTTGGGGCTGAGGTTTTTTTGGGGCCTCAAGCATGGGTGGGAGTGACATGTGAGGCAAAAATATACAGATGGTCATAATCTCCTATATCCATCTGATTTATTCTTTTTTAATCACAGTACATTCTGATTATAGCTTTGACTTTGCTCTGCCTTTGCTCCTGTTTTCCACTGCATATCAAAAAACTTTTGTCTGCTCTAAAAAATATTAAGCAAGGGTCTAAGCTGCTCATCTGCTAAAAGCTACCCATATTTATCCACCTCTGGTGTCTACTGTCATTAATAGCAATTGCATTTCACAATCTGACCTTGAAATGACAGTTTATGTGCATAAATTCTCTCTCGCTCTAACACAGATAAACACATAGTATTCATGAACACAAACATTACATCAAAAAAACACTCTAATTTAATACTGGAAAAATGCAAGCGTGAAGAAAGAGTACTTACCAGTATTGGAAATGTTACTGTAAAATATATTTTTTCATTAAATATGTATTTTTAATTTTGAATTCTCCAATATAATATCTGCATCCTTTCACTCCCCTGCCCCCTCAGCATAAAAAATATCAAGTGCAACTGCACAGTTAGAACAGAGGCATTGTGTGACTGTAGTGCTGTTCCAGAACAGAATAATTGCACAAACGCTAGGAATTCTCTTTTCTAACAAAAGCAAATATACAGTCAGCTCACTGTAAAGAATTTTTTGATTGTACCTACAGGCAGTGTCTGGAGACCATTTGATGCAAAACTGTTGTGCCTCCCACTTGGTAGTTAATTTTAGAAATATATTCTCTGTTCTCTGTTTTCCTCCTCTTCTGTGAGCATGAGGAGAGTTATGGTACTGAAGGTGGGGAGAGGATGCTTTGTCCATCCTACAGGTGGCTGTGCTTTTTGGGATGAGTGAATGTTGCCCAGGGACATTATTCACTAAAGTACCCAGGAATCCTTCAAGACAAAAGGCCCTATAGATTAACTCCTCTTAGAATTCTGTACCACATCTAAGTCTTCATTTTCTGAGGAGGATTGATAGTGTTTCTCATTACTGTAAGCACATTAGATCCTCCAGCCTTATATTCAGGCACTGATGGAAAAGAAACAGAGCTTATAAGTACTTAGATCCTCTTTTGCCAGCTTTCTCTAGGGGGACATGCATTTTCCTTACCATAATGAGGACCATAAAGAAGAGAAATGATGTGGCCTAAGTATAGATAGGGAGTCACATTACAGTAACTTTTCACCAGAATTAGAGTAGTTAGAGACTACTATATTACAGCAGGGGTTGGTAACTCTGCTACTGTTCAGAGTCAACTGTCAACATTTCTGTTATAAAACCCATTTTTCAGGAGTTTATAACTCCTCTGGAAATTCCACTCAGGGTGGAGCTTAGTTTAGAAAGACTGAGTAAGGGAGTGATCCTTTGAAACTGAAATAAAGGGGTAAATAAAAGCAACCTGAAATCCATGCATTTCCTATTTTGTTTTCTTTACCTTATTGTTTTAGTTTTAGTACAAAGGACTTGCAAACAGAGTTTTCAGAAACAGTTCAGCGCTGACACAGAAGTTATTATTGTATAGTTAGAATCCAGCTATTAAGTGGGAACAGAAATGTCTGACTTCCCTGGGAGAGTCTGGTAACAAGAGGAAAAAAAGAAAATAGGAAACTAAATCAGTACCAAATGAGATGATGGAGATGATTCTTGGCTGTGAGGGTGGGCAGGCCCTGGCCCAGGTTGCCCAGAGAAGCTGTGGCTGCCCCATCCCTGGAAGTGTCCAAGGCCAGGTTGGACGGGGCTTGGAGCAACCTGAGCTAGTGAAAGGTGGCCCTACCTGTGGCAGGGGGTTGGAATAAGATGATCTTTAAGGTCCTTTCTAGCCCAAACCATTCTGGGATTCTATGGGATTCTATGAGATTCTGGGGGTGAGACTGGCAAACACTGGCAGAGTTCCCATTAATATCTTCTACAATGGACCTGGCTCCAGCTGAGGACGTTATTCTTCTGCTGTCATGATAATCTAATTTATCTGCAATAAAACTCCGTAAAATTAATATAAAATAGAACCAGTTGGGCAAACAAATGTGTATCCTCCAATAATATATAAACTGACAAGCCAAAATACTTGAAATAGCATAATCTCTATACCAAAAAAACGCTAGGCAAGCCTTAGATTAAATGGTACAACAGAGTCAGCCTGCTGGCAATTAAATGGCTTTCTACTTGAAAAATTCATTTGTACTCTCATGCAATTAAATGTAGAACCATTAATATTAATATTCTCTAATAATGTTTATGCTGGTAAAATTTTAAATCACCCACTGCCAAACACTTTTCAAACACAACAAGTCAAAAAATGCTCAGGTTAACCACAGGTGACCCAGCAAGTTTTACAAACTAATTAAAACAAATATTATTTAAGAGATGGAGATTGACTTGCAAGTAAGGGTATTTTTTTTTTAATAACTGAAATATTTGAATGTTTAAGTTTTAAAATTGCTTCTAGCTGACTTAAATGAATGCACTGCTGTGAAACCCAGCTCTTCAGAGGCCTTATGAAGAAAACCCCAGGGGCAGAATTTCACTCGCTGGAAATTAATTCAGCACAGATTTTTCAAAGCTTTCTTCAATGAGCAGGAGTTGGGGTTGCAAATACCTTTCCCACCCAACGTTTCCAATTTACAGCCAGGTTTTTATGGAGATTTTCATGTCTTTGTGACCTTTCTAGAAAACACAGTGTCAGCTGTGGGTCTTTCCTTTTGCTGTTGTACATTCAGACAGGAACACCTGAAGGTGCCAAGGTCAAAGACATCCTCTCCCCCAAAACTTTGGTCTTAACACTCATCATTTTGGGTCACTCTTTGCAAAGAGATCTGCATGTGTTTGAAATTCTTCCTATACCAGACTTTCCCTTTTCATATCTTCTGTACCTGCTAAACACAGCCAGGCTGGGATTCCTTTTCTTCAGAACCTCCTTTTGTGACATTTTTAATTTTCCGTTCTCCTTTATGCCTATCTCACCTCTGCAAATCAGTCACGTATTTGAGGAGAAAAATCCAGACCCGTTGCATCTTTTTGTCTCCTTCCCATTAATATTAAAGTGATGGGGAAAAAAAAAAGGCCTTGACAGTAAACCAGCAAGTGCTGCCATTTGTGTGCACAGCTGGGAGCACATTTAAAGCACTGCTGAAGGGGCTCATTGCTACCAAGCTCACACGGAGATGTGGCCGAGTGCCACTCGGTGCATCCAGAAGGGACGCTGGTTTGGGAAAGCACCACGGGGCACGAGTGGAGGGACAAGGAGCCTGATGTCCCTTCCATAACCCCCACACAACCATTCTCATTGCAACAAGCCACAATGCACAGGCAAAATGCACAAAGCGAGGCTGTGATGAGTAAGTGTGAGTACCCTGCTGCAGCAGATGCCTGTTTTCAGTTGACGCAGCCTTTCCCCAAAGGCTTCAGCTCATTTGATTTCGAGTCCCTTGTGTGGAGGTTAAAAAGCTTGCCTTCCTCGTCTGAGCATCCCCAGTGAGCCTTGCCGTACAGAGTAGGTTGCCTCCACACCCCAGCACCCCTTCCCAGTGCAAAGTGGTGGCTGACCAGGCAGGAGCCCTCCCTGGGGGGGTGGCCGTGACCTGCTCCGTCCCCGCACTGAGTCACCCAGGCTTCGGCAAAAGAGCACCGTGACAAATCCTACCCACAACAGAACACCAGCAGTGCTGACATTCTCATCAAACAAACTTGGGGAAGTATAAACACGTTTTCTGGGTGTGCTGTCAGAACTCCACCTACACAGAATCGCCCCAGCTGGTCACCGACCCAGCTGCCCCTCGCTGGGCTGGTGAGTGTTCACTGGCAGCGACGAACGCCGTGCCAAAACCTCGGGTGAGGTACAAGAATTGAGCAGGAAGATTAACAGGGCACAGGGATTGAAGTAAAGAAAATAATAGATGGAGAGCACTGGAAGCTACAGCTGCCAAAGACTGGCTCAGCACTGCAACATCTGAAAGCCTGTGAGATGGATCCACCAAGATGCAGTCAACAGAAAATATAATTTATAAAGTAAACCAATCATAAACATTAGCATAACACATAACTAGTGACATTACTATTATCAAGGGAGCTTTTTCTGTGCTGTATTCAGGTTGTTTTATAACTCCCAGCATTATGCTTGATATGATTTCTGTGGATTTGGAACAATTCCCTCTATGAGTCTGACTTCGGGAAAGCTGTAACAATCTCTGCAGTCCTGTCACCCCGTCAGGGCAAATAACAGTTTGCACTGATTTAATGCAGCAGAGCAATTCAAGTCTGCACACAGCAGCTGCTTAGTTTGTTCCATGATTTGGATAAAACATCCAGACGTTTCCATGGAACTTGTTGAAGTTTCACCAGGGTGTGTTTTCACAGCCCCTGCGCAGGGACAGGAGGTGCTGCTTTCAAAGTCAGTGACAAGTTAGTCTGTAAGTTGTACTCATGAGCTGGACAGGATTTAGAGTTTATTCTACTCTGCTCTCAAATGCAGCATTACACTGCTGTATTTTGACCTCTCCTGGCTACAGAGCAAAATTCTGTTTTCATATGTTGTAGAAACAACTCAGACACCTATAAATACCCGCTCCCCTGTCCCCAGTGCTAATGCAGCTGCACTGACAGGATTATCACTGCTCTTTCTACTGCTATCATTGGAACACTGAAGATGCTCACGTGATTATCTCTTCATGAAGCCAATCTTATCCTGTCACCATGGTCTTACTATCAGGAATGTCTGATAAGAGCCTGACAGTGTTATTGTTATTTTAATGGTTGGGCTTGATGATCTTAGAGGTCTTTTCCAATCTTAATGACTCTGTGATTGTGTGACTTTTACCACCTTGCAGCCCTCACACGCAGACTGCCTAAAACCAAAATCGAGCTCCTGAGGAACTGCCAGCGAGCGTAACAACAAATTGAAATGTGGGGCAACACATTCATTTTGTGACTAAAGAAAGAGCAGAACGCTGTACCGCCAAAATTAGAAGCAAGCAAACCGCACTGACCTAAATTTATCCTGAATTGTATCTCTGGAAGGCACCCAGCTTGTTACAGACCTAAAATTCCCTAAGGACAGTTTGTCAAAAGGGATTTTGGGGGATCATGAAGGGCTGCAGCACACAGGGAGAAGGCTGAGGATGAGGCCGTACTATGAAAATTTCGCAAAATTATTCCCCTATTCAATCACAAGTATCTTGTCTTTAGCAAAAGCATAATCAGAGAAAATCAGATCTTCTGGATATTTATTATTTGCTATCCCCACTGAGCAGCACAAGGAAATCAGACAAGGGACACTGTAGGCATGGGCTGGGGGCTACACCAGCTTCTAGTTAAAAGGTTGGTTCAGCAGAGATGAACAAAAGTGACCAGCTTAAAAGTGCGTCAGTTTGGAACCAGGTAAGTCATTCCCTCCAGCCAGCAATGCCATTGGTTTGTTGTCTCCTCGAAGCTTTTAAGAACTATTGCAATTCTGCAAAACCTAGAGACCCACCTCTACTCAAATCAGGCTTTAAAAATTTTAAGATCCTCCCCCCTCCATTTTTTTTCCCTAAAGACAAATATCTTGCATAAAATATCTTCAATATTTTCATGGAGCTGAAAGGTTTTAAAGAGAATATACTGGAAACTAAGGCTGTTTTGATTTTTTTTCCTAAAAATTTCAGAATTTTGCTTTGGACTTCAAACATCCTGCACAGATTATTTCATGCATATTTCTTTCTCGTTTTGTCATTCCATGACATGCAGAGATACTGAATAATTTCATGACTAAAAGGTTAATTATAAGAAAATGCATTGTTACACATATATTTTACTCACTGCAATGTTACCTAAAAACCAAAACATCCTCTGCATTCACACAGCCTGAAGCTCTATAATACTTGTCAGCACACACTGACTCTATTTAGACATGTGGGTTTTCTCTTGATACAAAAGATGATGTTGAATTATCAGGAGATAATTTGGTTTGTGGGAATCATGTTTCCTCTGCTTTTTAGATTCTCACCAAACCGCTAAAAGTGATTAATATTTTCTTTCCGTCTGTCAAGAGAGTGCATATTTTAAAGTATCACATCATTGCTTTAAATATGTGGCACAATTCCACAGTGATGAGTCCAGTGTCCCACTCAACAGCCTCGAACAGTTGTTTAAAGATATTCAGTTCATAAAACTGAGAGTTGCACTGACAGCAATATGAAGAATTACATATAATATTTCTCCCCCAAATATTCAGCCATACAAAGGAACTGATATTCTGCCCATTTTCAAGGCATTGGATTTTACTGCTATTAACCAACACTTGTGGCACTTCTGCCTTCTGGATATTTTCAGTGTAAAAAACAAAAAGAAGTTCCGGTTCTTGCAGCTGGGCCTCACTTTTTCTGTGCAATTCAACATCTGCAGGTCTTCTGGATAATCTAAACAGATCTGCCATTTACAGTGGTAAAACAGTACTTTTCGTCATTTCAAGTTTCCCAAGAATGACTGAAGTACCTGAGCAGGAACAGTCCCCTCAGGTCCATATGCTTGCTTTAACTGGTAAAAGGAATGACTCCTCAAATCCAGGAGTTTTTGTTCAAAGCTTGATTTTGTTATAAGAAAAAAAAAGGCAAAAGAAAAAAAAAAAAAAGCTTTAATTCCATGTGACTATCACAGAATTCACAGCCAGGCAGCTCGAGCAAAAAATTTGACTCTGAAGTGTTTTTCCTTAAAAAGGAAATGATTAAACAATTCAAGTATTCATTACAAACCAAGCTCAGTTTCCTTCTCTTCTTTCAGGTCATCTGTGTTTTCAAGAGCTGTTTCTGCAGCTCTTCCTCCTCCAGGCTCTCAGGCTCAAACACGAGAGCCTGGGACGGACAAGCAGAGCCACAACAGGGAGGCAGACATGGAATAGCAGCTTTCCAAGTGAGGCTGAGGTGAAGCAGCTCCTGTCACCAGACAGAAAGTGGCAACTCCACGCGTTTTTGTGTTCTTTGAATTGTGTGAAGTCCATCGTTGCCTATAAAGCTCAAAAAAACCCCCAATAAGTCAGGCTGGATGCGAATAGGCTGGCCCTGGTTGGAGTGGCTACAAAACCAGGCTACAGCTGCCAGAGGTGCTGTACAGGAGTGAGGGGTTGCATCCACTACCACTATGATACCTCCGGCTACAGCATCACACATGAAGCAAAGCAAAGGCCAGACTGCTAAAAACTCAAATGTTGCAGCTCTGCAGTGAAGGTCAAAGCTGTTTGATCCAGGATTCAGCAGGGTGTCCTTGCCTGCCCTCTCTCATCATTTCATGTGTCCTCATTAAGCCAGCAGCAAGAAAATAAAGGGACCAGGACAGGTATAAATCTGAGCCAGGCAGGAGCTCACACAAGACTTTCAGTTAAGTACATTTTTTAATTTTGTTAAAGTTTCTTGTTCAATGAAAAGAGGAAAAAAAAGGTAGCTTTTCTGGTTCTTTATCCCTATTACATAACAACATTGGTGAACTGCGCATATATCCCAATGTCACAGAGTCACAGAATGGTTTGGAAAGGACCTTAAAGATCATCTCATTCCACCCCCTGCCATGGGCAGGGACACCTTCCACTAGCCCAGGTTGCTCCAAGCCC
>JAWMRA010000020.1:3345272-3357308 GCA_035584735.1 Pseudotriccus pelzelni
GAGCAACCTGGGCTGGTGGAAGGTGTCCCTGCCCATGGCAGGGGGTGGCACTGGGTGGGCTTTAAGGTCCCTTCCAATCCAGACCACTCAGTCCAATCCTAGTCCAATCACTTTCAGGAGTCAATGGAAGTTTGCATTCCTACAGAAATTCCTGATGCAAAATGTCTTCCTAAGTCCAGATATGAATAAATACAGGTATAAAATTTCACTTCAGAAAATATGAGGAAAAATAAGGAGGATGTTCATTTTTTACATATAAAAGTACTAACTAAGAAAGTTTGAATTTGGATACAATAAAGAAAGCTGGGGTTTGGATGCAAGTAGTAGAGAAGTTTATCAGCTATTATGGTAAGAAAACCTATGGAAGGTTATTATTTGATGATTGTAGATCATCTGGATGCCTTTATCAAAGAGAAACCACTGCAACGTGTCTCATAAATTCTTTTTTTTTTTTTTTGAGAGCATTGAGTGGGAAATCCCTACTTGTAATTTACTGGGTCATTTAAGAAATCACTTTATATACACAGTGAAAATATTCAAAAGACTACTCCATCTAAATCAATCCAGAAATACAAACGACTAATCAGTGAAATCAGTAAGTTACAAATTATGAGCAGCTCAAAGATGCAGAACTTGATTGGATCCCAGTGACAGAGGGCAAATAGGAGCGACAAGACTTTGGGAATTAGAGGTAAAAATGCAGGTGCACAAAAGATCAGGTTTCCAACCTGCTCTCAAATGTGTTGGCTGATTTACATTATAAGTAGTTTGGAAGAAGAAATGCATAGTAAGGCACAGAAATATGCTGAGGAAACAAATCCAAGGCAGGGTGGTCAATACAAAGGGCAGGACAGTAGCAGCAACTCACTAGAAAGGAGGTTATATCCCACATTATTAATGAACTAATATGGAAAGGTTTGATGTTTTAGTTGAGAGAAGCCTGGAAAAGTTCAGGTGACAGTGCAAAAAGGAGCCTAAAAATGAAAGTCTGCAAAACTTCCCTGGAAATGCAAAAAGACAAAGCTTTAATGGGCATTTTTATTCTCTGCCATAATGGCTATTTTAGCTCATAACTAGAAAATAACTCTTTATTTCGAGCTATTATATCCATCCAAAATGGGCCAATGTTTGAAGGGCATGAATCAGACCAATTCTTTGAACCTGAAGGTCCATTCTCTGACTCCTGGTTGTTTCACTACAAGAGAAGAGATAAAACCAATTCAGAAAAGAAAAATAGATCCCATCTGAGTATAGATTTTTGCCCGTCATCAATCTTTATTTAGTTTCTTAGTATTTTTTACAGAAATAAACATCATTACACTTCTGAGAAACGTTATTTATGTTATTCTGGAAAGAGAGTTAAAAGGAATAAATAGATATAAGATAGACTAAAGTAAAAACTGAAAAATCCTTCTTGAAGAGAAGGCAAAATGTAATAGCATCAACCATCTTTATTCTCAAATATTTTCCATGACTTCAAGTCACTAATCATTACACACACGTAACAGAAGGGAGAGATATGGTTCAAGTACCTATTTGAAGCCAACAATTTACAGTGCCACTTTCTTAGTAAATCCAAACATAAAGAGTGGGATGGAAGGATCCTATTGATTTGCCATTCATTGTTCTCAGATTAACTGCCTTTGTCTTCACCTGGATAGTCCCTTCCCGAGCCAGTTGGCTTTTCTTTTTTTTTTTTTTTGTAATTGGAAGATTTATTCCCATAAAAACTGACAGACACTCCAGGGATCAAAAAAAAAGAAATTTAATTTGTGACAGTTCTGTGTTGTGGAACTGAAATACAGACTCAAGTAGGTTCTTTTCCTTTGATGGACCAATTATTGAAAAGCTTTCAGAGATAAACAGAGTAATAATAAAACAACAAACCCTGCGATTAATCTTCTTGTAGTGGTAATCTTCTGAGTTTTCAGATCTTTTCTGTTTAACATTTGAGCAGGAACACCCCAAAATGTGGGGTTTTTTGTACTTTCTATACATTGTGACATTTGTTTTCTGTAGCTGTCACCGTTTTCCCACCAATTCTACTGAAGTTTTGAATTTTGTTATGCTTATGCCCATGTAAACTATTGGAAAATGTGAGCTAAAGGGTGGTTTTCCCCTAACAAAATAAGATTATGTTTTTTCTTAAACAATATTGTCTATTTGTCCATTTGATTCACTTATCCGAATGACTTCAGGATGTTCTAAAATCCATGACACGATCACATGATTGAATTCTATCATATATGATTACATGATTAAATACAAAAGCCAATTAGTGGTCCCAGGAGACCATCCTGAACGAACACGAGGAATGGAAACCGACCAATTTAAACATAATTTCAGTTGCTCTGAAATCCAGCCTTGGAATTCTGGATATTTCTCTTCATGCCTTCAATAGCAAACAGACAGTTCACATATCAGATGAGTGGGCAACTTTTGCCTATAGCCATTTTAGGGCTTTAAATGTTTGTGTTACTAAAATCTAAATAAATAAATAACTTAATTAATTAATAGAATGTTCAAACTGGATGTCAGCACACAAGTAAATTAAGAGCTGTTTCATCCACTTCCACATAACCCGCTTTAAAATCTAGGACTTGTCAGCTTTGTCCCCAGTCACTTTGCTGAAGCTCCTTATCTAAATCTTATTACTAATATTTCTGCAGGGCTGTTTTCTGTCATCCTAAATATATTTTCTCTCCATAGTCATCACTTTTTTCATCATTCCTGGGACAGATCTTAAATGCTGAGAGTGTGAAGGTTTTGTTCCCATTTTCAGTGAAAATTTTGCTCAACATAAAAGATATTTTTTAATATCTGTAGTTACCAAGAAAGAGTTGGAGGTACTTTGCTTATAAATCATAATTCCCTGTTTTAAGGAATTCAGGGTGTGAGGAATGAGGATGTGAGCCTTAGAAATTTTAAAATCACAATTAAATTCAAAGTTCTGAAAGTAACTTCTGTTGGGTAAGACACTTCTACATTGGATTTGGAGTGCTTTTTGTGAAGATTAGTGCTACTTATGCAAACAAACAAGAAATATCTTCTACTCTTCCTTTTTATATTGTAATTATTTTTTGAGCAACAGCAAATAACAGGTTTGGGTTTTTTTCTCACACAAAAAAATATTTTCATTAATTCCTACAAGGCAGTGTGACCTGTGAGTGAGATGGGAAGTGCAGCTGTGCAGAAACTCCCAAAAGTCTCAGAATTAAGCCTTTTTTTTTTTATAATTCTGACAATTTCAGGATGCACATAAATCTATAAGTACACACACACAAATTCTTCTCAGGAAGAGGCATTTCTGTGGTCATAAACTTGCCACAGAGCAGCAGTAAAAGAGTAGAAATAAATCACCAGGCTAACCTTTCACTGAGACAATTAACAGGCTGGGCATTTAATAGTGTGAGATAATTATTTCTATCAGAAGCAGGGGATTTCATACAAAACAACACTGAAGCTGATGGACTCAGAGTATATCTATGACTGGTACAAAATTTCTAGTTGTGCAATGATTTTAAAATTAGTTTTTTAAAAAGTATATATATAAGGAAAAGTGCACACACATCTACTGATGACTTCCAGCCTTCCAATTTCACTGCATTTTCCACTTCATCCCAAATTTGAGGTGGTAGTTTTCTGCCATGATTTGTTTCTTGCAGGATGAACACAAAATTCACAGACCTCCCCTAGTATTGGCCTTCACAAATTCCAGCATCAGCAGGGAAATAAGAAGTGGTCACGTCCATCTTTCCACTGTGCCAAGCATTGCTTTGAACTATTACTGCCCAGCTTTTGAGCCCAAATCCCTCTTTATTTTGCTCATATTGGTTGTGAATTTGCAAATTTCTCATACCTTCCTCAGAGGGAAGTACATAGTTATAGGATCACAGGACCCCAGAGTGGTTCGGGTTGGAAGGGACCTTCAAGGGCATCTTGTTCCAACCCCCCTCTACTGACCCACAGGCAGAAATCCCATCAGCTTTAAGGAGCTACAGGGTTTCACCCCAGAAATGTAAGTCTTCCACCCTGTATTTGATTTTTACTCTCGCTCTTCACCTCATTACCGAGCGCTTTAACACACTGTAACATCAAACATGAAACACCACAAACCACCTTTTGCTCTGGCATCAGAGACTCACTTTGTTCAAAGGTGGAACAAATAGCAGCAAAAGTTTCATCTCCTACTTCTCAGAGACAGTTCTGGAAGAAGCACACAAAATGCCTTTGAGCCTTCCCACTCTTTCCAGGCTTTGATAAAATACACAGCATGAAGAATTTGAGTTTGAATCAGATTCCACTAATGTTACCTATTTGTTTGAAACACACGTTGTTCGTGTTATCCTCAAGTGCTGTACCCAACTATATTTGTATTTTTACCAGAGAAAATGTGATTATCATAGTAATTATGGCATTAAACCTTTAAAATTAATGTTCTTGTTCAGCTTTTATAATCATCTAAAAGGGCATTTTCTATGAGCCAAAGCAGAATCAAATCTTACCACGTAAAGAGTCTGGAATAGACCTTTAGGTTCCAGGGCTTTTCCCCCCCATCCCCACAGTTACTTTAATATTAAAAAAAAATAAAATATGTTCTTTGGGGTATGTCCACCTCAATTCCACCCACACATCCAGCAGAAGCCACAAACAGCAAACAAATTAGATTCACATTTTTTAAAAAAATACTTATAAAGCCCTGCTGGAATCCAATACAGTTATAGAATAATTTATGGAGAAGGGAATAGTTACCAGGCTCTTCTAATGCGTTTGAGTAGCTAATAATTAGTTATCTCTAAAATTGGGAAACATTTTTTTATTTGAAATTATTTAACTTAATGAATTTAAATAACATCAAAAGTAACACTTGTCCTGTCCATTTTTTTTTTCTTCTTGTCAGTATTTAGTATCTGAATATTTGTCTACTGATCAAAGCTACGGAAAGCGCTTTTCTGTAGGGAATTAGTGCAGTTTCACTAACAGCATCAGACATTTATCTATACCATATGTTAGACAAATAGCAGAATTCTGCTGTATTTCTATTTCTTTCCCAAGGGTAGCCATTTTAAAGATTTATTCTCCACCACCCACTCCTTTTATTTTGTTCATACTAAAAAACGCTTCTTCTTCCTACTGTGTTCAACCTAATCACTGTCAATACACCCATTCCATAAGCTCTCAAAAAGCAGTATAAGGTGAAGAGAATTTCTGTTATATCTTAGGAGAATAGCAAACCTTAAGTATCCAAACACTAACATCAAGCCTTAATTATTTAGAGGGAGAAGTTAGAAAAAGTACCTCTTTACTTTCATCTAAAAATTACCCACCCCCTGAAGGAAAAAAAAAGGATTCTGAAAGCTTTATAAATAATTATAAACAGCTTTTCAAGGAAATGGGATACATAGGGGCTGTGCATTGTTTCAACATAGTAATTGCTACAGCTAATTAATCACACTATTAGAACAGAGGCTTATTTTCCTCATGCAGTTCTGATGAGTGTTCCATTAGCTCCGTAAGCCACAGTACATTTGGCACATCCCAGCCAGGGAGGAATATTGCAGTGCTGTCTCGTGTTGTGGGGGGCTGACCTTGGGGAGGTGCCAGGTGCCCACCCAGCTGCTCTTAATCCCCCACCTTAACGAGGCAGGAGGAAAACATCAGCCAGAAGAGCCTCAGGGAAGGTTAAGAACAGAGAGATCCCTCACCATTGCTTTCCCTGGCAAAAACATGCTCTGGGACAATTAATTTTATTTATTATTGGTTGAAGAAGATTTGGGCGGCGAGGAACAGAGGCAAAACCAAAAACACCTCCTTTCCAGCGGCTCCATTTCAGTCCTTCATTGCCAAGTCCTGAAGTCCCCACCAAGTGCCGCCAGGAGATGACCAGGAGAGGCTGAAGTGCCTCCAGAACAGCTGCTCCTTCCTCCTTGTGCTCTTCCCCTGCTCCAGCGCGGATCCTTCCACACGCTGCCGTCCTTCAGGATAAACCTGCTCCAGCACGGGCTCTCCAGAGGCTGCAGCTCCTTCAGGACACATCCCCATCCAAGGGATAGTTTGGATATCTACTCCAGCAAGTCTTTCCACAGGTAAACATTTTGCCATGGTAATCCTCTGCACAGGCAGCAGGGAACCCCCACTCCGGCACTTGGAGCATCTCCTCCTGCCCCTTATTCCCACCTGAGTGTCCCAAGACCGTTTGTTTCCTCCCTGCTTTGACTGTTCCACTTTTCCTAGATGCATTTTCCCAGAGACATCGCTGCCTTTGTTAACTGTCCTAGCTGTGACACCTCAAAGTGTTTCCCCCAGAGAGGGTGGGGATGGTGTTATTTCTCCTGAAAATATTTGGGGAGGTTGAAATATTTTTGGGAACCTCAAACTTCATCTGGTTCATCAAATCTAGCTGTCTGGACCTTTTTTGAGATTAAAACTTGTGGATTTAAAGGGAACTGTGTGCAACTGTAGTGATTTCAGTCTGTGTTGGTGCTGGTCTTTCCTGGTGTAGCGTTGATTAATAGGAAGAAGTCAGGTTTGTTTCGTGAGTGGTACTCCATAATTTTATCATTTCACGTGTTTTTAAATTCAAAAGGGGCCTGAAAGCAACATTGTGTCATGGTGTTTTATAAGTTATATTCCTTTAACAATGTTTTGACATGAATGCTGGTTTCACTTTGAGATTTAAAGGCAAGACCAGTAGTTGGAATCCAGTGTTAAGTAGATTCAGGTGTGGGAAAACTTTGTTAGGCCATTTTTCACCTGAGGAGTGGCCTGGGCTGCTGGGTAACACTGTGGCTGAAGTGGCTGTTTTTCTGCTTTCAGAAGAAAATAGACTTTGGTAGGACCATAATGACCTTTATTTGATTCTTTCAGTTGGCTGTTTTTAATTTTGTGTAATAATGCTGCTTTCCACAAAACATTTGCCTTGGTATTCTCCTCCCCCCTTACAAAATTTCTCAGCAGTTGTCCTTAATTGCCTCCTGACATTACTGCTGTGGACCTTCCCACACTCCTATAGGCAGCATGGCTCATGAAGCTTAATGAGAGTAAGTTCATTAAATTAATCCTAGTAATTAACAAACTTGCTGCTTACTTCTCAGTTGTCTAATTTGTGACAGTCTCGGCAATTGGCTTCCACTGTAAGTAGGATTGCATCCAAAAAGCCCACAAAAGTGAGAAGTAAATTCATCTTCATTAGAATTATATTACCGAATTTAAAATCTTTTGCTGATACCTATTGACTTAAAAATGTTTGCTCTCTTGGAAAAAGAAGCCAATAAGAAGAGATTTCACTACAGTAGCTCTTCTTCCATTACAGTGATGTCTGGAATAGATTTTGGATACAGTATATTTCCTTGAGTCCTTAGAATACACCTGATTCCTTAAAATATACCTTTGGGCTCGATGGGAAGTCCAAGTGGATAAGGTGGACCTGATTAACATGTTCTAAAAGCCTAAAACCAAATGCTCAACACCGTCTGATAATAATTTAATATTTGTGTTCAGTATTAAGACTGTCAGTCAGAATGAGATGAATATTTTGTAGAAAGCTCTATAAAGAATAGGTGATGGATCTGACACTCCAGAGTGTCAGCCTTAGTAATGGAGATTGATTGGGAAGACTCTGAATGTGCTTCGATTTTTATTTTTATTCAGTTGACTTCAGTGAAGTTACTTGTTTATGTTCCTCGATCTGAAACTAGAGTTGGGACTGCTGAGATTTTATTATTGTTAAAGGTTTTATCCCTGAGATAAACTTTGGTCTTTGATAGAATTAACCATGTGCTGATACAGGAAAAAACTTCAAAGCCTCTTTTCTTTCTCTGGCTAAAATTAAGGAAATATCATTTTATTTCCAGTGTTGAATTTAGGTTTTCAAAACAGCTGAGGCTTTACAGTGAGCAGCTCTTAGAAGTGTTTATGGGTTTTATTTGAAGCAGGATGCAGAGCAAGGGGACTGTTCTCTGTGTGTGTCAGACACCCTGGGCCACACTGCTGTGAGAACTGAACTGGGCAGGCTCCAGGTCAGAACAGTGTTTGCCATCGAGGTGCCAAACCCGTGGAGACACCTGAGCTCAGCTTGAGGGGAAGGGGATCTCCAGTAATTTTGACAGTTGCTGCCTGAAGTGGAATTGAGAGTGTGGGTGGAGGAAGGAGCCTGGTCTCCTTTTCTATGAGCAGGGTGAGCAACCCGAAAGCTACTCAATCTTATCACTTCTGGAGCTCAGATTAAACTTGGACCAGATCTACCTCTTTCTCCTGGAAGTAAATTCTGGAAAAACATCTGAAAGAACAATAATTTTCTTTCTCTTCTCACGCCGTATGTGTAATGCCACAGCGGTTGGGCTGCCTGCTCCTGGAGCAACTTTGTTGCAGCTAATTTTCAGTCCCTGACTCTGAGGTACCCAAATGTACGTTTTGTAAACTGCAGAGCCCTTGTGCAATCAGCTGGGGGTGCCCTGAGCAGCTGCTTCTGAAACTGTGGGGCTGTGCAGCAATTCCAAGCCCATGGGAGAGGGAAGCAGTGGGCAATGGGAGCGTTGCTGGAGGAGCTGGAGATGCACAGACAAGGTGTCCTGCCCAGAGCCCCAGGCAGGATGAGCAGTTGTGGCCATTGCAGTTTGTATGGACACAGGGCACTTGAATTAAAAAGAAAAGAAAATTTTTTAAAAAAAGGCAATATGTTGTTAAATAGAATACAGCTTAAAATAACTTTTCTAAAGTTTACTTTTGTAAATATAAGCTGTTTGACCAACGGCCTGCTTCCAAAATAAGAATATTGCTTTAATTGCAGAATTAGCCGGGCTGAGGAGATTTGTCTGATTATAAAATGTCAGAGAGATTATGACATTCTCCACTGTTGCATATGTGAATTTATTTTTAATTTTGCTGTTGGGTGGCTGATTTTTGTTGACTGTCCCACCACTCTTACAATTAGTTATTTTTATAGACATTTGTCCATGGAATAGATTCATGGTGCTTTAAGACAGGTGACTTAGGCAGAGATCTTCAGAAGTAACTATATCTGCCTGGATTTTCAGCAGCTTTATGCATGTGAAGGGACACAGTGGTTTCCTTTTTTTAACCTGATTTAATTCAGCTTTCCCAAGGTGATTCTGCTAATGATGATCTAATTCAAACCAGGATGCTTAGCTCCAAGGCAGGCTGTTTTTCTGTTTAAAGACCAACAGGAGGGAATGCTGTAAGGCAGAGAGAGGCTGAAAGCAGCTTATCTCAAACTAAAAACCAAAAGAGTTCTAGGAGGAAACATTGCTTCCTGAAATCACTGAAAATACAGATATAATCACAGAATCACTGAGGTTGGGAATGCCCTCCCAGCCACTCAAGTCCAAGCTGTGCTTGTGTGGGGACAAGTCCCCACCTTGTCCCCCAGCCCAGAGCACTGAGTATCACGTATAGGGCTGGGGACTCCAAACCTCCCTGGGCAGCCCCTGCCAGTGCCTGACCACCCTTTCCATGGAGAAATTCCTCCTGAAATGCGAAAATAAATACCCAAAACACGTCACCATGCACCTCTTTCTTCCCAAACAAAGTTTGCAGAGCCCAGCTTGCTGGTGCTGGTGCGTGAGAACTCAGGATATGGTGCAGACTGTTGCATTATGAGATCTTATGCTTCCATCTGTTTTTTATGGCTTTTGATTTCACTAGTTGAGAGGCATCCTACCTTTCCAATTTCCTTGATTAGCTGCAGTTAGGAGGTTCTGAATGTGTGTCTATTTGTAATCTTATATAATTGACTCCAGGCAAATTGTTTATTTTTAGTGTTTGAGTAACTGAGATGAAAATTTTTCTTGCATTGTTAGCACTCATCCAGGTGCTTTCTTTCATTTAAAATAATGAAGTTGTTCAAAAAAAGAACCCAAGTCCTTTGCATGTGAACATGTGCTGCATGTCTGATTTCCTGCTTTTTAAAAAAAAAAACAGGAGAGACACTCAGATTTACAGACTTTGAAATCTTTGTTCAAGTTTTGTAGCTGAGATTCTCCACAGCGGTTTTGAGTATGCTTCTGGGCATAATCTAGAGATTAGAGAAACAAAAACTTGCAAATTTGCAATTTCTGAGATTTCTGACTAAATTGTAAACTGTTTCTTTTCCTTTGTAAGTGCTGAACCAAAACAGAAAGGTAGTAAATATGAGTGAGAAAGCAACTTGAATTATTTCAGTAGAAATTTAATAAAAGATTGTATAAGACTCCCAGGTAACTTCAGAGTGAAGAGATGTGATTTAAATGGCTTGAATCTGCTTGGTATAAATTATTTCTGTGTATCAAAAGCTAGACCATTATAAATATTTTTTTTAAATTTTAAGCAATAGAAAGCGTAGTACTTAACCTTACTTGGTGGAAGAAAGAGTTACTGTAAGAGGTTAATATTTAGGAAAACAGAGCAATGCTGTATTTGCTCTAAAAAACGAACCTTCTGGTTTCCCCTTTACCCCATTTTTTGGGGCTATTATGTTTTGATAGAACAGATATATTAATAACTGATGAATAAACCATGATAACTTTCTGTTAAATAGAGGAGTGAAATTAGCATTAGCCTCTTAATCTCGATGATTGGTTTAAGACTAAGTCATTAAAACCATAGTTAGAGTAAGTCATTTATTCTGTAATGAATTCTGTAATCAATAACAATAAGGGATTTTGTGAAGTCATTATTTTCCTGAGTAAAATGTGGCAGAGTGTTTAAATCCACTTTTTTTCCCCCCATTTACCGATCTGTTTATTGCTATTCATGTTATTTATCCTTGCACAAAGTCCACGCTTTGTGGAAGTTCGCAAGCAATATTCCAGCTCTCAGTTAAGTGGCAGATTTAGTAGTCTAGGGAATAAAACTCGTGGCTCCAGAATTGCCTCTCCTGTAATAAGTTAGTCAGAATTTTCAATAAGTTATTTAAAAAAGCCCCAAAACCCAACAAAACACCACTTCTTTTATTGTAATTCATTTACCTGCTATGAAGAAAGAAATATATGATTGTATTTTCAAGATAAAAGGATGATTTACTGAGATAATTTGGCATATTGCTCTCAATCTTAAACAAGTCTATGTCTAATAAGCCTGGGATGCAGCAGGTTCTTGTGTGATGCAGAGAATAGGGAATGGGGCCAGGAATTTTCTGCGGGTTGTGTTGAAGTTTGACTGGGTAGTGATGATCAGTATTAATCCAAAAGCCTAAAACATCTTTATATTTTATTTTTTTTAATGGCATCAAGACAATTTTGGTACTGAGGTAAAGAAAGAATGGAACTGTGCAAGTGACAGTGTTTTCTCAGTAAACTGGCAGGTAGTTTTGCGTTTTCTACTGGCAGAATTGAGTGTATCCTTGAAAGCTGCTTCAGATATGAAGAAAAGAATTCAGCCAAGTTAGTTTTGTGTCGCTTGTTTGCCCTCCCAGACCTTTGGCTTCTGGATTCTGGTGTCATTCTGTGAGCTGAGCTACAGGTACTGCACAGCTGTCACCTTGACCTGAGATAAACATCCCTGCCATGCTTGATACTTGCCTGCTATTATCAAATGCAAGAAAAACTTGATGCAGATGAAGTTGTTCATTTCAGAGTAAACTAAGCTGATTTACTGTTTGCTTGGGAGAGGTTAAGAACATAAACATGGACAGCTGTGGGAGTGGAGGGGGTGGGAAACAGTTCATCCATGTTCCTGAAGCACTTCTCAGTGTGATCTGGCACATCTTCAATTGAATGATCCACACATCTTTGTGTTTTTAAGTAATTTTTCTGGTGGCCAAAGAAAAGGAAACAGTGAAGGGTGAGTGTTGACAAGTCTTTGTGTTTCTTATGTTACAGTTCTGAGTAATAGGTGTGTGCTGAGTGGTCAGAGTGTGATAAGAAATGGAGAACCAACAAGAAAGCATTGCTGACCTGCTGATTTTGTGTGGGGTTCATAGACTCGCAGAATGGTTTGGGATGGAAGGAACCTTGAAACTCATCCAGTGCCACCCCCTGCCATGGGCAGGGACACCTTCCACCAGCCCAGGTTGCTCCAAGCCCCATCCAACCTGGCCTT
>JAWMRA010000020.1:3383499-3442082 GCA_035584735.1 Pseudotriccus pelzelni
ATGTAGTTGCTTAGTTTGCTTAGTTTTTATATATGCTAGTAATAAATCCTAATATTATTTTCTCCCCAATCGAATCTCTTTGTCTGCATAAACTTCTCTCACCTTAGAGCAATTTGTGGGGGTGTGGTACAAAAATTGACCCCTAGGCAAACCCATGACAAGGACACAGGTAGGAAGCTGGGGCTCACTCTCCCACTCCGAGGGCTGAAGTTGGTTATGTTTCCTACACAAAGATGAGCTTCTCTGGCCCATAATTATCCCAATTACGGCTTTTTGGGCAGCATGGTGCCTTTGGCATCATGTAAGAACAGTGATTTCCAGCTTGTGACATTTGGACATCTGTCATATTTTCCAGGGATCCTCATTGAGCCCCTCAGAGCCCACCAAAGCCTCAGCCCCTTCACGCCCAGAGCTCCAGGCCAGGCACCCCCAGTCCTCTCTTGTGTTGCAAACCCACCTGTGGCCAACCCTTGGCTTGCGGGTACCCTATTCCCTCAGAAATGGGGATTATCCAGGCCCTGGGAGCAGGTGGGGGACTTAGAAAGGATCTCAGTGGGTGACTGATAAGGGGCTGATTGATAAGGAAGCCACAACCAGGAGGTGGACAACAGTGCAAGCAGAGTTTGCAATCCTAAAGCCCTTGTTCCTTCCCTGACCCTTCTCCTGCCTGAGGGAACTCCAGGCTGGCAGATTTCTGCCTCTTTTGCTCCCAAAAGACAGACAGAAGCAGTTGGTACATCCTGTCTGGGTGATCTCACCTGGCTTTGGGAAGCCAGTCAGGTCCTGTGGACTGACCCCTCTGCTGCAGACAAGCTGAAATCAAACCCAGGGGCTAATTAGGCTCGTTTCTGAGTGCGGATATTCCTTCACCACAACTTGGATGAAGATCAATTGCTCTTACAGGGAGCCAAAATGTCTTCAGATGGGACCAGCTTTTGAATTCAGGGCTTTGTTTGGAGGCAAAACGCTTTATTACTCAGTGCAAAGCCCCTAGCCACGTATTCCTCCGTAGTTTCTAAATATTTTTCCGCTTGTTGATGCCAGGCTTTGGCATTTAACGAGAGCCAGGTGCCCGTGGAGCAGCCTGGTCCCTCCCTGGCCTTCCCCTGCCTGGGCTGGGGCTGGCTTCAAATGAATTCATAAAGAAACGGTTGTGTTGAGAACAGGCCAGGTAATTGTCCTTCTCTTGTGCAAAGTCACAGTGAAATAAAATGTTTTATTTATTTACGCAGCTTTTCCACCTCCTCATTAACGAATGAAGCCCCCCGATTTCGCTCCTTTGAGCAAAACCATCTGCAGTTTGCCTGTGTGTGCTGACTGTTTCTGCTTCCCCGCCTTCCCCCGTCGCTCTTGGCGCACCACGGAGCGCGTTAAGCAAAAAGCCACCCAAAGGCACTTTTAATCCTTTTTTTTTCTTTTCTTTTCTTTTTTTTTTTTTTTTTTAATGTATAACAGTTATGCCTGAGTTACAGAAAGACACCTACAGGCAGCAGGTAGTTAAAGCAAAACCAGTTTTCTCTTTCTACTATTCTACTCCATATAGCTGAATAAATTATGGTGCGATTATATATATACACACGCACGCACGCAGGCACCCACGCACCCACACTCACACACGGAGCAAATGGCTATGAGGCAAACACAGAAGCGACATCTCCGCAGTTACTAGGAATAAGGAATGCCCTATAGTGCTATGTAGATATTCCCCGGGTAGGTACATGGAGGTGTTAAGGGATGACGGGTTAGAAGCATTAAATACACAAAAAGTCTCGGAGCGACAGGAGCCGATCTGCTGAGCTGCTGGACACAGTGAGGCGATGTCCATGTTGTGGGGAGAGGTCAAGGCAGGGCTGTGGGGATGGCAAAGAAACCCACTTGGTGCTGTTCCTTCTCCCCAGGGATGGCAGGTCTCGTCTGCAGGCAGGGAAGAGCTGAGAGAATGTCCCCAGGCCGTGTCCCTGCAGGTCTCATCTGCAGGCAGGGGTGAGCCGTGAAGCTGAGACGACATCTCTGGAGTGTGTCCCTTCGCTCGGCGAGTTGGTTGGAGGAGGTGCAGACCGATTTTTGGGTTCCCAGGCACCCTCAGAGTCACCAGGAGTTGAGTATCTGCTCAGTCCCTACTAGGTCGGTGTCAACCGGCCACGACCACGTGTCCCTCAGGATCTGATTTCGGGTCTGATTTGACGTAGTCTCAGAATCACAGGATATTCTGGCGTGGAAGGGACCCACAGGGATCACAAGTCCAGCTCTTCAGGAATGCCTGCTGTCCAGCACTGCCACTGCTACTCTTCCACACTCACTTTTGTTTCACCTTCAAGGTACCTCCCTCTGTTCTGCCCCCCCTCCCGTCCCACCCCACCCCTGAGTTTGTCTCTTGTCAGCAGAACTGAGGTTGGCAATCCAAAAAACAAAACGAAACAAAACAAAGAAATACTTTGACTGTCATACATCAACGTACCTTAAAACAAAGAAAGGAACAAAAAAAAAATCCGGAAATCAAACCCATCCCACCCCAAAGATTCTGGAATGTACTCTGAAAACACACAATAGGCAAATTTCTACAGTTCATCTCCCCTCCCCTTTTTTTTTTTTTTTTTTTTTTCTTTTTTTTCCTTTTTTTTGGTTTTTTTTTTTTTTTTTTTTTTTTTTTTTTTTTAAACTAGCACGGCACTCACTGTGTTTTTTAGTATAAAAAAAAGTCAACTTTCTATAAACATACAGCACATGACCAAATTTCCAACTAATGTACAAAGTGCGACCACAAGGGAAAGGTCAGAGAAGAGCTATTTGTGCTAAGCATGGGGCGTTCTCATCTTCCTCTAAGAATCCTATTTACAGCAGTGCCCAGGTGGCCACGGACTTTCTGGTGAAGGTAATTGGGAAAGAAGTTTCTGCAGTGCTCCCTCTTTTTAACAGCTTTGATTTCTGGGTCCTGCACTGGGTGCTGAGCTCAGGTTGAGTCCTCCTCGACGAGAGCTCGCGGCGAGGACCGACTGTCCACTGGTGAGGGATCCTTGGGAGACGTGCGTGCACACACAGGAGGAGGGGTAAGGTAACAGAGGAGGTAAGAGCAGGACAAGCAATTCTCATGACAAACTGGAACTCTCCTTCTGGTTCAGAAGGCAGCAAAGAATGCATTTGGTCAGGAATTTCAGTACAGGGGACAAGGGTCAAAACTGGCTGGGGCAGTAACGGGGCAAGTCACCAGTTACAAACCCCATGTTCCAGTGGCAATGAGGATGTAGATCTGAAGGTGCTCCCAGGGAGGGAATCATCAGCATTTGGCCTCTAAATGCTGTTAAATATAAGAAAATGGTGGGCTCTGTTGTTTTAGAAGTTGACTCAGGACGAAGCTGAGACACAGGAGCAAGTTTAAGCAGATGTTTCAGTCACTGATCCCTTCACTGGTGTCCATCATGGAGACACCGTTGATTCCTCCCTTCGTGTGTGACTGGAGGTTACTGCTGAGAATGGCATTTAAGCCAGGACTGGAATTCAACAGGGATCAGGTCTAACATGTAAACACTACAAACGAGCAGGTTTTTTGTTGCTTTCCAAGATCTCAAACTGGAGCGAAGCAGGGAGAGTCATTCAGCTAACACAACCAGTCCAGGGAGTTTTAGCTCATCAGTCACCTTGAGAAAATCAGTCCCTTTGGCCTCACCTGCTCAAGCAGCTGTAGGTGCCACATATTGCCCTGAGATAGGATATAAGGAATGCAAGCGCTTCAAAAGCTTTGAGATCCAAGGAATGTTCTAGAGAGAAGCTTTGTTTGTGATACAGCTGGACAAGCAGAAGCTGAACTGGGATTTCTGGAGGATAAAGGACAGGAATCAGCCTCAGGATGCAGATCTCACCCCTCGCAGGGCTCCTGCACAGACACATCCATGTGAGAGGCCAGGCTGGTCTATGAAAATGCTTTTGGGAATGTAGAGCCGGCCTTGTCAGAGCCATAAAACAAAGCTGATGGAAGCCACATGAGCCTCCAAGAGGTTGCTGGGTAACATCAGAAACCAAGCCCTGCTTTGGTCAGGACAGGTACTTCTCCATATGGCTCAAGAGAAGTGGCTTGGTGGTTCATGATAAATGATGCTGGAGCAAGGCAGGGGATAATGCCCCGGAAAAATATTGTTTCAGCTGCAAAAACAAGAACAGGTTATTTGGGAAGAATGGAAGAAGCAGCAACAGCAAAGAGAGCAAGTGGGAAGTGTCTCCTTTAACAACCCAGGCCAGACTCATCCCACATCATGGTCCCTCTTTATGACCAGTGGACAAAAGCAGACATTCACTATCCCAGAGATATCAAATAGTACTTGTATTATAAACTCTAACAGCCCATAGATGACATTAAACACTGCCTGTTGTCACTGGACTTCACACACCAGCTCCTGGTGGCACAGATTCTCTGCTTTTGAGGATTTATCCCTGGGGCAGCTTTCCTTGCCCTCCGCACATCAAATGTCTTGAAGTGAATCCTCTCAACACAGGAAGATGAGGGGGAAAAAATCTGTAATATTACATATCTGCTTAAGAATCATCAAGGATCATCCCCACATGCAAAAGGGAAACGATTTAAACTGTGCGTATCAGAGCAGTGCAATGAGGGGACACAAAAGTGAGAGCACTTTTTTTCACTGCTGGAGAAAAGTGGGCTGATAAATGCAGAACAAGATCTGGCTTAGACAGAGAGAGAGAGAGAGAGGGGGGAAGAGGTTCTACCACCAAAATAGAAAGCAGAGGGAAGGGACCAAGAGACTGAGTCGTACAGAAGAGTACATGGAATGAGAAGGGCGTGGGAAGAGCCAGGAGGATGGATGGGACAAACATTTCTCCTGGCAGCAAAAGGATAAGGAATGTCTTGGGAAGGTAAATCTTTTCCTGGACTACAGAGAGGTGCAATCTTGCATCTGAGAGCACCTTTCCTTCCAAGCTGCTGTTAGAAAGACTCCTCAGGTCCCTTTTACCCCATACTCAGTGAGAGATGCAGCAAAGCACCTTCAGACCAAGCACCGTTTCCTTTCAGGTGACCCCTGTAGAAGAGCCTGGCTTTGAACACTGAGCTAACGAACACCGCTGACTCTGCCCTCTCTTTGCTCTCAGGGCCAACTTCTCTCCAGCTGAGAGAAGGAAGGGCCACCAAAAGTCCTCACCCTTCTCAACTGCATAAGCAACAGCTCCTACGCTACCGGGTGTATCCTCAGCCCTTCCTCTGTGCTATCACATCTCCCGCTGCTCCCCGGTGCCTGTGTCCTTTCAGTGACAGTCAGGTCTAAATTGGTCCATAAAAGGAAAAGTAAATGTTGCTCGTGTGTGTGCCCATCATCTCCAGCCCTCATGCAGCAATTTACATTTTCCAAAGGTCCCAGGCTGGATGGATCTCCATCCTGCCCCTGCTCAGCAGCAATCTGGCCCTGCTTTGGGAGGCCACCAGTGAGGATGGAGGGTAGAGTGGGGTGGGGAAATTTGCTGTCACTTTAATGTACGTTTTTCTGCGTTTGTTTGTCTTTGTGGTTTGTTCTTTTTGTTTTTAAACAAGTTCTTTTATTTGGTCCATAGGTCTTCTGTGGTCTCGATTTATATCACCCTTAATGATCAGCTTGGTTATTCCTTCCTATACATTCACCAAATTTACAACAATGGAAAGAAAAAGAAACAAAATGAAACATTTCTCTGTTTTTTACAGAAAAAGGAAAAAAAAAGATCGATTTGGCTTTGACTATGCCAGCTACCTAGATCAATGGAAAGTCCTCAAGTGTGGGCGAAATGCCATGGCCAGGTAGTTTAGTAGAGGGAGGGCATGAACTCGGGATTAATAAATGTACCCAACGCGCTGTCTCTGGCCACAGGAGGAGTCACGTCACAGAGGCCACAGGTGCCTCTGGGGTGCTCTGGAGGAGCTGGATACTTGGAGAGTCCTCCCGCTCTTTCCCGTCTCCTTTGCAGCTCAAGTTGGTGGAGGAGGAAGGGAACTGGGAAGGAGTAGGGTCCGGGTACAGGCAGATCCCTGGAAGGCTGGTGGTGTTTTCTCCAGTGGTTCCAAGTTGCTGGAGCAGGTTGTTGGCACAGTTGGACTCTTCAGTAAGCTTGGCCTGTCTCTACTGGAAGGAGACCCAGGACGGCAGAATGTTCTCCCAGCTTCATCCTGCGCTGTGTCGACAGACTCACATTCTTGGCCAAGTAATCGACAGCAGCTGAAGGGGAGGGGAAAAGAGAAAGGGTGAGAAAACAGCCCAAAATTAGCATTTCGTGGCCATGACTTGCAGCACTGAAGGGTGTGTAACCATCATGCTCTCACAAAGAGGGACCCAGCACAGCGGTAGTCACAGGCACGAGGGTGCTGCTGCTCTCCTGAAAGAGTTCAGACAGAGGATGGTCCTGCCACAAACATGTGCAGGACAGAGCCTGCGGGGGTTCAGCACACTGGGGTGTGTGGAGGGCACTATGCTGCTCTGGGCCCTCAAATCTCTCTGTGAAGCCACTGAAAAGAGCTAAAATTCTACCTCTGCCATGGAAAATATTGTTTCCAAGGGAGCTGCCTGAAGATGAGCCTGAGCAGAAGGCTTGGAATAAACCTTCCAGGCTCAGCTCCCTGTTGACAAAGCCAGCTCCTGCTCTCAGTGTGGAAATGATTCCAGAGGTTTCAGTGGAAGCTCACCAAGCCTGGACAGGGCTTGGACCTGGCTCATCCTCTGGGTGCTGACTCAGCTCTGGGAGCTCTGCTGCCTGCCTTCCTCCCCAGGGAAACTGCTTCCCCTATCCCCATCTGGGTGAGGAACAGCCCCAGCTCCTGAGGCGATGGCACATCCCAGCTCGCCTGCCTGACCCGTGGTCGGAGGGGGAAGAGGACCAAGGCAGGATGGTGACATTGCTCATTAGCAGAGTTTCAGTCAAAGTCTCTCCCTCTCCCTGGCTTTAATGTCTCAAATTAGATTAATAAGGAGCTGGCAGGAGATGTACAATCGGTGCCAATGAGTAAACAAATTTCAGCCATCAATGTCTTGTCATCCTCCTGCCCCAGAGGAGGTCCCTTCCACACACAAATTCTTATTAGACTTGTCATATCTATTAGGATTCCTTTCACGCTTCTGCGTTCCATCACCAGCATCATTAACACAGCTCCGGCCTTTGGGAATGGCCAGGACCACATTAATCTGGCATCCCTGCTCCTCGTGGGCTGGGGAAGTGCCAGAGGGAAGGGAGTGGGCTTGGCACAGGATGAGCTATCCAGAGCTCACAGGAGGGAGCACGGAGTCCAAAAGCAGCAGCTGGGTCAGTGGAGCTGGACTGGTGCTCCTGGGTACACCGGGCTCTGGAATGTTGAGTTGTGGTGCCTCTACCTACAAGGGGGGTGTCCAAAGGATTAGACCCCACGTTCCGGCTCTCATCCAGACCTTATCAGCCTGGTCCCCTGATGTTTCAGGTAAACCCATTAAATGATGCCCTTGAGAGGCTGTAGGTGAAGAGGAATTTCACTACTCACACCCTGAGTGTGTTGTGACTGTACCTGTTGTCACTTGTGCTCTGGGTGAGCTCATGGGGAGCTTGGGAAAGGAGGGAGGTGAGGGGTCAAAGCTGGTCATCCTGCCCTGAGCAGCACTAAGCCAAATCTGAGAATCATGGAACCATTAAGGCTGGAAAAGCCCTCTGAGATCACTGAGTCCAACCATCAACTCAGCACTGCTGTGTTCACCACTAAACTGTGTCCCTAAATGCCACATCTACACGTCTTTCAAATCCCTACAGGAACAGTGATTCCACCACTGCCCTGCGCAGCCTGTGCCAGGGCCTGACAACCCTTTCCAAGAAGAAATTGTCCCTAGTATCCAACCTAAACCTCTCTGGGTGCCATTTCAGGCTGGGAGCTTTTTGTGCGATCGCTTGTTACCTGGGAGAAGAGGCTGACTCCCACCTGGCTCCACTCTCCTGTTAGGGAGAAATTGGAAATTTTTGATGGAAATCCTATGCTAAAAAAAAATACTAAACTCCAAGTATTGCTTTCTGTGGGTAGTGCCCGTGGGAAGAGTTCAAAGGCACCAGGATATCCCACGCCAGAAGCCAAGGATACAGTTTGTTGGTTCAATAGGGCGGAAGCCAAAAGAAACCCAGGAATTTACTGAAAGTACTTTGGGTGTTTATTTGCTTTTAGGAAAGAGAAAGTGTGTCTGGGTTTGTGTTTATAAAACAGAGAACAAGGAGGAGACAAGTGGGGAGAGAGAGATTCTCTGCAGGCCAGATCTGAAGCCTATCAAAGCCATAGAGCTCTTAATTCCAAGCCCTGGTTTTGCACCCACCATAAAAACTCCCCATTTTTATTATATCACTGTTCACTTAAAAGAGATTTGATACTTTTTTTTGCTGCATCAGAGAAGGGAGAAAACATATGACCTGAACAGAACACAAATAAATGATCTTGTGGAGGTCACTTCACATTGATGGGCATCTAAACAGCACTGGAAAAGAAGTGAGGAATTGAAAAGGAGGAGGAATTAGAAGTATCATGTATTAGCATGCTGCTAAATATAACATGCACTGAGAAAGACAGGAAAAATGTTGTTGTATCAAGGTCAACTTCATGTAAGTGATTGCTCTAACAGGACTAATTACCAATGAAAACTGTTTCCTTGCAGAGATTATTATAAACGGAATGACAGAAATCAGGAAAAAGGGGTAAATTAAACATAAATAGAGCTGTGTGAGGAGATTTTCATCAATGTAAGGAGAGGCCCAAGTGAAAACTCCTGCAGCAAACCAAGACAAATCCTTCTTTCTCTTTCCTCCTCCTTTGCTAGTCTCTTTCTCCCAGAAAACATAGCTCATCCTCCTTATTTTATTTTTTACACACATGGGTGTGACTAACATCTTGCCCAAGGGAATCTTTATTGGAAATACATGGTATTGGAATTTGTTTAAGATTTTTATCAATAGCACGTGTGTCCAGCCTCACATCCAGAAGCGAGGGGAAGGTCAAGGGGTCACAGATCAAACTCCTGGAAAACAAAAAAACGAGGGGTGTGGGGAAGCTGCTATTGATCCCGTCTGCCGCCACAGCCGGTTCTCATTTAGCTGGAGAAGTTAAAGACATTAAAGGGCTGTGACGGAGAGGGGAATAAAAAGCCACAGCCAAATGGAAGGAAAGGTCACTGAGGACAAGCTCTGGGCAAGCAGGAGTACTCCCGGAAGAAGAGGATGCACCTTTAACCCCCCCCACCCTGATCACTGTCTCACACCACCACACTCATTATTAGTTTAACAGCGGCAGGTGAGCCCTTTGCCAGGCTCACCAAGGATTTCGTGACCCAGCCATTCTGCAGCAGAAACAGACCCTCCCAGGGTCTCTCTGCCCTTCAGGTCTGAGGTTTAGGTTCAGGATTACAATTCTAGTCTCACTCCAGCTCTCCCAGAATCCCAGCCCAGCTGACAGACTGGATTAACGTGTTTTGTAGTAAAACCTCTGAGTATGGTCCCAAGCCTTGCCTTGGGGAGGGCAGGGGAGGAAGACACACAGTGTTTGGCATCACCAAGGGGTGGCATCAAAATCCCGGATTTCCTTTGGCTGAGCAGGGTGAATATGTTGTAGGGCTTTTGGAGAAGCGACAATTGGAGATGGGCAAGAAGAGGGGGCTGGAAGTCATCCTTTGGTAATAGAAATGTTTTACCTAAAATATTTCAATTGGAACTTTTGAATTGCACTGCAGAGGTGTTGGGGAGGCTGTGCGGAGCAATATCCACCCATGTCTGATGAATAAACTCCTTTTTTCTCTCTGGATGGACAGATTTCCATGGGAATCCCTTCCAATATATGGTATTTGAATCTATAAGACAGAATGGTATATCCATACCTTCTCGTATTCCCTCCCTCTCCTCTCTTGTTCCCTGTGCAGGGGAGGGGGAATATGACCAGAGCACTTACTTTGTCCGTACTGTCCATACTGGTATCCAGCCACTGGGTCCACACTGTAACTGGTGGTGCTGTAGGTGGGAGGGCAGTAGGACTGGGAAGTCGGGAGGCTGTCCACGGACTTGATGGAGTCACTCCGCTGGCTGCAGCTGGCAGAGATGGAGTTGGTGGTGTCCAGCCCACCGTGAAGGGGAGAGATGGAGAAGTCTGCCTGGGCCTGGGGAGGGACCCCGCTGGGATTGCTCAGGATGCTCATCACCTGCAGAAACACAGGAGACCACACATCATGGCTGGAGGAGAAAGGGAGGGTGCAGCTGCCTTCATGCAAACCAGGGAGAAAAAACCTATATATAATGGTGCTCTATAAAATACTGTATCAAAATAGGTTTGGCCAGGCTGGAGAGTGGAGGTCTGCTCCCACCAAATAACACCAGACAGACCCCACAGCTGGCTTATCTGTGCCTAACATCTTATTTGAAAGCCCTTAACAGGGAAAATGGAGAAGTTCCTTCATAGCACACTCAATCTCTGGTCTTTTTTTGCTGCCCTGCCACAGCATTTGCTGTGCAAGGAGCACTGGAGAACGGAATAAATGTGGGACAAACCTGCTCAACACGAACTGCCAGGAACTGGCACCCCTGCCTTCTGATGCACAGAAGAGGAGACATACAAAACAGGGAGCAAAAGTCCGTATTTTCCAAAAGGGACAGTGCAGACAGCCCCTATCTTGGGAAGCTGGAGCAGGGCTTGCTTTAACAAAATCCCTAAACAAACCAGATGCAAACCCTTTCTGGCTTTGATGCAGATTCAGCTTTAGGGACTGAAATGTCAAAGTTCTCTTTACCCCCAAATGTTAAAGGATAACAGTTCCTGGTCCAGCTCATTTCAGGGCAGTGCTTGGTTTGAAAAGGTAATTAAATTTGCACACAACCAATCTTCCTTCTTTGAGACCCGAAACAGATGAACTATTTTTTTTTCCTCTTTTGCAGCAAAAATGCCAGATTTCTTCCTGCGGGCGAGCTCGGGGTAAGGCTCTACCTCTGCCCTTCACACGGGGCCCTGATCCCGCCAGGGCTTTAATGCAATTGCCTTCTGCAATCAGCAGAATTACCCCGCGGCTGCCAAGTTGGGAGCGTAAAGAGTTTGCAGAAGGCCGGGAACTCCCGGTGCCTCCCGGTTGATCCCGCAGCCGCCGCGGGCGGGGGGAGAGGGAACAGTCACCTCGGGGGGCTCGGCCGGCACTCAGATGCCGAGCGGCTCCAAATCTCCGAATTTAGCATAACCTTATTGACATCAATTAAAGTGGCAAATTGGAAATATTTGGAGCCTGGCAAGTGGTAAAATGAGCCCTTTATCCCCCAGCAGCGGCCTGGTGAGTTATTGTGCAGGGGCTACATTCTCTGGAAGGACACAAGAGGGGTTGTATAGGGAGAGCAGAGTCTCCCCTTCCTGCTCACCCCGACACCTTCCCCATCCCTCCTCCCTCACCTTCCTGCCGGAGCGAGGGCTTATGCTGAATGATCAGCTCCACATCGGCCTTTGCTTTCTAAAGCTTCTCCTCCCCCCGGAAGGACTCAGGAGACCTGCAAAGACGCTTTGCCTTGATGTAAAACCACCCCCAGGCTCCGCCGGCCTGAGATCCTTTCCAGGCATTTGTCTGGGAGGGGAATTCGGGAGCAGGGGTGGCTGGAACCCCGTGGAGGAGGAGACAGTGGGAGGGGGTTAATTAAAAAGCCTGGAAAATCAATCTAACCCCGACCACGGGGTTTGTCTGTAGTTGGAAGAGAGACACAGGAACGAGCTTTGAACAAGAGCAAGGTAAGTAAAAACTACGCAGTGGCAGCAGCACAGAGCCCAGACAGGGTTCATTTACCCTCTCCTCCTCCTGGGCTCTCAGCCTGCACTGAGCTTAGAGTTTGCTGCTGGTCTCCAAAAGTTAAAACTGGCTTAGCTCTCTCTGCAGCACGGGGTTAGACAGAGCCTAAATGACCTCCAGCTCTTCAGCCCCTCCAGGCACAGCTAATCACAGTGATTAAGCCTGGAGGTATGTGGATGAAGATGTTCAGCCCTAACTCTGCCAAAATGTGCTCCTGGAGCTCCCTGCCCCACAACAGCCCAAAGACTGGGGGATGAAGAAAGGAAATTGCATTTAAATACGCAAGACAGTGGATTAATACACGAAAAGGGCTGTCATGCCTTCCTGGGTAGATGTAACATAAACCCCTCTGCCTCAGGGCTTATGCAGTGGGGAAATCATGGAAGTGCAGCCTGGAGGTAGGTTTTCCAGCTGCAAAGTTATTTGCTGCCTTCCACTAAAGCCAGGTCATGAACTTTGATCCGGCTCAGGCACAGATCCCCTGATCCCAGCGGCTGCAGGCAGAGCTCAGTTTGGCATCACCTGGGCTGGGGGTGTCACACACCTCTGCCCTGATGGGTATCCAGGACACTCACACACACAGCAACCACCAGACAGGATTGGGTTTCATTCACAAGCAGAATCCGATGTTAAAAACAATACACATGCACAGAACCACAGATGGATGAATTATGAGTTATTTTCTGAAAACTCCAGCTCAGGCAGCACAAAGCCAGGCTGTTTATCCTTTCCATTCCTGAGCTGTCCAGGTCTGGAAGTGCTGCTTGGCTGTGGATGTGCTGCCTGCCCTGCCAAGCCCTGCAGGTGCAGAAAAGATTTCCTGCACTGTAAAATGAAGGGCAACTGGAATCACTCAGAGAGCAGAGGGTTTCTAGTCCTCTCCCTCCTGGCCATCTCCCCAAAAGAGTCAGTCAGCTGCTTCATATTACTCTGAGAAAATAAAAGGCTCTTGGAGCAAGCAGAAGTCACATTAACACTTCCTTCTAAAAGGAAAGGGGGATGTAAAGCAATGCTGGTAAATGAAACCCAGATTCACACTCCTCAAATTCAGGGACCAGAGAAGAGACTTGCACAAATCCTGCTAAAAAAGTAATTGGCTTTAATCAGTGGGAATCAGGACTGATTTCTAATCCTAGCTCTTCTACTGACTCACAAGGGCTTGTGCAAGTCACTCCAGTTCGGACTCAACTCAACTAACCTTAGTCATGTGAAGTTCTAGTCTCTGCTAATCCTCCAGAATCCCTCGACAGAGAGATTGACACTTCTGAAGGACAATTCATCCCATCCCAAGACCTCTTGCTGCAAAAGACAGGCTGAATGTCCCTCTAGAAATCCAGGGTGAAGCATAAGGGCACGAGTATTTCCTCATGATGATTCCAGGGTAGATACAAGGCCGGAGAGAGGCTGGGGACACTCATCCCTGCTGGATGCTCCTGTGGATGTGGGTGACTGAGAGCTGCAGGTGAACCTGACAGAGGCTCTGTGGCTCAGCTGAGCCAGGAGCCCCAAAAATTTTGGATTCATCTTCAGCACTGACCATGGGAAGGATTTGCCTTTTCCAGGCACTCTGAGAGCAACCTGGGGCTGAGCTCCCCCGAGACTCTGTTTGCTCTGGTTTATCAGAGAGTGGCACCTGATCTTGGCCACCCCAGGACATGAAAGTGTCAGGAATAACAAGAGTGAACCAGAGATTTCTATTCCCTCTCCACCGTGTGGCCACCCAGCACAGATAACCCTGCACAAGCCCTCCAGCCCTGGCAGGCCCACGTTATCTGGCTTCTTGTTTCAGCTGAATAAACTCATTTTCCAGGCAACTTTTGAAGTTAGGAAAGTCTGAGGCATCTGGAGAAATCCCCTCCTCAAGAATGCAAAGTCCTTTTACTTTTTCTTTTTGACCTTGCTTTCTTATAATTTATTACTTCTTGGTGCATTATCATTACTAACTAAAAATCAATGCCCTCGTCACATCTGTAAGGCTTTATCTGGAGGGAAATCTGCTACCTGTCCATCACTGTGATTGACAGCCTTCCCTTTCCCCTCCCTCTCATCAGTTGTCTCTCCCTTTCCCCATTGCCTTTCCCTTTGCTGTTGTCCCACATCAGTCACAGGCGTGATATGGGCTCACACTTTGGGCTAAGTCAGTAACAGCCACAGTGCCAGGAGCCCTCAGCCTCATTTCTACCCTTTCCAGAGGTCATTTGTCATGGGAAGAGTGGGTTGGGATCCCAATGTGTTGGGGAGACCAAGGTTAATGCACAAAGACCCTCCTGGATGAAAGGACCAGCTCCCCTCTCACCTCCTGCTGCTGCCTCCCTCCCCACCCTCATCTCTGCAGCTCCCCCCTGTTCCCCCCGGGACGTTTCATCACTCTCTCCCATACTTTAAAAGAAGGGGAGTTAAAAAAATGTAATTAATTCCCTCCATTTCTGAGCTGGCCCTCAGGGCCTCTGGCCGTGGAAACTGTAGCGGGGGAAATGTGCACCCTTTATGATAAACGAAGGCGGCTTTGGAAAGGGAAGTGCAATTAGGACCTTCAATCTGTGCAATCAGGCTTCAGATTTTAGGTTGGGGGGATGGTTGGTTGTGTTGGGGGGGCAGGAGGGGCTCGAGGGGCAGACAAGTGATGAGGAGTGATAACACACAGATAGAGAAGGGTTTGAGAGCACTGGGGAGGGAGCAGAGAAGTTTCATGAACAAATCTTGCCCCAGCAGACCTCTCTGGGACATCCTCAGAGTCCCTAAATCTTCTTCCCTCCCTTATCAGCTTGCTAAGATACCCAGCTGATGGAGACATCAGGCCCTGGACCTGACAGGGTTTATATGCACCCCCTGTGATCCTACCCTGCTCCATGACCAGGAAGGTGTCGCAAGGAGATGGAACTCCAGCAAACAAAACCGTGGGGAGGCAGGATGTGCCTGCAAACAGCATTTCCCAGAGCGACCTCTGATTCTGTGGAGTCTCCATTTCTGGACACTCAATTTGACACAGTGCAGAGCATCCAAAATCAGAGGCTGCCTCAGAAAAATGCTGTGTTTAGAAACTGCTGAGCCTGAATAAAGGAGGGACGAAAAGATCCTCAACTTGCTGAAAGGCATTAACTCCAGAGGAGCTGCTGGGTGGTCCCAAAGGATTTCAGACTGGATACCAGGCAGGAAACAACAAGGGAAAACCAGAGGAAGGGTCTCCTGGCAGTGGCCAGTAATCCTGAGGCTGTGGTACTGCCTTCCTAGGAATGGGTAGAAATCCTCCCTCTTTGGGAAAGGCTGGAAATGTGGTCAGTTGGATGATTTGATGTTCCAACAGGCCAAAAGCACTGGGCAGTTCTGAATTGTGAGGGGTGTTTGGAGGCTGAAATTTCTCTCTGTTTCACCTTCTGTGGTGTTACAACTTACACCACTTTCTAGGGGATGGAAAGTCTGCCAGAGGCCTGATGGCTGTGATGGGAAACGTGCTGGATCTTAGGGATTTACTCACAACATGGACCAAGCTAATGATCCCCTCTGAGTTCCTCCACTAGGGCTTGGTCCCTGCCATCTGTGGCTCATTCAGCTTTTGCTCCGGGTCAGTCATGCCCTGTCCTTCAAGACTGGTTTTAGCTACCTGGTAGAGACCCAGCTTAATCTTTCCCATCTTTCTTTTGCAGTCTGTTCACCTAATCTTCTCCCCCTCCCTTGCAGAAGGCAACCCTTCCTCATGTTAATGCTTTTTGATCTCTGTGGATTCATTTTCACTTGGTGGGAAGAAGAAGAGTCGATTATTCTATAAATGCATTAAATGGAAACAAAATGAAGAGGTGACTGTAGTACTACTGAAAGCCAAAGAGAGAGTTAGGAGGAGATAAATACAGTTTCCCCAAAGATCTTCACTTGAAAGGAGGATAAATAAATTCAAATACGCCCCTAGGTAGGACTAAAATGACTTATGTAGCAATCACTAACGCTGCAGTCACAAAACCAAGCAATTAATTTTGAATATTTTTTAAACCACTAGACCCAGCTGAGTATCCCAGTATTCCAAACCAAACCAGTAAGTGCACCCATCAAATTTGCTGTTGCAATCAGGCCAAGGATCCGGACAGTGCTCCATACTTCCTGCACCTAGAAAATGCCTGATGTGGGCAATTGCAGTCCCTTCCACCTAATATCACTTCCAACCAAATTTTGGAGCAAACTGGCACTTCATGATATGTTTTAGTGGTGTTTGGTCAAAGGTTGGACTTGATAACCTTGGAGGTCTTTTCCAACCTTAATGATTCTCCTTTCAGGATAACATCACTGTCTTCAAGCACAGCCCTGGTTCACGCTGCCAAAGGAGGATGTGACTTAACTCCCTACTTTGTTTTTGTGGGGATTAAAGTTTAAGAAACCTGATGCTCCACTGTCTCATCTGCCCAGGTCTTTATAATCCATCCATCAGCGTGTGCTAAAGAGAAGAGTGGAGCTCACACAGTCTCACAAGTCCTTCCTGCTACAGAAGGACTCCAGGGCTGGTGTGGCTGCTGCTCTGCAGGGGAAATGTCTCTGTGTCCTACATTAACCTTCCACACTCCCTTGGAAAATGCACAGTGGCCACACAAAGTGTGGAAACCTGGGAACAGAACGCAATGTTCCTGAATCCTCCTCTCATTCCCTACACTCCCCTGGGACAGATCAAACCAGACCCCTTCAAAGTGGTCACAAACAGTTGCGTGTTTGGCCGCGAACAATAAACCCAGAAACATCATCAATGCCTTCCAGTGACTTCAAACATCTTGCAGGAGGTTCCAGTGCCGCAGGGGAGGGGTCTGGGTCACAGCAGGTGAAATGGAGATGAGCATTTGTGTCCTAAAATGACCTTGTTTCACTTGATGGATGAAAAGCTGCCACACACTGATGATGGAGAGGGCTTGGGGAGATGCTGGGAGTGGGATGGAGCTGGGGATGTGATGGAGAGCTGCAGCAAAGCGGAGCAAGGTGGGCTGCACGAGGGGGGGATTAGGGAAAAAAGGCGATGGGAAGTTATTACCTGATTGTTCAGGGCTATGGTGAGGTTCCACCTGGAGCACTGCATCTTGTTTTGGGCACCCTGCTTCTGTAGAGATGTACAAATTATAGAGAAGGTCTACAGAAAAGTTTCTAAGCTATACAAAAGAATGGGAAGGTCTTAACTACAGGGGTGAGAGAAATGGCTTAAGTGTGGATGGTGTGGGAAAGAGGAGCGGGCTCTTCTCACAGGGGAAATGCCACAAGGGAACCAGAAGCTCCATGGGGACATACATCCAATAAGGACTCTGAGAAATCCTGTGGGAGAAGTGGAATTTGGAGGGGAAGGGTGGCGGAATCACTGTGAATGGGAATTACATTAAAAGCTGCTTGATCTGGAAACAGGAGCCACTAGCCCTGGCATTGGGGCACCAAACTGCTGTCCCTGAGACAAAAGCAGGTGGAAAGGCTTTAGTAGGCTGCATAACCAGAGAGGAAATCAAGACATGCTGTGCCAGTGTGGAGTGGTCGAGGTAAAGGGGGTCCCAGTTCTACAGGCATTGATTTCACTAACAAGGAAAATCAGGAGATGTGGGCTCCTCCCTCCCAGAAACAGGAGAAACTCAAGCAAAAAGGCAAATGAGCACCTTGACATCTTAAAACTATCAAAGGCCTTTGGTTTTCATGCCCTGCTGAGCACCTCCCTCCTGAAAATGGCCACTTTGTGCTTTACTAACCATCAGCACCGTTATTCGTCTGGTGTTACCCGGGCACAAAGTGTTTTACCTGATTAAATTGGAATTGGTAAGGTATTTTATATAAAATAACCAAAAGAAGGCCAATGTTTCCCAAATGTGCTGGTCAGCAAATTGAGCCACCCCATCCCCCCAATTTCTACGCAGCAAAGTCACCACAGGCAAACTCCACCCTGAAGCTGCTCCCTTCCTTTAATCCTACATTTCTCTGTGAAGGCCAAGTGAATACATCAGAAAGTCTCCGTGGGAAAGTCCTCTGTTGAAATATGGAGCGTCTCTGGGGTACTTTACACACAGAATTAACTGCACGAACGTGAATCCTATTTGTGGAGTTTTGGAACTCAGAGAGGCACCTGGGGTGAGAAAGCGGGAAGGCACAACCACAGAAAGCTGGAATTCCTAACATTTCCAATCCCTAAGCATTTCCAAAATCAACAGAAGGACTCAGGTTAGATTTGGGTCTGGAAATGGGCTGGGCTTGTTTCTTTTCTTCTGCCTTCTTGGGTAAGCTCAGACCTGCTGATGGCAGACAGGGAAGGAAAAGCTTTTGGGGCTTGGAGAGAGATACAAAATAGCAAGAAATTAACAAACACCTCCCAACGCTTCATGCTAAATCAGCCCTAAATCTATGGCTGGGACATGAGGGAAGGCAGGGAAAGATCACGCGGCAGAACCAGGTCCCAGCAAATTAAAACTGCTTTAGAAACCCCTTTTATTCCTCTCTTCAGCAGCCCCACGGCCACAGAGACTAACAAAGCCAAACCAAAATTCACAGAAAGGCCTCCTCTTCCCCTCCTCCCTTTCCAGTTCTCTCCCTCATTTTATTCTGCTTCCCCCCGTTTCTTAGCTAAGCTGCTCTGTGCTCGCTCGCTATCACAGCCCCCCGCGGACACTGGTAATGGAGTGCTGGTGCTGACTTACTGCTCCTAAACAAGATTTCCTGAGATCCTTTGAGTCCTCTCCAGGCCCCCCCTCGCCTGCTTTTCTCTCCCTTTTTGGAGAGTGGAGGGGAGCCTCTATAAATGTGAAAGGAGCTGCACTACAAAGAATCCCCCGAGTGGCATATCCCAGCCCCAGGCGAAGCTGCTCCGTGCACTGATAGTCCCGGATCTGCTCTCGGACTTCTCTTTCTCTTCCCTCCCTCTTTCTCTGATCAATCAAGGGCTGTAATCAGTTAAGGTCCAGCTTAACTGCAGTGTAAGATACACCAGTTAAGCAAAGCCAATGCCTCCAGGGTTCCCAGCGTAAATGCGGAGAGGTCATGGGGAGATGAAATAGCGCTGATAAGTTCAGCAAGTGCAGGGCTGGCCAAGCTCACACCTCACACTTAATAACTAGAGCTGGCAAAAGAATGGAAGAAAGGGAAAATCACAGGTGCTTCCTATTGCCAGCTCCTTGTTTCCTTGCTCTCCCAGCTCCCTGCATTTTTTAAGGGGAGGGTTTCTCTTTCCAGCTCACCCCAAAGAAAGAACAAGCCAGATCCTGATCCTGTCTGGCAGCACCTTGAGTCAGTTTGGATCTTCTGAGGACGAATTTTTAAAGTCAGGACCTCTTTTTCCCTTACCCACAGGAAAACCACAGCTCCTGGGAAATGCCTTTTCCAGCCCTGCACAGTTCCATGTGTTCTCCCTTCGACTCCTCTCTGCTGCTAGGGAGCACTGTCGTGTTTTAATAGACAGGGAGCTGTTTGCTTTCGCCAAGCACGAACCTCCAAACCCTCCCAGGATCAGAAATCAGGGGTAGTGCAGCTGCATCCACCGGTGTGGAGGCATCAGTGCAAACAAATAATAGAAATAGAATAGAAGGAAGTGGAGATCCCTGCTGAAAACACTGGCTTTCCCAGAGTTATTCATCAGTTATTCTTACAGTTCAGCTATTCCAACCCAATCATCTCTCTCACTGTGTTGCTCCAAGACGTTTCCCTTCCATCCAGGAATGTCTATTCTCAGAGATGGTCCAGGGAAAAACGAGCTCTTTGTGTTCATCATTTGTAATCACCTTTACACTGTTCCTGCTCTGCTGGATCCAAACAATTTATAATTCCATAATATGCTTCTCCAAGAGGAGGTTGGGGACACTTAGACTGTGGAGGGGACTTCTGTGCAGGACATGCTGCTGTCTGCTTCCATTTCTGAAATTCCAGAGCTCCTTTCTGCCCCTCAGGATTCCCTCCCCATCAAATCCACTCACAAATTCTACGTGACTCTAATCCCACACTCATAACCCTGAACACAACCCAAGGTTTGGATCCAAGCACCACTGTGTTGGCTCCTGTCTAATTGGGCATTGCCCCACTAGGAGTTACACACAGGGGAAAAAAACATACAGGATTTATTAAAAATGATGCAGGCACACAAAGAGCAGAACAAAATCTTTAACCAGAAGTGATAAGAAAACCCTAAAGGATTGGAGTTTAGATCACTATCCTTCTTTGAGTCCGCCAGCTCTTTAAAAGCTGTTTGGACTGGAGTTTTTCTGTGGTCTTATAGGTGCTTACTTAAGCAGGGGATGAGATTAGTTCTTCCCTGGGTGTTTTGGCTGTACCTGGGGTCTGCTAAGTTTGCAGTGGTTATTTGTGTAGTCATCGCAAACGGGGGAAGCCTTTGAACAATAAAGTAGAAAGGCAGAAGCTCCTGGGCTAACACATCATTAACTGCACTTCTTTTTGTTTGTCTGGCACTATTTGATTTTGGCCATGTGTGTAGCTACTCCAAAATAAAAGATCTTTTAGAATTACAATATGCAGTGATTTTGAGCATCAGAGTAGCAAAATGGCTATTTTTAAAACCTCGCTTTCCTCCTGAACATCATTGACTGCCTTGAACTAACTGATTTTTAAGAAGAAAAAGATACTCTGATGAAAGGTAACTGTCTGCTGGCAAAGCTGTGCCTGTGCCAAAGGGAAGGGTCTTGCCTCATTAAAATTAAACCTTTTCCAAAGGAAAACAGCGATGCATTTCCTCAGTGGGTATGTGATAGAGCACATCCGTTGCTCTCCTGTACAAATGCGAGCAAAGAACTTTATTCATTAACCCCTCAACTCCCGACTGAGACACGAGCTCTACTTTACGAAAATATCTTGATCAAAAGCCTCCAAAAAATAGCAAATCCTCCAACTTGCTGAGTCATGCCCCTCGCTGCAATGCCAAGGGCAAGAGCGAAGGTATCACCCCCTTCTATTAGTGGAGCAGAATTTTTAAGGCATCTCCTGCATACAGAAGTTTAAAAGCACACAAACCACTGCTGATCCAGAGATAAATGGTGGAAAAGGGATTAGAGCTACTTAGTGGAGGAGAGGGAAGACTCAGGAAGGGCTGATTATTTTAAAGATATGACTATTTAAAGATAATGATTGCATAAATTTAATTAATGCATTTTCATGCTGCAAATGGCCGTTTTGTAATTAATGTATCTGGCCTCGCTAAGCATGGGAGATCACATCTCCCAGCCCCCCCTCCATCCTCAATTCCCCCCCTCTGCCTCCCGTTTAATGAAAGACAGAAAGCAGATGACAGAAACAATTTGTCAGCCCGTGCGGGTGTCAGATGCCTAATTGGTTGCGCTGAGTTAGTGGAAAGTGAAGGGGGAGAGGGTCGAGGCTGGGGGGGCTCTTCCCTCTTTATCCCAAGCTTCAGGGTGGGAGCCTGCACTGGGGAGGAGGGAGCAAAAGTGTTCCTTGTTAATTGATGGAGATTAGGACACAGATTGGCTGTGGCAGGGCCTGGGCAGTGACAAGAAGGGGCCGGGAGAGGCTGGTTAAACCCCTGCAAACAAGCTGCCATATCTCACAATGCGTTAAGTCCTGGCAGCGATGACACATCTCTGGTTATCTCGCGGCTCCTGCTCTGCTGCATCCCGGGATCCCCGCGCTTAGTGCTCGGATCAGCTGCCCTGGGCACAGCTCTCCTCTCCACCCTCCGGCTCAGGGAGGAAGTGGGACCTTGGTGGGAAGTTTGGGACTCGGGAAAGGCTGCAGAGTTGAGCCGTGGACAAAGCTGAACAGCTGGATCCCCAAAACAGGAGCCCTGCCCGGGTCTCACCTGCCCTAAGCCCTGCCCTGGGTTCACACCGGTGTGTCAGTGTTGGCACCTAAGAGATCGTCAGGCAATCTCTGTGTCCTGTCTCCTGCTGTCCCTGCCCCACCAGGAGACAGTCTGGAATTCTGCAGGAATAAGGGCAAGTGGAGTTAATGTACGTCCCAGCTGGAGCCTGAGCTTTGTGGGTGCCTTTGGGTCAGCGCTAATAAAGCCCCCACCTGATTCATTCTCCCCTGGTCATTATGTGGAAAGGAAAACCTCCTGTCCACACACACAAAAAAAGGGAGTCTGGAGCTCCGGTATGAGAGAAACTCCCTGAACCCAGTGAGAGCGGAGCATCCCAAGCTTCCCGACAGCCCCAGGAAAGCAGCAGGACAAAGGCAGACCTACATAAAAAGCAGAAATCTGACTTATTTTTGCAATATTCTTCCTTTCTCAAAGATTTCTGTGACTTTCTTTAATGCATTAGGCACAGCAGGGCTGGCACCTCTCACCTTACCCCTGGAAAAATGAGCCCAGTAAAGGTTAGAACCTGAGCTGGCGCAGAAGTTTATGAGGCACTAGGAATTTGAGCATCCCAAAGCTCAGGTTGCCCATCCAGCCAGCCTTGTAACAAGCTAAGCACAATAATGAAAACTACAAACCACTAGTGCCATGGGATGGATTGGTGTATCTACAGGCCTTTCCCTGGAAGATATAAGGAAGTTTTATTAAGGTGAGGACAGTTTTATCAGCTTGGTTTCACTGCTGCACACAAAAATGTGACAGAGAGGAAGGGCTGAGAATTGAAAATGTTGAGTTTCCATCTTTAAACACCCAACCAGCAGTAATGAAAATATAACTAAGCTTCTGCATTAGATTACATGTTCTTCTATAAAGGGTTTACGAAGGGGTAGCAGGTGATGAAAAAATGTTATGAAAAAGACAACCAGCACTTTTTTTCAGATGAAAGAAAGCCTTTCAAATGGCATAAATGCAAATGGAAAGGAAGTGGGTAAGGGATGCAAGTGCAAATACAAACTTTTGAGGGGAAGATCAAAAGAAAGTAAACCACTGCAATTTGTAACAAAAACTAATGAAAATAAAACATCCAGTTACAATATTTCCCCCCCTTTGTTTACCAGGAGAGAAAAATAAATTCTTCAGGGAGTGTTGAATGGAATTAAACATTTTGCTCTTTCAAAATGTCCCAGCAACTCACAGTGATCCCAGTTTTCCTTTCTGCTGCAGGGTGAGAGTGTTGCAGGTACAAACCAGGACTTGGCCATTGGTAGCAAAGCCATTTCCATTGCTATTCATTTGTGTCACTGCATGAGAGACCCTGCCCACAAAAAGGAACAAAATCCAAAACCCCCAAAACACTGGATATTGCAGATTGAGGGACTGACCTTCTCCCCTGGGACCTCAGTCTCTTTCTATGCTCACCCCAAAAAAATCGAATCCAGAAGAAAAAGAAAGAGGGGGAAAGTACCAAATGCCTGGATCTTTTTTCCTGTAAAGCCAAGTAGAGACCAAGTCTGGTCCAACTTTGAGAATGAAAAAACGACAAAAGGTGCTGTAGATAAAACGGAGGAGTGGGAATTTTTAATTAAACCCTTCCAAAAATCCTTCAGGCACAGGCACTGAAGAAGTACTCAGCACTTGGAAATGTCTTCAAACTGAAAAAGAGTAGGGTTGGATGGGATATTAGGAAAAAATCCTTCCCTGTGAGGGGGGGAGGCCCTGGCACAGGCTGCCCAGAGAAGCTGTGGCTGCCCCAGCCCTGGAAGTGTCCAAGGCCAGGCTGGAGCAACCTGGGCTGGTGGAAGGTGTCCCTGCCCATGGCAGGGGTGAAACTGGATGGGCTTTAAGGTCCCTTCCAACCCAAACCACCCTGTGATTCTATGATTCTAATTCCAGTGAAATACGCTTATTTTCCAAATGTCTTCTTTTCAGTTGTTCCCAAATAATGAAAACAGCTTGCTATGGTGTTTGCAGTTCTTTTCAGTTAATGCAGTGCCTACTCTTTGCTTCCCTGTTTATAAAAGCAAGAATCATCCCATATGGGGTAGAGCTATAGCTCTGCAGTAAATTTTACCTGAATTCAGAAACTCCTGGGAGTTAGTTTGCATTTGAAGCAGAGGTGCTAGCTTTTGCTGTTAAAAATTAACATTCAGAGATGTAAGTCTTATTTACCAATGTCCTGCTGTGTTGAGAATAACATTAATATACGACATGGCTTCAACTAAGCTAAGATTTCTATCTTGTAATTATATTTTTTCCACCTGAATTTTTCTGTCCCTCACCGAGAAAATGCTTTGTATTATACAAAGGAGTTTAAAAAGCCACAAACTGATCTGGATTTGTGGTGCATAATTTCTAGTCATTTTTATGTATATTAATGTTAAATCATTTTCTTGATTTCCATAAATGACCCCCATAACATGCCAAATTTCTTCCACGCTTTAAACAGCCCTAGGTTTTGATGAACAAAAATTGATAGGTATGGGAGGAACAAAAGAATCCTGATGACACATAATATAAGCCTTGATCTAAAGTTGTGAACTTGTCAGATGGTCTGCCAAAAAATGGATTATTTTCCTAAAAGTTTGAAATGTGGCTGAGAAGCATGCTGGCCATTATTCAAAGCCTTTAATTTATTACATTGATGCTGTTAGACAAGTGATAATCATAGGCTTTAATTTCCTGCAGAATTGGGCATAGGTGTAGAATGCTTTATATCACTTAAAATGCAAAAAAGCCCTCAGAGCAGAGAATGGAATTTATATCCGTGTCACTGTAGGTTGTCTAATCTGACACAGATTGATATTAATACTCTATATAAAATAGGAGTTTTCCTAGACCTGTGGTATTTTGCTGCATCCCTGATGTTCACACTTCCAGGAAAACGTCCACATGCAGTTTTATGTCCATCTTTAGTAATATACAATCTGTAACATTTTGTTTCACAGAATGTCCTTTAATTTTCTTCTGACTTCATAATACTCTTGCTCTTTATTCTTGGAGAGATCTCTAGAAGGTTGTGCATAAATCATAAACTTATGGATTCCATTGTCTTTTTCTGCAGTTATAGCAACCCGTAGTACCTGTTACCGGTGTGACAGTTCTCTGACACACAGAACTGTTTTGAGTGAGCACATTTTTGATATAGGTTTTTATCTGTGTTTTTTGTTTCCTTTTGCAAGAGATAAAAAGAAGGTACAAATAGGTAAAGGACTGCCTGAAAAAGTGTGTTCTCCAGGGCGTGGCTCCCCTGGCCCTGCAGGGAGCCTGAGCAGCTCAATAACACTGATATTCTCTGGGACTTCACAATATGGTAATTTTACTCAGCTACTTAGAGGGTTCCAGAAACAAGAGATTTCCAAAGATACTTTTTATTTTTTCAGGCTCTTGTGAAAAATATTTCATGCAAAATGTTTCTGGTGTAGCTCTGCCTTACCTTAAAGCAGCTGGTTCCCTCTGCAGGTTTACAGGAAACTTTGTATTTCCTTCCTGAGGTTTTTTTATTAAACACTCCAAGAATATTTCCCAAAAGGTGGCATTTCAGCCTGGAGACGAGAAGGCTTCCTAATTGCAGCCTTCCAGTGCCTGAAGGGAGCCTGCAAGAAAGATGGAGACTATTGACAAGGGCCTGGAGTGACAGGACAAGGGGGAATGGCTTTCACACTGACAGAGGGCAGGGTTAGATCAGATAGAGAAAGATATGAAGATGGTTATGTGAAGATGACACAGGTTACCCAGAGAAGCTGTGGCTGTCCCTGGATCCCTGGAAGTGTCCCAGACCTGGTTGGACTGGGCTTGGAGCAACCTGGGCTAGTGGAAGGTGTCCCTGCCCATGGCAGGGGGTGGGATGAGAGGAGCCTTAAGGTCCATTCCAACCCAAACCACTCTGGGAATCTAATAGTTTCATGGTCTTTAATTTATATTACTCAAGAGCCTGACACAATATTCTGTGGTCTAAATGATCTAAAACATTATCCTACTTAATATATTTTTTGGTTGAACTAAGAGTATAGAAGGATCTGACTGACTTCATGTTGTAGAAAAGAAGAGGTTATGTCTATTTGTAAGTAAAAGCTAATGTTTTGCATTTTAACAGGGAAGGAAATGAACAGTGGCACTAAAACCACATCTGCCAGAGCAGAGTCTGGTGGCAAAAGTTACTTCTTGTTACTGCTGTGACAGTATCCAGATGTCACACAGTTAGGGGCGTTTGCTAAAATCTTTTTGAAGTAGCAACACCTGTGACCGTCAGAAGTGATAAATATTAGATAATAAAATGCATTCCTGGTAGGTGTGCTGTGTAACTAATGCAGTTAGTGATAGAGCAGTCAAACTCCATGCACTTCCCTTCAAAACACTTGCCTCTTTTTATTCCTATTTATATAGCACTTTTCCCTTGGCTGAATCTTTGAGGGCCTCTTTACTTTTTTTTTTTTTTTGCAGCTGTTATATATATATATATTTATACATTATTGTGGGGTTCCCATTTACTTTCCTGCTTTGGGTGTTTTTTTCTTCATTTTTGGACTGATATTCTGCAGGACTTCAGTTCAAATGTCTGCAGTTTTAGATTCAGTTAACCAAGGAGAATTGAGGATACATCTCCCTGTACAGCTGCACATTTGCTTAAGGTCTGCTGGGTGTTGCCCCATTAAAAGTAAAGAAATCGGATACAATGAACATGTTGCCATGAGCTACTTTTAAGCAAAAACTTCTGAAATATTATTCTGTGGTCTCTGCTTTCCTCAATTCCAGTGAATCTGAAGTAGAGTTTGAGGCTCTTGTGGAAACAGAACCTCCAGCATGCTTGAGTTCTTTATTAATTTAACTCAGAATATTGCCTCACCCAAAGCAAAAAAGAATCCAAGCTCATTTATTTTGCAGTGGGCCATAAAAGCTTGACCACTTGTAATCCCTCTGCCTGGAGAGTTGACTGGTACCATTGCTTTGAAGCCTCTGGCAATTCCCCCTGTTCTCCAACACAACAAAGAGGATAGTATAACACTGTCCTATTGCCATGGAAAAGGATGTTGTCTTCTGTAACTGCACTGCTTTCAAACGTGCATTTTCAATTCCAAAAGGATATTTAAGGTATCCTCTGAGTATCTGGGTGTGAATGGATATGCACTCAATTCTGCATTTCAGGGGCAAAAATTACGATTACGCTTTTAGTTTTTCAATAAAAATGAAATGATGCAAGTCCCTGCTGTATCAAAATCCCCTGCTTCTGTTTGATACAGCAAGAGTGACCTCTGGGGTTGCTGTTCTCCTTCTCAAGGGGATTCTGTCTCTCCTTTTCTGGCTGGACTCCAGGTTTGGATGACAGCTTCAAGGTTGCAGTTTGTTTATTTTTTTTATCCAGAGACAGGGGAGATCAATCCTAATCTATAGAGAGACTGAATCTTAAATGCCAGAGTGCCAAAGGCTTGACCCTTGGAAGTGCTGAGCACTCCTTGCAGGCTGTTGCGTGGCATTTGGCACCTCACAGGGTCAGCCTCCCCACTGCCATCCCCTACTGTGCCCTGAGGACTGAATTAGTCTCTTACTTTGCTTTCACGCCAGAAGATTTTCTTCCAATTTCTATTGATGCCATTGAATTCTGTCTTTCCAAGTAAAGTGGATAGTGGCATTTACTAATTTCGCTCTCAAAGGTATTATTTGAGACTCACTGGTTGTTTTTCCTTTATTCTCAGACTGTTTTCCACTAGTCTTCTCTGCTCTTGCACCCTGTGATCCTTTGTTTCCTGCGTTAGCTCTGGAGTATAAGAAACCTGACTGCTGGTTCAGGCAGCAACATCCTTTTTTAGGAACTGACCTTTGGTCTTTGACAGACTTGAGGCAATGCTGAACAACTCAAGGCACTACTGTTCTGGTAGTGTCAGCAACAGCAAAGAGAGACAGAGGAAAACTTTTTCAATTTTTTCTGCTTCACGTGAATCCTGAAGACATCTCCCTGTGGTCCCTGAACTGGAGGTAATCCCTGCCCATCCCTGGTGCTCTGTGACCTTTAGCAGTCCCAGAAGGAATCTCAGTGCTGGTGGCAGTAGGGAGATGTCAGCAGACTGCAGAACCTGAGTGAAAAAATCCAAGCGCAGCACTTCTCCAGGATGACTGAAATCCTATTTATGGCGACGATAACATCATAACCTTTTAATTTTCCCTTCTATTTTCTTCCCTGGTGACAGATTGACAAGCCTAGAGGATGAAGGTGTCTATTCATAGCTCAGGTTGGGCGTGGGCAGCAGCACCGAGCGTTTCTCACTCCTGCCCTTGAGAGGCTCCTCCTGAGACCCAGGAGTTGGTCCAAAGTCCTTTTCCTCCCCCAGCCTGCCCAGGTGACTGGTGCTGAGAGCCAGTGCATGAGTGGTTCTGCAGAGTGAACAGCTCCCCACCAAGCACTGCATTGATCACTAACCAGCCGTGCTGTTCAGAGCCTGCAATTCCAAACAACCATCTCATTTTCTGCCCCAGCCTGTTTCTTTCTTTTGTGCTCTTAACCACTGCTCCCACTTCAGATGGCCTAATTAAAATCTAAGAGCAAAACGTGGGTCTCCTCTTATGCAGAATTACTTTGAGTATTACTAGTGTGGTAAAAGAAATGGATAGGATCATATGGAATCAGTTTGCAAATTGTTTATGTAATGTTTGTTTACAGGTTATAACGCAGATTAAGAAAAAGACGTGCCACAAATTAATCTTTTCAGTTTATTTTTTCTCTTTGATAAATAATTCCCCTTTTCTAAATCCTTGTTTCCAGTGCTGATGGTAGTACTGCCTCCATTTGTTGTGTGTGAAAGACACCACTTTTTGGTAATGAAGATATTAGTCATACAATTACCAGAATTCCTGCTTCTGAGTGTTTTATTTGAAAAGAAGATGGGGGGCCTTGCAGCAAATATGCAAGAGATTGTTCACAAAGAGAATGATTGTGCTGTCCCTGCTCTTGCTCATGTGAATTCTCATCCACTGCCTCTGAGAATGAACAGCAATAAAGAATAACCAGAACCAAGATAGGATAATATCTAATAATTTCCTGCATGGACAAAGAAAGTTTTAGGGTGACTTTAATGATATGATACTTTATATTAATTTAAAAACCCTCGACTTCAAAATATTCTCGTGGCCTCCACCCTCAGCCCACACAAACCTGCTAAGACAAAGTACCTTTCCAGGCTGGAAAGAGCCATCAGTCAGCAGCACACAATAGATATCAAAGACATCACAGTTCTAAAGGTATCATTAATACTGATGCAGAACAAAGTGCACTGCAGCTTTTCATACCCTGCCTGAAAGAAAACCACACAGTAAATCCCACTTTGCCTGGCTGGGAAGGAGGAAGGGATGCATGCACTCAAGATTTCTCAAGGATGAGCACAAATTACGTCTGGTCAGACAGCGTTACTTGGCTTTGTATTTGCTTGTGGATCACTCCAGCTATTCCTTTAGGAAATAAAGCACTATACTGTCAGTCTTCAAAAATATGTATTGTTAACATTAGCTTTGCTTTGCATTAAACACTTAAATTATATATGAGACAACTCAGGGTAAGGGTGTGCAGGGAACTGCGGTGTGGAGACTAAAAGTCTGTCTGGAGGCACTTTACCAGAGCGCTCTGTGTGAAGGCCATATCCCTGTCCAAGCCTGTCTGGGCTGAACTGGCAAGGAAATGATGAATCCTGTCTTACTGCAAATGACAGCAACCACTGACTTTTCAGAAGAGATCTCGCAATGTCCTGAAGGTTTGCAGACCTCTGTGGTAAAAGCACACGTGCACATCGTCCCCGCTGTGTGCTGGTTATGAGGCTGTGGGGACAGAGCCCCTGGGCAGGATGGGGGCAGTCACCCACCCCCCCTGCAGTGAAAGGGAGGGCAGAATTGCCATGGGGAGGCATCCTCAGCTGGGTGGTTCCCGTTTTTCCTATCAGCCCAGCCAACACAGAAGGAAGGAGTGACAGGGGGTCCTTTTAGACCAGGGAAAATCTTGGTGGGGACACGGCTGAGAAGTGGTTGCCAGGGAATTTTCAACATTCCCTTCACTGTGCTTGGTTGTACCTGTGCCTAGGAAGACTGCCTTACCTTAGTGATCCATTTGGAACCATGATACGTATTTTATTCCTTATTTGTCCTACAAATTAAACTTTCTATTTGTAAGCAAAGTGTCACTTTTCAATAGTCAGTACCTTGCTAGTCAGAAACAGATGCCTTATTTATGGAAACTTTAAAGCAAAGTAAAGCATAACACTAGTGGAAGCTTGAGTGTTATTTCTACTGCCTCTTGAGCCTTAGTTAAATGAAATGATAGGAGATGACACTGTCTTTTTTTTTTTCTTTTTTTGGCAACTTTTCCAAATAAACAATCTCCTGGAAATAAGGTATGACATTATTAGGCAGGTACTGAAGTGAAAGCTCAGTGCTTGTTTGCTTTGTAGCATTGTTTCGCTTGTGCACTGAAAAGAAAAGAATATTGTAGCAGTGTGAGTGGCAGCTTTACATAATGGAATATGTGTTTATCCCTGGTTATATTTGCAGCATCATGAGTGTTAATTAGAAGACTATATCTCCAGTGCAGTCCTAGGTGCCACATGTAAATAAAGCTTACCTAGTTCTAGGTGAGTTATCCCCTTGTGTAAACAAGCAAACCAGACTTAGTTCAAGCTTTTTGATAATTCCCAAGAATATTTTTCACTAAGATTTGATTCCTATGATTCTTTAATATTCTGCACAGTATTTGCACTGCATAATGGCAGCACTCCTGCCAGCAGCCCTATGCACCTGCCTACCAAAAAATAGCATTTCTGTAATTACAGTATGGCTGATGAGGGATAGAGGAGTGGGAGATGGTGAGGGACTGGGAAGACAACCATTGCAACAAAACATACAGTCTACAGAAGACAAGTCAGAAGAATATTACAAAAATAAACGGGAACCTCTCGGGATTACATCAGATTAAGTGTTACTCTGGTAAACAGAGAGAATGGCTTAACTACAAAAAGCACAATAGTTGAATAGAGAGGGTTTTTTATTTTTGTGTGCTTGTAAATGAAGAGAATTTCCACTAAAGCATCATTAAATTGCAGCCTCTGATAGATGTGAAATGCTGATGAGTTAGACTTGGTTTATTACTGTTTGCCATTTGATTTTAATCAGTGTTTCTGTGCATATAATGTAATGCCAGCTTTCAGTGCAAAGCTGAGACAGGCAGGTTAGCTGGGTGTGGGCTCTGCACCTACAGCCAAGGCACAGAGAAACAACTGGAGTGCCCTGAAGAGACATTTTGAAGTGCCATAAATGTGGGGGCACACTGACAGTTTTGGAGGTCTTTGAACCCCTTTTGATGGGGTTAGATGCTAAACGGAATGCTGGAAGCGCAGGTGGTGACAAGCCTCCTTTGTGCCAGCATAACTCAGTTCTTCAGCACAGAAAGAGCCAAGCTAGGCCTAGAAAATGAGAATAACTGAAGAAAAATGCTTAGCAAAGAAGCAGCCCCTCACCAGCCCATCCAGGCAGGGAGCTGAGGCTTGTGGAAGTGCAGGTTGTTCGGTCCTGAGAGCTGACCTTGAGTCGAAGAGGTAACATATGGCTCCCTTCTCCTTTTTCTACCCAAAAGAAATACCTCTTCTTTTTTCTTTTTCTTTCATATCTTAAAGGCATTTTACTAATGTAATAGATAAAAAAGAAATATGTTAAATAAAAACATTTATTGGAGGGCATAATTTTAAATATTTAATGCTATAATTAAGTCTTATTAATGTAATGGTCTTTATTCTTCAGTTTAAAAATTCACAAGGTTAATTTCCCTTTCATCTTTATTACACAATGTTTGCCACAATTATTTGTTATATATTCTTATAAATATTTGATGAATATTAGAGATTTTAATTTAAATACAAATATGGGTTGTTTTTTACCACAGTGTTACTCCAGTATTAGGCTGGAATTAGTGAAATTAGCACAGTAGCGAGTCAGGCCCTGCTATTCCTTCAGTTATTCCACAGCTGGATTATTGGATTTGAGTAATTCATGGAGAACATGCCTTTTACTCCTGCCTCTTTACTTCTAAGAACTTGCAAAGAAGCTGAGGATCAACAAGTAGCAGAACTATTACTCACACCCTTTTTATGCTGTTTCCTTCTGGGGGCATTATTTGCATCATCTCAGTCTCAGATACTTCGCTTGATTTTACTACGTCTGACAATAAAAACCACTTATAAAAGTTTGTAAATTAATGTGGAATATATTTCAGAAGGTATTTACTTGATTCCCTAAATTACTGGCATTAAAAATAGGTAGTTTGAGTAAAATGGTCCTTCTTCTATATACTCTTCAATTTTAGCTCCTTACTGAAAAAAAGTTCTTCAGCTCTAAGTCCTATGGATTTAAATGGTTTATATTTTCCTTCATGAGCAGTATTTGTTACATATGCACCAGAAATATTTTTAGGGGAAATGGATGCTTTCTTTTACCACAGCATGACCTTTTTTTTTAAGATCAGTCTGCCAAACTACCATGTCAGCAGTTGCTGAAAAATCCCTCTGTGGACAATATGTTGACTTACCTTCTTAATTAAATAAAGAAACAAACCAGAAATCTCTAGAGAAAAGTACTTTGAAATAAGCACATACTCCTAATCTGTCACTGCGTTCAGAATGGCAGAACAAACAGGATTTGAGCTTGCAGCCAAATTTCAGCTCATGCTGCCATAAGATTTGGGTTATGAGATGTGCAAAAATACCTTTCAGGGAGTTTCTTTAGGTGGTATCTGCTGGAACCCGAGACTTGAGCTACTTTTCCTTTTATTAGTAACCACGGGTACTGTTGGATTCCTTGCCTGCTGTCATTGTCACCTCCACGTGGACCTGAGACACGCTATTTCTACTCTAGTGAAGAAGGGCAGCACATGGGCTAAACTGAAGAGATTTGTTTTGTTCAGAACAGAGGTAGCAGAATGCTGCCAATGTGGAACTCATCCATTTTATAGCGGGAAGCTTCCCCTTGCCACTGAGTTACTTTTCCCTTTCACTGTGTGCTGCTGGTATCCAAAGCAGGTATATCGGCTCCCACTGCAATAGCAGCTCACCCTCATTGCTGTAATGGTGAGGGCTGAACACATCTGAATGAGCCCCTAAAAACACGTACATTAGCTCTGTACTTGCTCTGAAGTGTGAGAGCATTGTTTCTGGAATAAATCTGGTTGTTACGTTACTGCCACCACGTTGCCTGGGTGCAGTGTGGCTGTTAAAATAGATTAAAATAGGCCATTAAGTGTTACAAAAGTGTGGATTGGCAAAGTGTGATGCTTAGCTCTCTGTTCTGTAGCCTCCTATGCATGTTTAAGCTGTGCTAGAACAGCGTGTTCTCTGCAGAATGCAGGAGGAATAGTTAAGGTACGAAAATTAACCTTCCAAAAAGCCAACCTGCCAAGCAGGGAAGAGTGTAAGCTGGCAAACAGGAAGCAATCCTGTGGGCTTCTCACTTGGAAACCACAGCCCTACAACCACAGCCCCAGCTCACAGACAGTAGTGATGACTCTTTGCACTTATGGGAAGTCCTACTGATTTTACAACTCATAAAAGATTCAATTCTCTCACCTTGCAGCATATCCCTGTTATAGGCAACCACTTCATCTCTCCTGAGACCCACCCATCCCTCTTACCTCAGCTTTCAGAAGTCCATTAAAACTCTGGTTTATGTAGGGTATGCTTAAGCTTGCTATTATGGTGGAATTTTATGGTAAATCCTGCTTGAAAGTGAGTACTTGGCTCTGAAGTCAGGCGACAGTGAAATGAAGAATGGGAGGGAAAACTTCTCAGTGGTTCCCCCAAAATTAACCCATTTGTGCAGCGGAGAAAGTCAGGTGGATAACTCAAGTGTTGTCTTGATTTTAAAAACAGGGGAGCCCCTTAGAAATAGGATTAAGTTAAACAACCATCTCTTACAGGTACACCTACTAATATTTTTCCATTCTTTGTTCCTGGAGCTTCACTTGCTGATGTTACTTCTCCAGACTTTTATCTCCCAACATCTTCTCTCTTCTCCTCCTCCCACTGTTCTCTATCTGTCGTCAGGAACAGAAGTTGCTCCCACTGACAGACCTGACTCCATTTATTCAGCCAAGGGATGGCAGAATTTGGACCGACAGGGCACATCAATCCTGCTGGGAAAGGACAGATGAGAACACACAGGGCTTGTTACATGTGTGCCTCAGTCATCAGATTGATGTAGAATTGCCTGTTTTCTAAACTGGGGACAAAAAGTGCTGTTAAAAACACTCTGGAAGCGTAATCAGGGGGTTTGTTGTTAAATCTTGTTCTAGGGTCATGCTCTGTTGATGAATATGTTAATTTTCTTTATCAGAGGGAAGGCTTGTTTTGATTCTGATAACACTGAAAACTGTTTGTACCTTGACATTTGCACAATGCCCAGAAGAGTTATTGGGCTTTATTTAACTGATACCTCTGAGAATAAAACCTTGACAGCAACAGGGGTGATTTGATTTTCCATAGAGGAGATAATTAATTTATAGCCACACGATTAATGCAGCGAACACTGAATTTCTCTTTCTTCTGGAAGAAAAGCAGCGTTGCACATTACTTTGGGATTTAGAAGAGCGGCTGTTAGGGGAAAAAAGGGGAAAAAATATTTTAACCTGCTTAATTACTGCACACTAGAGGGCACTTGAGGAAGAGCAAACAATATTTGCACAGCTACTGCAACCGATCCTGTTATCGACACTCACAAAGTACAGTGAAAACTAACAGCAAAAGATTAACTTTCCAAATTGCATCCTGTACAACTTGTAGCCTTTTGCACATTAATATGCAAAACAAAAAAAAAAAAAGGGGTGAACTCCTTGCTGGATATAATTTTCTTTTGTCTTCGTCCTAGGGTTTGATGCACAAAAGGAATAATTGTTTTTCTAATAGCCAACCTGACAGCAACTAGTCAAAATTGCAAATAGTGCCCAAGGAATAACAAAACCTGATAATGCGTTGTTATTTTTATGCACTCCATAATATCATTGGTGCAAATGGTACACAAATGAGTAGTTGGGGGTTTTATATTTTATAATCTCTAGAGAGTGAAAGGGGCCCAGGACTACTTACATTTTATAGTACCAAATGGGGTGATTTTGGGATGGGAAAAGGATGAGTTAAGAGCCCACAAGCCCCATGCTGCTGTTGGGTTAAACCTGTGTTTCTGTTTGACTGTCCTTAGGCTGAAAGAGGAAATTCAGTGGTTATGAGGATGTGTTTGTCCTGTCAAAGCAAGAGTAACACAGTCAAAATCAATGCATCTGTTCTTCTTGTGTGTGCAGTAACAAGGGACTGGACTTGGATTAGGTGTCTTTATCAGGGGACCAGACTGGAAATCAGGTATTTTTGGGTGGTTGAGAATCATTTTTGTCACTTATGGCTGTTGTTTCTACTTTGTGGGCTGCTCTTCCTTCAGTGGGGCTTTCCAAGCTTTCTGTTCCAGTGTTGGATATTGGAATTTTAACCTCTGCAAATCCCTCACTCGAGTTTCTCAGTGTCCCTATCCTTCCCTGTTAAAATGTAAACTGGAATTGCTTTCAGAGGGGAAAAAAACACCCCAAACCATATACCTTTATACTTCCCCAAACCATATACCTTTATCTCCCAGGCCGCTTGTATCATTTCCTTTGTTTTAATCTATAGCATCAGTTGTAAACATTATGTAATGGATTTTTTTTCAAGTTACAGATGTCTTCAGTGACTTCTCAAACACAGGAGATCGTTATTTTTCGTGATAACCAACTTGTGATAACTGTCTACAAGCAGGTTGTAAAGGTTGCAAGACATTGATAAGAACCCATGTTCTGAAGGTAATTATGTCTCTGTGCTGGCACAGGGAGCTGTTAAAAGCACACATTTTATTCAGAAATGTTCTGGATTTAAGATAAATCTTGTTTCTTCTTAGTTTATGGAATGTGAATTAAAGCAAATTAAACGTAGGAATAATCCCTCTCATGATTTGAGCAAAAGGTGCAAACGATGCAGAGTGTTTGGTTATTGCCTGAGAAAACAGCTCTGATTGTATTTAAGGCTTTAAAAGAATAGTGGCAGGTGACACCACTATTCTGTAAACTTCCTTTAGTAACTCTGAGATCAGTTATTATTTTATTAATAATATTGTTTTGAAGTGGCATTGTAGTGGTAATCCCTGTAAGCAAAGGTAGCTCGCAGCAAAGTCATTTATCTTGATCAAGCAAGTCACACTGGACCCAATAATTTTGGATCAGGCCTTATTTTGTGTATTAAAAACTGAAATCAGCTGCTCATGCTTTGAGGGAAATCTCTCAGTGCTAGGTGATCTGATGGAATAAAACCTGAACGGGAGGAATTAGAGCAGCGCTTTCTTTTCCCTTCGCTCTCCTCCCCACCCCTTTCAAGTCCTGGCTTTGGCATTGTAATTGAAATGAGATGACGCCGAGCACTGACATCAGCAGCAGCCCTGCTAAGGCTGTGCTGTGATTGAGTTGCCCCTGAAGAGCTCATTTCAAGTCACTCCTATTGAATATTTTGAAGCACTAAGGTCTAAATTCTCTGTCTCCCCAAAACAGTTCATTGCACTGCTGAGGAACAAAGAATTAGATGATAGTCAACAACTGTTTTCATGAAAACATAAAAGCGAGAAAAGATGGTTGAATTCCATCAGGCCACATACTTTAGGGGGTAGATATTTCCTGTATTATATGAAAGGGAAGTCACGTTGGGGTTTTAATCCTTTTTGCAAAGCAATATGGAAGAAAATCTCCAGGTTCTCTTCCAAGCAGAGGTTAATTTTTCCCCCATCGTGAGTGACAACCAGTCAAAAACCAAACAAAAACAATCCCAAAACCCACCAATAACAACAAAACAACAAAAAGCTGCCCAAAACCCTGAACCAAATGAAAAAAAAGAACCAAACAAGATGAAAAGTAACACCAAAATAACAAAACCAACAACTAACTCATCCCACAAACTGATATACTTTTTGAATATTCTGGTTTGTTGGGTTTTTTTTTTTCCTGATCCAAAAATTTAATATGAAAATTGCATTCCAGTTTGATCCAGAATGCATTCAGTCATATGCATTTTGCAGATAACATTTGTTCTTCAGTACAGTTATTAAACTAAAAATCTTCTTCCCATTTCAATTGGAGTCTGAGCTGCTTTTTGCTTAAAAAATGAAATGGTAGAGGAATAATCTTCCTTTTAATATTTATTTAAGAGGAAACAATTTTTTAGCCAGCATATTCATCAGTGTTATGCAATAGTGCGTGCATATATATCTCACTATGGTAAATATCATTAAATCATTTCATTTGGATGGGATGCAGAAGGTTGCAAATGTTCCTTTGCTGTTCCAAGATTATTTTTACATTAATTTTAATCCATACACTTCTTGCTGTCAGGATTTCCTCCATCATCTGAAAGGGTTTCCAGCAGGGGAATCCATGGATGACATAATCCATTTTAACAAGACACTTACCATCCTCTCCTACAACTTGAGGATGAAAGAGCAGAGCATTTGCCCCAGTAATTTCCAACTGCAAGAAAGGTCACATAGAACAAATGGCACAAGTCAAAGGTTGAAATCAAAACAAAACCCTAAACTTTTAAGCTGTACTTGGAGGTACAACCTCCACCATCAGCTTTCTTCCCACACTCCATCGCGCTGCCTGTTTAAAGCAGAGACACAGGGGATCTTATTAGGGAGAACTTTTATTCTTGGTTGCTTCTACCAGGTGTTTTTAATAGAAATTAAATCAAGGTGTGCAACTACTCTTACTGAGACCTTGAAAAAAGTGTGAAAACTGTCATTAATTACCAGGAGTAAAGCCAGGCTAAACATCCTCCTGCTTTCCTTGTGACAGCATCTCTTTTCTTGCTGTGTTGCTCAGTTGGTGGAAGGATGGGGGAGAAAAACACCCTTTGCCTCTGCAGAACCCCAGGTAAAGGAAAGCCACATTTCTGACCTTATCTATTGCACTGCAAAATGTTTTGTATTTCCCTCAAGGCTCTCTGTTTCAAGTCAGGGGTGTGTATTTTTATATCCATCCTTCTCCAAGGAATCATCCCAGGCTCACAGCTTGGAAAGCGCACGTTTGGGCTGAGGGAAGCAAAGAGGTAGTTGGATGTTTCTTCATTGTCCTTGAAAAATGTCACGTTCTGGGTAGATTTTGCTACATTCCCATGGGTTGGAGACTTTTCAGAATGAGGATTTGTGCTAGAAGAAATGCACCTCTTATCTGCAATATCTTGCATTTAGTTAAAGTCAAGCAGGTACGAGCTCCAAATGAAGGGGTCTCATTCACTGTCTTACATGTGTGCACACACACATAGCAGCATGAGCATGAAAAATAAGATTAATGATCATGGAACTAAATTAGAATGTATTCTTACTACATAGGAGAATATTAGGGTCCACTTCCTGTCATCTTAGATTGATCTTCAACAAAACAGTCATCTTATCTTTTGCTTAGGGTGAAGAGGTTTCCAGGTGCTCTGAATGAGTTTGAGATGACTAGCCTTTTAAAAATAAAGTTGGTTCAGTAATATAGAACCACGCTGAATGTTCTATTTTAAACACAACATATTAGTGGTCAAGGAGAGTTGGAGAACAAGGATGGAACTGAGTGCACTTAAGCTTCCTCCACAGCACTAGTTCAGTGTTGAATCAGTCCTCCATTTTAAGTCACTGTCTGTACCTGACCACATCTATACCCTGTGCTCTTACCCCTCCTCTTTTAGCAAACATTAAACTTGGGAAATATTCAGAGCTATGATGTATGTAATTATCAAAGATAATACCTTTAACCTGCTAACGGATAACCCATGCAACATAAAAAGGGGGAAAACTCAAACTCAGTGGATAGAGAAGGTGGGCACGGGGGTGGCAGGGCTCCCTCGCAGGGTTCCTCAGCCCGGACCCGTGCGGAGCCCTCGGATGGGATGAGCCACTTCAGCTCTGTGAACCAAAGGCAGGTGAGGATCCCCAGCGCTCAGGATGCCTGAGCCTCTCCCGGGCTGTGCCGGATCCCGGCTCTGTCAGTCACAAAGCGGATTGGGAAGGGGGCGAGGGTCAAGGACTTACTGCGCGGCGCTGCCCTCCAGCCGGCTTCTGCTGCGGGGAGGTCTCGGCGCTCCGGGCCGCCGCTCCCCGTCTGACCGCCACCCGCGGCTCCGGAGCAGAGCCGGAGAACATTCAAACCCGCCTGCAGTTCCCCGCGGCGTCTTGGGAAAAGGGCTTTTAAAGGATGCCCTCCCTGTCCCCGGGGCGCCCGCCTGCAGCGTCTGTCACACGGAGATGAACAGCTGCCCGCGGCCCCTCTGGGGGCGGCCGCATCCCCCCGTGTCCCCCCCGCATTCCCTCCCGTGCCCGCCGCCCCTCTCACGGTCTCCCCTTCCCGGCGGGCATCGCCCCAACGGACGAGGGGCTCCGGGCACGTCCCAGCCCCGGCGGGCACCTCCCCGGTGGCCCCGCGGCTCAGGGCCCGCCCGGTGCCACCCCCGCCCGTCCTCCCTCCCTCCCTCCATCCTTCCCTCCCTCCATCCTTCCCTCCCTCCATCCTTCCCTCCCTCCATCCTTCCCTCCCTCCCTGCCGGGCGCAGGAGATGCCCCGGCGCGGAGTTGGCGGCCGCGGGGAGCGGGCGGCACGGCCGGCCCTGGAAAAGTTGTGTGCCTCCCCTGGCGGGGGGGAAGGCGGACTGCGGGGTGCGCAGGAGAGGGAGGGGGAAAAACCACCACCCCAAAGTGCTTACACGAATTTCCCAGCGCTAGACCTGCCTCCGAGATCAGCCCAATAAGAGCTGTCAGGGGAGGCTCCCGGCTCACTTTTCCACATCGCTTCACAGTTACATTTGGCAGGCAGGCAGGCACGGTAGCGCGCTCAGCCCCGGAATTAGCGGATTTATTTGGAATATCCCTGCTTTCCTGGAGACGTGCTGCTGCCGCTGGCTCGTGCGAAGGGAGAAATTAATAACTGCACTCCAGCATGCAGGCACAGAGAGCCGGGAAGCGCAGCAAGCAGCGTCTCCTCCAGCATCAGCAGCCTCGGAAAGCATGAGCAGAGAATCTGGAGAATTTTGCCCGTTCCCAGGGACTGGCTGATGTTTTTTTACCTCACCCTTTCAATCCGTGCGTGAAGTGGCTGTGGGCGAGCGTTTCCCTTGCTCCTTGAAAGAGTGAGTATTCATTTTATTAATACAATTTGTGGCTGGCTGGCAGAGGGCTCTCGCTCCGTGGGTTTCTGTCTGACTTGGGCTCTGTGTGCGTGCAAGGTGCGCTATGCGAGCGCCTTCCTCGTCCATAGGTGCGGTATTAGGCTGAACTGGGGTGTCTCGTTCGGTCAGATGTTTTCAATTTCCCGATAATGAAAATGCTTGTTAGGATTTTTTAAATGAGCATTATTATTCCCTCGGGAGGAGAAGTGGTGGTAATTGTATTTCTTCTCCCGTTTTTTTTTTTTTTTTTTTTTTCCCCGAGGTGGTTTATTTTTCCTTCCCTTCTTCACCCTCCTATAAATGATCAGAAGGACTTTGGATCACAGAGGGTTGCTTCCAAGGCTGGAGAACCCGTTTCTTTTCCTTATTTTCTTATTTAGTACAATAAGTCTCTGGGTTATTTCACTGTGTTGAATAGATGCAGGGCTGCTTTCATGCATTGAAATAGATTGCAGTTTTCGTGCTGAGAATAAAAATCACCCACCAGCCAGATATGTAAATGAGGGAGGAGGAGGCTGGAAGAACCGTGAGGGGGGGAAATCCCCCTGTTTTATCACCACCTTCCCTCCCCCAAAAGCTTTGCACCCCCTAAATAAGTAAATAAATAGCAATGGCTTCACAGCTTCCTTTCCTACTTTCATAGAGGAAAGCATCCCAGAAATACTGCTCTCCCTCTTTAAAGCTGAGATGGGAATGAATCTTTAGCCATAAGTAGCCAGGAGTCATCCTTGTCCCACAAGTTGTTTTGCTTTGGTTGACTAAACAGAGGATGCACCCAGCTGAAACTTGGGAGCGGGGGAAAGCTCCTCAGCTCCAGTCCCTCGCTACCAAGGCTCCCAGAGAAGAAAAGCAGGACTCTGTGGCCCCCTGAATCTGGCTGTGCCAGTAAACGCTTCATCTTGCCTTTGAGGGAGGCAGAGGAGTAACACATCCTTCCATTCCACTTGGCTACAGTATCTGCCGGGTAGCAGCATCCCAATCGGGAGCCCCGAGCTGCCAGACAGCATCCCTGCTAGACAGAATCAGACCGGAGCCCGGGCTTGGCTGGGGAGCCTGGGAGGCACTGCAAAGCTTCAGCACAGAAAGCCTATGGCAGTTTCTAGGAGGGTAATATAAAAGAGATTAATTCAAAACCTTATTTAGACTCTGCCTACCGCCGTGAAGGTGACACTACTTAACACAGGCAGGAATTCCTCTGCGGTTCGTTGCTATTCAGTCACGTCTTGAATTTGTCTCAATTCAAACAGTTTGCATTTGGTACCAGACTAAATAGGGTGGAATCAATCCAACCTGGCACAGAACGGCTCTACACAAACCTGCTCGTGTTGCCAACAGGTATCAAAGTCTGTACCCTCGCTTCTCCCTCCCTCTTTCTCTCTTTCAGACAGGCACAAACACACACACTCTGTTTCATGCAAACGAGTCTGTCTCCTCTGAAAGCAGGAATAAACACTCATACAAGTTTTATAAAGGCTGACACCTCTAAACAGCCAACTTGATCTCATAAACGGCTCACCATTTGTGGCTCTGGTTATCACAGCCAGATGTTTTTTGGGGGATGCTGGTTGTAGGAACTCAAATAGCATTAACTGTTTATTGTTTCAAAGCTGCCACGTTAGTGCTTAATAGGAGGGAAGCTAACAGCTGCTCACTTCAGTTTCAGTTAAAGAATAGAGCTGATAACTACCAAAGCTATAGATGAAGAATCCTCTTAACTTCACTCATCGTCTTTCGGAAATTCTTCAGGAGTTTCTCTGCAATGAGGAGAAGGAGAAATATGCAGTGCTCTTGTATGAATGATGATCCTCCTCTGTGTTCCGTACTAGACTGCTATGAACAAGAAGAGATTTCACAATAGACTTCTCAGTAAATATAAGTAAATAACAAATAAACTCAGAAGACCAAAAAATTACCCTTGCGCATATTTTGCCTCTCTTAAAGAAAATGATAAACCATCTACAAGGAGTCAGTATTTTGCATACCTATGAAATGATCAAATTTCACACCCATAAAATCTGATAACATCAAACCCCAAAGCTCTCTGTAGTGTCACCTCCCAGCCTAATCCTATGGATATTTGTGGCAGAAGAACCCTAGGAAAGGAAGTGATTATTACACGATATTTTAATCCATTAAACCTTATTGTTCCACCTTATTGCTTACTGAATGAGCCCATCTCTCTGCCAGCTTTCTCCTTGGCTATTAACTCCTTTCTTTTTCCAAAACTTGCATCCTGGCTGTGGAGAACTTTGATTTCCATGTCTAAGCTGTAAGCTGAGGGCCTTCAGTGTCCTCAGAAATCGAAGTACTTTGTGTAGGTTGGTTAAATTATCCAGGTGAGCAATTTGTTAACTGGGCATGCTGCTGGCCAAGAAACTACCTTTGGACATTTTCTTCAATATTAACAAATCAATAACACTACGTGTGCTTGCTTAACAAATGCAACTGCTTTTAACAAGAAGTATCCCTGTATAGAACAGCTATTCCTTTTACATCTTTCATTAAAAAGCAAAGGAAGTTTTCATCCCTGTGAGGTGAAGTAGAGTCCTGCCTAGATGAAGTCATTCAGTACTTTTTCAATATGCTTTAGTCATTCTTATCAGCTCCTGCTACTGAGGTAGTAGTCCCACAATCAGATTTAAATTCACTTTTTGTCACTTGTAATCAGCAAGATTTTCCCAGTAATGTTGCACCCTTGTCAAATAAATTTAATTGATCCCTGGACACTGTATTTGGATCACTGTTACCGTATGATCCATTGTCTTCTCTGGAAATAATATACTTGTACTCCCTCCTGCAGGATACACAACCATTCCAAGAACACACGATCAGCCATGGATATAAATTTAGGTCTGTTACCCCTTGAAGTACTTCCTGAATTTTCTGTCTCCTCTTGCACAGTTTCAGATTTTATCTCTTTAAATCCTCTTCATTTTGAAATGGAGCTTCTACAGACTTTAGCTGGGACTTCTTCAGACACTTATTGAAAATCAGGGCCTGGAACCCACCCACTTGACTTTTGATTCTCACAGATCATTTAATGTCCAAAACTTGGGAGTCTTTAAAGGGAAAGAAATACTGACCTTTGTGTTTATGAGAGAGAAGGAGACGTGAACGTGTATTGTAAGTTCTCGGAGCCGTGTATTTCTAGGTGATGGCTGTGTGTGCTCTGTGACAGAAAGCAACTGCTCAAGATACTCAGTAAAGCAGGTCTTTTTGTAGCATACTCCATAATCATAAAATACCATATATCTTAGCAGTGTTCCTTTTCCATTTTAATATTATTAAAGCCTGACCTACTATTAATACTGACAGTTGTATGCTTACATTATACACTAAAGTGGTGTCATAAGAGTCTTTCAACTATGAGTATAAAATAATAAAACCTAAATTCTTTCAGTGGGAGGCAAATGCTAAGGCAATTTGAGCTTGGAACATTTTAAGCATCATTGCTACCAGAAGATCACATCAATAGAATTAAATTAGATCATGGAAACTCAACATTTTTCTTAGTGTTGTTGCCATAGAAAAGGTGGCTCACTTCATATCTTTCCAAACATAACTGTTTGAGCAGTAGACAGAGAACAAGGTAAAGTCCAATTTGAGATTTCAAATGTGTGTGTGTGTATATATATTTATTTTCCTCTCAGGCAGACCCCTTTTTTCTAGAATCTGTTCAGCACGTTTCTCGTTTTGTCAATCAAGTAAATAATGTCAACTCAGTGGCATTTCAACTACATTAATAAAATTTTGTTCCCAAAATACATCGGGTACTGATGGTATCTGGAGTAGTAAATGTGAGCTGAAAAGGAAAAAAAGTATTTCTGAACCAGTTCAGTTACCAACAGATGGATTTTAAAGCATCTGACTCCAGACAAAAGACTGATTTCTACCTGCCTTAGTCATGAGCCTTCATCCATGAGCTGCAGTGATAACACTCATAGAATTGATTTTCCAAGGTGCTGATCATGATGTGCCTTGTGAAAATCATTTGAAATTGAGAATGATCAGCAAACCTTGACTTGGATTGCAGATTAGCAGTGCCTGCCAGTTTGAGAGCTGAGCAAGGGAAACCTTCCATGAGAAGTGCCCACTGTGCCCTGCGGTGCCCAGCTCATGGACAGGCTCAGGAAGGTGTTTCTCGGTGTGTCTTGTTGAGGTCTTTGCAACAGATTTGGTAGTTCAAAACATTGTGAACACAGTCAGACTTGGCAGTCACGAGTTAATAGTTTCAGCCTTCTAATCTAGTGTATGTTTGGCTGGAGTGTCTTTCTGCAGGGAAGCAACACTCAAACTCTCAGCCCCGTTTGAGGAACTCTGATAAACCCATTTCCTTTGCAGTCACTGATTATCATAGTTGTAGGCATGTATATATTTTACAGTTTTACGTTTATATATAATATAAATACAAACATAGGAACATATATTTGTCTTTATGTATTTATATTATATCCAAGCCCATAATACTAATGCAAATGGACTGTATGCACTCAAGAGGGAGAGCAGTTCACTAATTGAGTTTTGCAACACTTTAGATGTGAATCTCTCTCATGGATTAAATGTAACAGCTCTGATTGCCTTTTAAGTAACAGATCATCAAAACTTAATGTCACTGAAGCTTAGACTGAGTTCTGTATTCTGTATTTTTTGTGGATTTCCAAAAATTGAATTAAAAAAACCAAAACAAATAAATGGGAGGAAAAAAACCCCAACTCAAAACCTTGACTTGGCAACTGCCAAAGAAATAGGTTTAACGTTGAAGAACCCTAATTCTTTCCAAACAACTCATTTTAAATGGATGGTAAAAACTGCCATTAAATTCAGTGATGCAAAATTCAAGACCTTCACTTCTAATTTCTTATGTCTCAGCAGAAAAGATTTGGGTAAGTTTGTTGTAGCCCATATGTACATGCGGATGTCTATGTACTTGTACGTAGTCCAGGTATGTTCACATTTTTCATTTTAAAGTTTTTTTTATGTACACACATATTCATTCATATGGCTGGACAGTTTATATGGGTTTCACCGAGTCATGGTGTCCACTCATAATTTTATAGTCTTAGTTGAATCCAAGTAAACTCCAGGAAAACTTGTGGGTTTTTCCTTAATTATTATGTTTTGTTTAATTCTGTAGAGAACACTTAACCTTCTTTAAGAAACCCGATGAAAATGGAAGTTCTGTTGTACATATGTATTAAAAAAAGACTGAAAAAGAAGCCCAGAAAGCAAGATATTTGTGTCCTTCATTAATATTTAAATGTTTTTTTCGGGAGGCACAGGATAAGCACATCCCAGCTGCTGAAACTCTCCTGATAAACAATGCCGCAGGCAGAGCATGGTTAACACCTCTTTCTCAGTCGCAGCCCAATCTGTTTGCCTTTTCATGAGCTCTCTGTGTTGTGCACAACCTGCCTTTTTTTCCCTTCTCTCCTTTAAAAGTGATGTAGGTCTTCAAAACCCGTCATACACCTTCCTGAAGCGGGCATGGCTGTGAGAGATGAGGTTGGCATGAGCTGAAGCTGTTAAGTCTATAAGCAATGCAGTTCTATTTTAGTCCAAGTAAAATCGCTTTAATCAGTGGACTAGAGAGAATAAAAATGACTTCAGATCACTTCTTCCTCTTACTACAGGATGGAAGCAACACTGATGCACCTATTTTTGTTCCGTTTGAGTTTCTGGACTGCTTTGGTTGTCTATCTTTCTGTTCTGAGCCTCCCTCATGGGATTCTCAGCACGATGGCATGAGGTGATGTTCTGACACACATCAGTGGAGTGTCTGACTCCTATAAATCCCCAAACCTTTCTTTTTTTTTCTTTTCTAAGTGCAAGAAGTTGAAAGGGATAGTTTCAAACACCTTTTGTTCTATGGTAAGAGCTAAAATAGCCGTCTTGTCATTTTACTGCCTGTTCCTCTTTTATCAACTGTCACGAAAAAGAAAAACAAAATACACCAAAAAATTGACATACACGAGAAACCACAAACCCAAAACCAAACCCAAAAAACCCCAACCAACCAATCAAATCCAAAACAACCTTAAAATGTTGTAGATACACATTTCACTGGAGAGGAAACTTCACCTTCAGCTTCGAACTGTGGAGCACATGGTGCCTCTTTGTCCCGTTCCTGTTGGATCCATGACTGGAAATCCTGAGCACTGCACGGTGCAAGGAATCATAAAGAGAAGAAATAGTTTGAAAGTTCTAATGACACACCTGGTGAGATTTTTTTTTTTAAGTACATTCTGGTTCTCTAAAGTAACAAACACTTCTGGAATGACTGACAGCTTTATATACAGAGAATCTGTGTCTTGGCAGCTTTAAAGTTGGCCCATATTGAGTTTACTGCCAAAAAGCAACAAAAATATCCCCAATAAGAAATTCTATTGATACCAATAGAAGTTAAAAAATAGCATTACATCACAGGTTCAGGATACTCTTTTGGGGTTTGTTTATTTGGGTTTTTTTAAGAAAGTGATTTCCTGATAGTAAATATTTGCCAAGAATTATCAAAGGAAAAAAAATAGTCACTTGCATAAAATAGTCTTTGTAGATGTTATCATGTTGAGAAGTCACAGAATAACAGAAAACTTGTTATAATAGATTATTTTGATTAAGGGACATATATTTCAGTGTCATATATGTGTCATTTTTCCTTATCCCAGAGCATTAGTCAAGTTGTGGAATGACCTATATCCTCATCTCCACTAGTTATGATGTTTCCCAATTAAAACACAAGAGTAACAAAACTAAGGAAGAGGAATTTATCTTAGAAAAGCTTTTCTAAACCTTCCTTCTCTTTGCCTCTGAAACAGACCCCTAAAACTAAAGTGCCCCACTTTTGCTAATAATGACCTTCTAGATTGATTGATGAATCTCTCAATAAATATTAAAGGTCTAAATGCCAAAGTAACTGTTACATTTTCGTACCTGCATGTGCATTTGTGCATGTCTGTATTTCCTCAGTGTAAGTGCGTGGATTCCATGAGCTCTGTTCAATGCAAAGACTAACCCTGTGCTTAAAACAGTCCCTCAGCATTTGACACAAGCTTAGGAACTCACTTAATAACCTCCAGAACTGCTCAGAAGTGTTTAACTATAAGGAGTAGCAGTGCATGACTAAGCTTAAAAAACAAAGTGGGATATCTCTGTTCACTGAATTACTCTGTGTGTGCAGGGGAAAGAAAGAGAGAGATGGGGTCTGTTACCATTGCTGCTGAAGTAAATAATGTTTCTGATATCTCCTTTTGATTTTCCAAGCAGCCATAAGCAAATTGCCATGAGTAATATATCAAAATAAACTCGGACAATAGATTTGCACTTGTATTGGCAGGATCTTCTGACAGCACAAAGTATAATTCAGCCTCCTGCAATCGTGTAACATTTCCCATCTCATTTCCCTTCCTTTGAAATTTCAGGTGCTTGGCCAGAGGAAAGGATGTGTGGATAATGCTTTAATGCTTTTCTCTGTTCCAGCTAACTCCAGGTGACGTAACAGTCCCTTAAAATCACTGTTAGCCGGGGAAATTTAGCGCAGCTCCCCGGGATAATTATGACTTCCAGCAATGCCTGGAACGTGCCTGGCCTGGAGCGTGGCTGCTCGAGGCCACTGGCAGCCCCTCTGCCTGTGCAGTGGGATGTGCTGGATCACAGGAGTTCCTCTGGTCTGAACAGCAGGTTGATGTTGCCTGGCTGCAGCTGGGGCAGGGGGAGAGGCTTCCATCCTTAAAATCTTCCAGCATCAATGAACAGAGGCACACCGGACTGCCGTGGTTGGATACTAGGAGTCCATCAGAGATTTAAGTTTATTGTCCCTAATTGCCTGTTTTCTCCTCTTCTCCAGGAGTTACCCTCCACTCAGTTTTGTTGATTCAACTATTTCTCTGAATGCTCTCTGAAGTATACAGTCAAACTTCACATGCTTTTTGTCAGCACAGTTGTTTCCAAAACTTCCTGTTGTTGTCCTGTAGTTCATGGGCTCTTCAGTTGTGGGTTAAAAACTTGAAGGAAAAAGACAGGGTTTTGTTGAAAATTCTTCTGTAAACCCACATTTCACTGATGTGTCTGGCAGTGTTTATTGCAAATAGCACAACTGCAGGGACTGCAATAGAGAAGGGATGGGAATGGAGATGAGTTGTTTGAAACGTGTAGCTTGCATGTTGTGGGGGCTGAGGAGGGGGGGGGGACAAGAACCTCTTAAATTAAAATTGCTCTTGGTGGAATAATAGCATGAGCAATGCCCTAACCCAGCTCTGTCAAAATGATTTGGCTTTAAAAACACCTTACTATTAAAGGCGTTTAAGTTAACAAGATCATTTTGACAGAACTGGGTTAGGGAGTGACTGCACACGCAGTTCTGCTGGCAGATAAGAGGCAGTAAAGTCTAGCCAGGGCATGGAAGTGGCACTTTGCAGTGGGCATTGTGAGCAGGATCTGAGCTTCTGCCATGGCAGCGTGTCTGATTACAGCCTTGGTCCCTCTGCTCGCACCGCTGGGTGGAGAATTGCTTCTTAATTTTAATTTTTTGGGAGTGATCTTCGCCCAAGTGAGTAATCCACTGAAGAATAAGAGTTGTTATTTATGGCAAGAAATATTCATTCCTTTGCAGCATGACAATGCTGCCTGATCCAAGGTGATTTCAATCACGTTCAGGTACAATTTAATGGATATGTCCTGGAAACAGGGTGACTGTAGAGCAAAGTTGTGCAGGGGAGGATGACGTGATTATTTGCCAGTCGTGGTTCTGGTGGACTTTGGTTTTGTTCCACTTTAATGGCAAATTAAAAACCCTATCACAGTTATGGAGCCAACATACTTTACCTACAGAGGTAAAAGTAAACCTGGAAAATGTTTAAGGAACAAGACGAACAGTGTGAAATAAATAAATAAATAAATAAAACCCCAAAACCCCCCAAACCAAACCAAAAGATATTCCACATATTGTGGGGACTAAGATCCAGGAAGGTGAGAAACAGCCATGGGGGATCGGGGTGGGGGAAGGTAAATTTAGCAATAATAAGGAATTTGCTTGGATGATGCCAAAGGAAATACTGAATGGTACAAAATACCTACAGTTGTGCACAGATACTCATAACGGATCGCAGTTTTGCTGACCTATTGACAGGGGAAATACAAACCCTGATCATGAGCTGTGGAAAACCTGTGATAGTGTAAAGGCAAACTCATTGTTGCCTAGTGAATTTCAGATAGAGGAAGCCACAAGATGTAAATTTTTATCAAGGACACCTGCTTAACCTTCCTATTTTATTGCCCTAACCTGTATGAAAACTTACCCACAGCTGTGGTTCGCAGTGTTAAGGATCCTTGTTTCTGGCAGACATTAAGTTAAATTAATTCTTCTGGACAAGAAGCCCATGTGGGTGTCTGGGTGGAATTTCAAGGCTCTGAAGGAATCACACAGAGTGCACTGGAACTCTCTGGGTGGTCAGTAAATGAACACCTCTCATCAATTATTCGAAGCGGCTTGTATTGCAGTGTGGATTCTCTTATAATGAATAAGCATCAAAGGTAGAAATTCTGTATTTAATGTATAAAGTATAATGGATCCTGAAAATTCTACAAAAATCCCCAACTGTAGGCAGAAATCATCAAGTTTTTCTGGCATTTCCAGTGTAAATTATTTAAAGAAACCAGTAGTCAAGGGGGGGTTTTACCTTAATAACAGTTGTTTAGAAACTGATAACATCCACCATAATGAAGAGTGAGGTCAAAGGGTTTAGATGCTGCATATCAACACTGAGAATGAAATAAAGACTTAGTTGCAGTTCTTAACCCTCCATGTCTCTTGTGGAAAAAAAAAGTAATAGAGCGGCTCTAAAATCTTTTAAACTAAGGTCATGGTGTAAATCAATGCACTGGCATTGTAATAAAGCGGTTTATTTGACCAGATGAATATTTTGTGGTTTGAAAACTAAAACAAAAAAATTGATTTTTTTTTTTTAGTTAAAGCTTTTTATGGTCTTATTTTGCTTCTTTTTCAATAAGTAGTTTATATCTTCTGCTGCTTTTATTAACTTTACCAATCTTTTTAACAAATCTACTGCATTCCAGTGTTCACCTTTTAAAGCTACAAGATGATTTTAAAGTAATTGGGGCAAAATGAGCTCCGTCAGAAGTGTTTAAACATCACAAAGCTTTCCACCTCTCATGCATAAAATGAGAACTGTGTACCTGTTACAGCTCTCTGCTGCCATACCTGGCTCTAAACTATGCAGGGAATGAACCTGTAACCTGCAGAGATTTTAGTTCCAGAAGAGTCTGTAATGTATATTGTATTAATTTCTGAAGTTGGTGTGTGAATGCTGTGAGGTTATAAACTTCTGCTTTGTCTAGAGCTTTCTGCTTTTGGCCTAGAGTTTTATGAGTAGCGCTCCAAGATTCAAGTCCCTGTGAAGAGAATAATATTTTTCTAAAACTCTATCAGCTCCTGCAGTAAGTAGACAACAAACCACTCAGCTTTATCTGTACTTCTCTATAGGCTGTGCAAGGAGAACAGAATTTATGAATACAGCCCTAAGTTTTTGAAACATAGCACAGTTATTTGAATCTCTGCTACATAACATAGTGTCACACTTGCTTTCATCTATTTGCTACATTAAAGAAATTCTTTATATTTTAAATATCGCTCTCCCCTCTCAGGGATGAATGGAGAACTAAAGCTGTTTTGTAAACAGCTTTGCTGGATTAGAGTTTATCTGTAGTGGTATATATTGTACAGGGAAACCACTTAGAACAACAGTGAAGTTTTATTAAAGGAAAGAGCCCAAAGCCATTTGAACATGTGGAACTTCGAAGCAAAAAAAGCACTTTTATCAACACCAGCAAAATCTTGATGATGATGGAGTAGTAGGAAAGGCATGGAGCTCCTGGAGTGAGTCCAGAGGAAACACCAAGATGATCAGAGGGATGGAGCAGCTCTGCTGGGAGAGTTGGGATTGTTCAGCCTGGAGAAGAGAAGCTTTGGAGTCATCTGATTGTGGCCTTGCAGGACCTGAAGGGAGCCTACAAGAAACATGGAGAGAGATTTTGGACAGGGGCCTGGAGTGACAGGACAAGGGGGAATGGCTTCACACTGACAGAGAGTAGGGTTAGATGGGATACAGGGAGGAAATTGTTCCCTGTGAGGGTGGTGAGGCTCTGGCACAGGTTGCCCAGACAAACTGTGGTTGGAGGGGATTTGGAGCAACCTGGGCTAGTGGAAGGTGTCCCTGCCCATGGCAGGGGGTGGAATGAGATGAGTTTTAAGGTCTCTTTCAACTCACCTCATCCTGTGTTTCTGTGGTTCTATGAAATGCACTTTTCAAGGTCCCTGTGCTTGCCCTCTTTTGGTTGCTTAGCAAAAGGTAGTTCTGGCTTCACTGGAATAATTTTGCTGTCTTTCCACACTCACCACTTCTTTAGACCCTGGGATAACATAAGAAGAGAAAGTGCTACTGTGCCTTACCTGCTCTAGTCCTCCTTGATTGCCAGGTCTGCCTTTACATATGGCTTTTTAGTAGCAGCCTGATTCTGTAGCCATATCTGTTTCTCCTTCATATCTAATCCAGAAGATTGCATTTTACCTGCCAAGCATTTCTTGATTTTCCTCTTAGCAAATGTGAAAATTGCACAGCCGAGTATTTAATAATGCCTTCCATCAGCTCCCAGCCACATACGTGGTGTTCTGCTCCCAGGAATGGAGAAGAAAAGCAAGTTTCTCAATTTGGTAAAGAAGTCTGGGGTCAAGCTTGCACGCATTGCACATGCATTGCACAGAGTTGATGCCATGGTTCACTGATAGAGCTGGGAATCCCAAAGGGGAGTCTGTCTCTCAAATAGCTCTTCAAATGCTCCTGCAGTGCAGATTGAACCACAGAGAAGTTTATCCAGCTCTGTTGTTACTCACTGATCACATTCCTCTGCAGAACCGGTATGTGCCGAAAGCCCAGTGGATTTTTTTTCTTTGCCCTGCACTGTCCAACACTTGCCCAACTTTGCTGACAGTCTCACAGCCTGGTGTTCAGTGAGCTTGTGTAACTGTGCTTCCACGGGCTTGTTCCACTGAGTGAGGTTTAACGACGCGGGATGTTCATCACTAACGTTTTTGATGTGGTTTGGACTCGTTTGCCTTAAGGTATTGCTGAATACAGAGCTACTGTGAGGACACTCCAGTCACAGTGAATCTGAAGAATTAGTGTGAGTGGATAGGACCTAAATTTGATTGGAGTAAGTGAAGAGTAACAAGCAGGAAGTCTGGGGGAGGAACTGAGGAGGGTTGCACTGAAATGAACTTAATGCTTGCCAAGGATTGAAGAGTGACAGTCTGAAACCCAAATATCCTGTTCTTTCCTCAAACAAAAATGTTTCTGTTAGCATCACATTGTTTTATCTCATTTATTTCACCTCTTTTGGAAGGCAGCCTGTGTAGATTAATTAGGGACCATTTTCAGAAAGCTTTTCAAATATGAAAAGAAGCGCTTTACTTTCTTTACTAAGAAGACCAAATAATAGTAATAGAAGTATACCAACTTGTACTGGAAGAATAAGAAAGTCAGTCATGACCCACTTTGGCTCTTTTTAAGGTTTGGACAGAGCGAAGTGTTTCTGGGGCGACTCTATTTCTGGGTCAAAAATAAAACCTGAAAACTCAGCTACAGAAAGGGACTCTTAAGTTGGATTTTCAGCTTATGCCCCCAGTTTTGAATTTCATCCTGGACGTTGTTTGAAGATGATGACTCGTGCTCTGTTTTAAGCTGGTTTTATTTCTCCTGTATTTTGATTCTTGCTCCACTGAAGAAATCGGAAAAATCTGTCCCCTGGCTGGCACGCACACCCACTTGTCAAATGGGATATGAACCCATAGGAACAAACTTCACCACGTCCACTGAAAGTTTGGCTTTTTCTCCCTTTTGATACTTTCTACCACCAAATGTACCCCAGGAAATCTCTTTTTAACACATCCCAGAAAGCAGTAAACTCCATTTAGTTCCCTTGACTAAAGAGGGTTTTCAGGGGGTGATTTGACCAGCCATTCCCATCAAGCCATGAGGCTGTTTGTTGCTCCTCCTTTTCTGGGCTGGAGAGAAGGATGAGAGATCAAAGGCCTCTCTTGCTTCCCTCACATTTTCCCCAAAATTTCCTTACAGGAGCTTGCTGTGCTCTTTGATTCCTTTGTTTCCACCTCAGCTGGCAATGAGGGCCATCAGCCTCACAGTTGTGTCTGTAATGGATATTCCCCTCATCCTGGATGCCTTGTTCAAGCACTGCATTATTAGCTCCCTGGTCTTCCATGCTGCTTGAGATATTGAGTTTTACTTGGGTAGCAGATCTTCTCCCCTCTTAACAAGACAAGTTTCTCAGAGTTTCAGACTTTCGTGCAGCTGATTTCACAGTTGCTTTGGCAGGTAATGAATTATAAAAAAGAAAATACTTTTCACATTGTTTGCTTTTAAAGTAACAGCTGACTTTTACTGGTGTTTTACACGCTTACAGGTATTTTCTGCCATGAGTATGTATGAACCTAAAAAAAAGAATAACAAACCTCCACTATCAGAAAAAAAAACCCTAAACACTCAGCATTTTCAAAGACATGCAACGCTAAGAACTCATTTTAAATGGAAAAAAACAGCCTAAGACACAGTGTAAGCAGTAAGAATAGAGATGAGAGATGGTTTGGATATGAATCAGTTAAAGAAAATATATCAGGAATCTTCTGACATAAGTCCAGCCTCTTTAGGCAGCTGTAAAGCAGCCCTTCCCCTGAGCCACGTTCCTTCAGGCTTTCCAGGTGATCCATGCCTGCGTTTCAGGTTTTGCCATCACTGTGGCATCAGCCCTGCTATGTTGTATTTCAAGGAATATTTACACTGAGATGAAACCTGATGTGACCTTCTGCTACATGAAAGGGTGGGCAGGGAAAGAAAGACAAAATGCTCCCAAATGCCTGTCAAGGAAAATGTCTTTGAAGTAAAACACGACTGTGTGTTTTCTCTGAAAGAGAGACAGCAAGACCTGCAGTGCAGATGTGCATAATTGAGCTTCCGTAGGGTCTGGTGGTGCTCTGGTTTGGGGAGGGTGGATTTCACAGAGGATTTACCAGTGCTGTTCCTTTGCTGGGCCGGGAAGGTTTTGCTGGGCAATGTGCTGCTGCAGCAAGGTGATGACTAAATTGCCAGTGGACTGCTTGAGCCTTGTACATGTAGGAGAAGTTCGTTTTATTGGTTTTGATTATTTTCTTGTGGAGGAAAGGAGCCTAAAAACACAAGAATGTTATTTTGTTTGACTTATTTAGCATACTAGGTGTTTATTACTGACCACATTAAGTTGCAAGCTAGCAGGAAGGCTGGGAGCTTCTTCAGACCCTGAGACAAACTGCACGTAAAATCCCAGAATGGTCCGAGTTGGAGAGGACCTTAAGGATCATCTCATTCCAACCCCTGCCATGGGCAGGGACACCCTTCTCTAGACCAGGTTGCTCCAAGCCCCGTCCAACCTGGCCTTGGACACTTCCAGTTCTCAGGCCCAAATGTTTTCCTGAGCGTGTGTAATCATTCATCTGGGACTTCTCTCACTATTTAGGCAATGAAAGAATTCACAGAATCAATTTTTAACCCATTTAATATGCAATAATGTTATGAACTACGCATTTAAAACCTAACATTTCTTGTTCATGATGTAAAAGTAAATAAGATGTTTCAGAATGCTTTCCGGGGTATTTAATCACGGAGTTGACCACTTTTTTTTTTTTTCTCCCCACCAGGAATCTTTAATGACTGGAAAACTCAATGGATCATGTTTTTATCATCTAAGCTATTTTTACATTGACTGTGCTGTAAACACATGGAGGAGCTGTAAGTAAATGTTCTGTACTGCATGATGAATTGGATTGCTACAGTCTGGAGGAAAGCAAAATAATAATTTCATTTCTGTGGTGATTTGCGTAGCTCGTGGTACAATGCCAGAAAGACTAACGGAAATGCTTATGGATACATGGACTCCATTAATAATATTATGGATTACTGTCCTTCCTTCCATTTATATGGCTCCAATGAATCAATCTCAAGTACTACCGAGTGGATCCAGTACAGGACTAAAAAGGCTAAATGAAGAACAAAGAGTTTTGAACCGTTCCAAGAGAGGCTGGGTTTGGAATCAAATGTTTGTATTAGAAGAATTTTCTGGACCTGAACCAATACTGGTTGGCCGGGTAAGCAAGATTTGTTTTTTTTCTTTATTCTGAGTATGTATGTGGGTAGCATGAGAAGGTCTTCAGCCATTGAGGCTCTTCTAAGGAATTAAAATCTGGGGTGCTTTGTGATTCCAAAATTCTTCTCTATTATCCATACATTTGTGCTTTCAATGTACCTCATTTTAAGGGCGTGGTCTCCTAGTGAGCTAACCTGCTATTTTCAACGAAATCATGCATATTCCATTTGTCAAAAAACCCCCACAAGCACGTACATATCCCTTGTTTTATCTCGTTAGTCACCACTCCTCACCTCTGTCAGCTGAAGAGTTTTACCAAAACAGCCTTTTGCAATATGTTCCTATGCATTCCGTAGGGTTGTTGCACCTATAGGTTGCATTCTCTCTCCACTCTGAAGAAACAAGTTATTTATGCTCTGAGAATTTTTAAAAACAAAATTAAAAAAACCAACAAAAAGAGAAGCTTGGGCTTTACAGCAAATTACAAAGGTCCTGGTTTGTAAGAAGGTCCTGGTATGCACATATAGGATATAATATTGTTGCCACAGGTTTCGTAATGTACTTTCAAAGTCAGGAAGATAACACAGGGGAAATTATCATGTTGTTCTGTGTGTCCTGGCTTGCCTGTTGCCCTAAACCTTTGCTTGTTGCCATGCATTAGTTTATTCTGTAGCTCAGTGAGTTACCTCCAGTCAGTGAATCAGCCTTGCACTTAAAAGAGATTCTGAGCCATCTGTATCCATCAGGGATGAATTATCCATAGATGTATTCTTAGAAAAGAATGATCTGTTCATAAATGCACGTTTGGCAGTGAGCAGGTATAAATACCTGAATTGTTTATCACTGAAGTTCAGTTCCCTTTGAATAACCAGGGATGTTACTGTCATATTAGCTGGCTACTGAAATGGAGTAAATAAATCTAGCAACCCAAATTATGGATAGTTTAAGTTAATTTCCTGATAATTTTGGAAATTCTGTGGGTAAATGAATAGCATATATTATAATATAGGGATGGCAATAGTCATATCTGTTATTGAAGAGAACACAGATTAAGTGCATTCCCAAATTTTCCCTTCTGCAACCACTTTCTAATAAGAACTTGGGGTCAGAAGGTGTAATGAGCTTTGTATCCAGTGACTTTTGATGCTGTGCCAATTTACATTTATATCAGGTATTATATATCTCTTCTCATTTATTTCTTTGTGGTTAGTAACATATCTCAGTTTCAGAGAGACAGCAATGTGCTCTCCAGATCTTAAAATCTTTTATTCAACTCATTCTTTTTGAAATTATTTAGTCAAGCTTTGAAAATGATTTTAAGTAGCTGAGGAGAATTCCTGAGTTTGTACTCTGCAGTCCTTTGCTTTTCAGGGCATATCCAGGTCTCAATATTTTTACCATATTAGGGTTTTCTTGGTGGTGAAAATATCCTAAATTGTTTGAGTCATTAGTGAATAGAAGTGGGTAGGTTAAACTGAGCCAAACCAATAAAGACATTATCCCATCTTCCGCTGGCTTTTTATGTAGAATTAGCTACTCTAAAATACTGTGACAATCTATTTGTTGAGGCTGCTGCATAATTAAATCGCTGCATGATATAGATAGAAATGAGCAAAAAGTGAACTTGGCTCCCATAGGGAGAAATCTGAGATTTATTCATTAAAATGACTTAAAATATTCTTGCAATTCCTCTCTGTATTTTTTTTCTCGCTCTTCAGAACCATCATCCCTGTTTCTAACTTGTTGTCTTTGCTGAGACTCAAGAGTCCTGGGAGTGCTTTCAGACTCTGGTGTGTAGTCAGTGGGAGCAGAGGTGCTCCGCAGCTTTCAGAGCTGCTCTTAATCCTTCCTGACTGCAAAGCAGCCACTCCCTCAATTACAGTTCTTGGCAACCCTGAAAGGTGTACAGAGTGTCACCAGCAAAACGCTTTCCTTCTTCATGAAGTTGGGCTGTGGTTTAGCCTTTGTCACCCTCACGGGTTTGTTATCCATTGCAATTTAAAAATAACCTGCTTTTCAGGACTCCCAGTAAGTTTGCACTTACCTGGCTCCTCCTCATCGCTTTTCCACTTACATTCTTCCAGCCTTTTAGTTTTGCTCCCAGCAAAGGATTTGCAAACCTGGGGTATCTCCTTCATTATGTAACTTTCTTTTTTGACTGTTTTCCCTGCTCTTTGACTTCCCTTGATTTTCTTTTTTTTTTTTTTTTCCCCCAGACTTTGAATAAAGGACACAGTAAAATGTGATAGAGTGAATTAGTGTAGAGAGGCTTAACACTGTGGAGAGAATGATATCAAACCTGTGCCACCTGTTTGCTGCATTCTCTGGACAGAAATAAGCTTTTGTGCCACTACAGAGGCAGTATTGCTGGCATGTGCTTTTTACATGTTGCAAGTTTTTAGTATAATCTCCAAACAAATTTTTAAATTGACAGTTAATTGCTTCAAAGGAAACATCCTCAAAGCAAATCTAATTATCTAGATTTTGGTTGTGTTTTTTGTCTCTACACTATTGTAGAGCGTGGCTGGTGCTTTTCATAGTCGTGTGTGGTTTGTACAAACATGTAATTAGGAGCTTTAGGGACTAAATACAAAGATAAGTTTTGCACAGACAGAAATAACACACACAGAGAGACAGAATGTGTTGTATATTCTCAGAAGTACCTTCAAAACCCACAGAAAATCCAGCTGAGAACTGCTCAGAAAAAAAATTGATACTTAAGTAATGGTTTTCATGTTAGTGCACGGAAAGGCCTTGAGTAGGAGCATTTGGTTCTAATGGGATTGAATGGAATATATCAGCAAAATAAAACTGAAAATTGAGATTGGTTATAAAGAAAACAGAACACAAATCAGTTTGAATATAAAATCCTGAATGGAGAGTCCATGTGGTGCTTCTGTTAGTTAAAAAGATCTTGTACTAAAGTTTCTGGAGTGCAGACAAAGTTTATCAAGAAAGGATTTATATGTAGTATCATTTATTAAGCCGCTCAGTTTTTCCAGGAGAAACAGTTTCTAGGCATAAAGACCCTTCTTCAGAGCTTTAAGTGTTGCAATGCAACTGCACAAGTTTCAAATGTACTTTTTCACTGCTGTTCTGCATGAATATATAGTAATAAATGCATTCCCGATGTATTTACTTTAATAAATGAAATAATCTGGGAGACTAATGGGGGAATTAGTGTAACCACTTGTTTAAAGTGAGGTGTTTTTCTCGAGTAGCTTGAGTAAAGGACCAGAGCAAATGTTTGGCTTTCATTCTTGAACTTCTTAGAATGGATTTGAGGAATGGGCATTTTTAATGACAATTTTAGTCGCCATATTCAGTAGGATCAAGTTCAAAATAAGCAGCTCTACTTGAGTTGACACATCTGTAAAGAAGGGTATGAATATTTATCTCTTAGGGTGATTTCTGAATTTATGAGAGTTCTCTATAAAATGCCACAAACATTCTAGTTTTGGTTTTCTATTTTTTGCCAGTAATCATATTGCATTTATTTGGCATTTTCATAGACTCATAGAATAGAATACCATGAGAGGGAAGTGATCCACAAGGATCATCCAGTCCAACTCCTGGCCCTGCACAGACACCCCAACAATCCCACCCTGTCCCTGAGAGCGTTGT
>JAWMRA010000020.1:3456912-3469047 GCA_035584735.1 Pseudotriccus pelzelni
CCAGGGATCCAGGGGCAGCCACAGCTTCTCTGGGCAACCTGTGCCAGGGCCTGCCCACCCTCCCAGGGAGGAATTTCATCCCAGTATCCCATCTAACCCTGCCCTCTGGCTGAGAAAATCAGCTCTCCTATTACATATATTATATACCACAACCAAAGGAACTTTAAAAGGAAAGAACTGATTATGCCTGGTTTGAATCCGGCTCTAAGCTCTCAGAATGTTTACAGTGATCCAAGGACTACCAAAATGTGCAATTTATGTAGTGGTTAGTACACTGGAAGAATAAATTATTAATAAAATAGAAGTTTGTGAACAATCCTACCACGGGGATATTTTAATTTTCAGAGAAATTTACTGGTTTGGCTTTTTGCTTTATTTACTCTCTGATGCTCATTTGTGGTCTCAGTGAATGCTTTGAAAAATCAACCCTCATTTGCTGGGGACTGCCAGTAATAATTAACCCCCTAGACAAGTGAACTCTAGAATTATGTATATCCCCCCCAAAATCAAGGAGAAAGACTACTGTGTTTGTCTGCTTTTGTAAAACCCACCTTTTGGGCTGGAACTTTCCTAATTAGTGAATGTCTGTAGTTTTCTGTATTTACAAACTCAGAACACAAATTTAAAGAGCACATCCTTTCCAAATTCCCCATTACTGATTGCTGAGCAGAGGTTTTACAAATGGAATTAAATGCACTGTTTGATTGCCTATGTTTGGAGATTGCCACGGAAAACATTTCTCAGCTTTGACTGATTTCAGGGACAGTTATTAAATAAATTACGGCAACAATATGAGGTGAAGACTCAGTAACAGAGTTAAAATCATAATTAATGATGTTCTGTGGCAACAGGTTTCTAAGTAAGTCATTGTAGCCATGAAATTAAATTTTTTTTTTTTTTTTCTAAAAAAAGCAAAAGACATTCTGGGGAAAAGAGAAAGAGGAAAAAATCCCACCAGATCTGACGAGAACCCTATTTTAGGGTCACTGGAATGAATCAGAATCTCACAGAATCACGTTGCTATGATTTGGAATCAAATCTGAATTCAACACGTGGTTTTCTTGAGCACGAAACTTCAGTCACCACTTGGATAATGGTTTGTAAAGGCTTCATGAACTCTTTGGATTAAATATATATAACTAGAAGGAGGGGATTTCAGAGAAATGCAGGTAGCAATGAGACATTTGATGTATCAGTTTATGGCATCCTCCTTTCATGGGACATTTCCCAAGGTCTAGGGAACACCTGGCTCGCTTGAGGAAAAAAAAACAACAAATGACAGAAGAGGGAAAGGAAAGAAAGGAAAATGCAGCTGGGAGTAACTTCTCACACAAAATAGAAAGAACAAGAGAAAGTGCTTGAATTGTGAGAGCTGCTGGAGGAACACTGAAATATGAATAAAACCCATCTGTATTTCAAGGACCCTGAATTCACCTCTGCCATTTCTCCAACCTGTCAAGATCCTTCTGAGTGGCAGCACAACCCTCTGTGCTTCCTTCCCCACCTCCGAAAGACAGTGACTATTTGGGAGGTTTTTTTGGGACGAAATTAAAATGTCATTTAATGTTCTGCTTAAAAAAAAAAAAAAGGATTATGAAGTTGGAAGAAGAGAAGACATTTAAATATCACTTAGGGCTTGAGTAGAAATTCCACGTGGAAAATGGCACAGCAAGTCTTTCCAACAGATTTTATTCCCACCCCACACCCTGAAACACTTCAAGACTGACAAAAACATGATGCAAGGCAGAAATCTGGATGTTACATGTAAAGAAAATATATCATACACATGGCAGAAAAAACCCCTCCCTGAAGGTAAAAAGGAAAACTGGATTCAGAAATTAAAATTACTGTGGAATATTGGCAACAAAAGGAAAAATCTCTCATGCTCTGTTTGCAAGGACAAAGTTGGGATATAGTTTCATATCCAGAGTCCAAATCCTGTTAAAATCTCCTGCAGAATTTTAGAGACTCTGTCACAAGGGAAGATTCCCAATGTCTGTCTTGAGCGATAAAGGACATCCCCCAGACAAAGCAGACAGAAAGGATGTTGAATTTAAACCTGCTTATTTATGGTACCTATAAATCCACAGTAATGGCTGATCCAAAAAAAAACTAATCACAAATTTTGATAAATTCCTTTAATGATGTGACCTTAAAAACCTGAGAACCTTTGTGGTTTACAGAGTAGCTATTTTTGTGTCTTCATCCACATGCAGTTTGAATTATTTTTAAAAAGTTAAAATAAAAATTAAACAATATCTGGAATTGGCATTTAGGAATTAATAGCTTGAGATGGCCAATATGGCTTTTTTAAACCATTTTTTCAGTCCTCAGAATCATTCTGTTCTGGTTTGAACAAAATCAATCCTTTTCTGATGTTATGTCTGAATGAAAAAAAAAAATCTATCAGATATTGCTCCATGTCAGAGATGAGGGATCTGTACTCATTAGAAGGTAGGATTTTTTAGGAACAATTTTCTAATGGTCCTTTTCGAAAGGAACTGTTTTTCCATCATGTGAAATGATGCAGGAGACAGAAGGCTCGATAAAGCTTCTGCTTTATCCATTTTTCGTTTTCCTTCTCTCTGAAGACTAAAAGACTAACAAATAGTTCAAGTAGCAATTGTTAGTAATTATTTTCATAGGATCACAGAATATCCTGACTTGGAAGGGACCCCCAAGAACTGAGTCCAACTCCCACAGGACACTCCGACAATCCCCCCATGGGCCATTTTAATCTATGTATTGGAAATCAAATAAGATGCTGGGTGAGTTTCAATATTAATTTAACACTTGTTTGTAGTGAAACATTAGAAAGAGCAAAGCTGTGTGTCCACAGGTGAATCAGTTATTTGGTTTCTAATGTTTAATGAATGATTGTTGCTCTTTTTAACCAGATATGTACAAGGAAAACGGCTCTTCCATTTTTAAATGCGTGATTTAGAGAAAAAAAATTCTTTTGTTCCCTTTTTCTCAGCACTCCTTGTAGGTATTTATTGTGTTTGTACAGTCAATTTTTCAAGCACCCGGGTACGTGCTGTGGCAAATTGCACAGGTTGTACATCTACATCTCGTACACAGTAAATAAACTGTAGGACTTCCTTGTTAAAGAAGAAAGATTAGTGCAAACTCCCTTTTTTTTTTAGATTTATGGTGGTATTTTTCAACGTGATAAGAATTCACAGTAGAAGCATGGCAGGTGAAGGCTGAACATTTCCTGACTTCACCCAAACATTTGCAGTAAGGTGTCAGAAGTGAGTGCAGAAGTGCTGCTCACCAGAACAGCAGTGCCAGCGAGCCACTTCTTCTGGGAAACGCAAGAGGCTGTGAGCCTGCACAGGGAGGGAGAAAAGCTAATCAGGGAAATAGAAGAAGGAAAAGCAAGTGAAGCTATTGTTTGTCATTAATAAATTATTGATGAATATTGATGATTATTGATGACCTGAGGGACCCTTCCAGGGCCTAAAGGGGCTCCAAGGGAGCTGGAGAGGGACTGGGGACAAGGGATGGAGGGACAGGACACAGGGAATGGCTTCCCCCTGACAGGGGGCAGGGAGAAATGGGGTATTAGGAAGGAATTGTTGGCTGTGAGGGTGGGCAGGCCCTGGCACAGGTTGCTCAGAGAAGCTGTGGCTGCCCCTGGATCCCTGGAAGTGCCCAAGGCCAGGTTGGACAGGGCTGGGAGCAACCTGGGCTGGTGGAAGGTGTCCCTGCCCATGGCAGCGGGAGGAAAAAGATGGTCTTTAAGGTCCCTTGAAACTCAAATAATTCTATCATTCTATGATAATTTATAGTAACCCACATTCCGTATTTCTCCTGAGTTCCTGGTATGTGAGGGATGAATGCAGAGTACGGCCACTGTTGCTTTTTCCTGTACTACATGTTGGTGCTTGGTCCTAACCCAACACAACAACGTGGTACAGATGTTACGTGTATGTATATGGTCTCAATGTATAAAATATGTTGTTCTTTTGGTTAATTTTATGTTGTAATTGAAAAGCTCTGTCCATATGAAAGTGGAAATTTCAATAGCTCAGTAAAATTGTTTGGGATTTTGAATTTGCAGTAATGAATTTATTGTGGTGGTAACAATTTATATTCTGGGGGAACAGGAATGAAGACATTATCTCTTGGTTTTTTTTCTATTTGTCTGGGATCTCATTATCTGTGCAAGCTTATTATTTACTACCCCACAGTAATGCTGTTGTAAAAAGTGCAAGAATATCTGAGATTTGTGGTATGATAGGGCTGAGTTGAATTGAATTGGATCTAAGTAACTGCAGATGTGGCTGGTTTCATCTTTATCAGCTTATCTAAGCTTTTGCACTTAAAGGCTTCTGTCAGTTCAAAGCACAGGCACTGCTTGGTTGAACAGAGCTAAACTATGGTAGCACTTCTTAGCCTTTCAAAAATAATTCTAATTTAATTCAAACATATGTAATACAGAACTTGGAGGTGTTTAAATATATATCAACTAAAAATTCCTTTCCATTTTCGTAATAGAAGGGGGCACAAAACAAAATAAATCGAGAAACATATCAAAGCTCTTGAAGTTTAATTTTAGTTTTCTCAAAAAATTCTTTTTCTTTCCAAATGAACAAATAGAATTGAGCTCTTCCCCCATTCCCTCACTTAAAATAAAGAAATCACTAAAATATAAATCAAGATTTAGCATCAAAGAGCAGCTTTGTCCATACAGGAATTTGGGGAGATTCTTAGAATGTTGGAATAATTATAACACTGGATTTCTGTTCAGCATAGGGATAGAGAAAAATTTGCTACTCCAGAGCATAATGAGATATCTAAGTAGATTTGTGCATTTGAAATGATGGCAGAGCCTACTAGTGCAGCATAGATAAAAGGGCTTTTTATTTTGCCTTGGGTTTTGGTTTGTTTGTATCTCCAGTTTTGATAGTTTGTACGTCAGCTGGGCATCATGGCACATTCAGAGGAGAGCTGACATCCTTCCTTTTGATTGCAGTTGTTTCAAAGGGAAAAAAATATGGACCAAATATAGTTCACAAAGAGATCATTTCAAAAAGAGTCTCAAAAGTTATGACTGGAGATTTCCAAAAGTAAGAGCCAACTCAGCCTCTTTCATTTGCTAGTCAAATATATTCAAAGCAGTAACAGGAAGGGCTGTGTGCAGGAATGATGGGGTTTGTGTGTCAAATCTTGTAATCCAAAATCCTTTGGCCAAGTTAGGATCTGTGAAAGATAGGAAGAAATGATTAGGAAGAGACTGTTGAAGAACTAAGGAGGTATCAGGTCTGATAAATCCTTATCCTTTCCCAAAACTCAGTGCATCAGCTTTCAGACTCTTATATGGTATTTGATATTTAAGAAAACTTGACTTGCCTCATAATGAGATCCTCTATAACGTGAGAGTATGTTTTGAAAACATAATATTCTCATCCCTGCAAAAAATAAGCAACTGAATCCCCTGCAGTATTTGTGGATTCAGCCTGGGGTGATCAGAGCAAAGAGATTAAATCCAGGAAACTGTCTGTAGTGCCTCTTAGATCAGTGATGTGGCATCAGTGGTGACCCTGTCTGAGGGATCATCCATCCAGGATGGCCCTGTCATCCTGCCCTTTGGTGCAGGTGGTTCTCATCTCTGGCTCAGCACAGTCCTCAACAGAAATTTTGGATGGGTCTCAGATAAAGCAGCAGGATATTCCTTTATGCACAGCACCCCAAGTGAGGCAAAGAAAAGGCACAGTAGGAAAAAAGAGGGAGAAGGCAAAGGTTGAGGGATTGGTTTGACTGAGCATCTGAGGCTTTGACTCTGTTGGATGACCCAGTCACTCCCTGCTCTCCGAATATTTCCACTGGCAGGAGCAGACTGTGCCCATCCTTTTCCAAGACAGGCGTCTGCAGTGTTCCCCATGTTCTTTTGGAACATGATTTGTAGTGATTGTTTTCCAGGGGAAAATTATTGCCTTCCCAGGTGAGATTTCTCTTTGCTTATTGTGAATTTCTGACTAACTGGAAGGGAATTCTGTCACTGGGAATGAGGAAACTAATTTAGGAGAACATGGTGTGTGGGTGTTTGTCATCCTGTGACATAGTTCAAAGATTTTCATTACAAACTACAAAAAAAGCTTAAATAATGTAAAGATCTTTCTATACAAGTCAAGAAGGGCTGAGGTACAAGCAGGTACACAAAAATGTGGATTTTACTCCAGTCTTAACTTGTCCTGCTGGGAATATTTATTCAAGTTGTGCAGGAAGATGCCAAGTCATAGTTGTGACATCCTTCAACACAGGCATACAACACTTAAGTTTGTTTGCTAAGATATACTAATAAGAGATATCTTGAGCTGTATAACTTCAGAGTACAATCCAAGGTCTGATTTTAGAGATAAATTAGTATGTCCTAGATGGATAATTACAATGGTTGCTTAACTTTCATTTGTTTGAAGTCTGGTGGGGAACAGGCTCAATATGAGTGACCAATGTGCTGCTGCAACAAAAGAAGTCAACAGGATGACCTTTGAGGTCCCTTCCATCCTGGTATTCTATGGTTCCATGAAGCCTTTAAAGCACTCTATAAAATGAATGTTTGTTGTCCACTCCTGAGTTGAATACCAATTCTTGTTTATAACATTATAAAGTTCAAAAGGAAGTCCCATAGTTGTCTCCAGCAGACTCGTTTGCATAATTTCTTCATAATAATTACATGAACAATAGGGACTCTCTACCTAAGAGCAAAATATATGTTGATCTGTATGTGCTGAAATATAATCTCAGCAAATGTGTTTTAATTGTGGTTGTGACAGTGCAAAAGTAAAGGCAGGGCAGAAAGCTGCTCTAGTATCTACAGAATGAGTCATCACATAAAAAGACTAAAACATTAAAGCTGGTTCTAATAAGGAAAATAATGAAATTATGTTAAACAAAGGGAATGGAATTGCTTTATTTTTGTTGGAAGTAAAGGTTTAATTGCAGGATTTGTGTAGGCAGTAGGAATGGTTTTGCTTTTAAAGCAAATAAGAATTTAATTCTCCTAGAGCTCGAGTGCTGCTTCTGAGGTGAGGAACAGATTTTCATTTCATGCACAGTTGAAGTGCTGGGGAGAACAGGTACTTTTGTGTCTCTTTTGTTTTGGAATATCAAAAAAATGTTTCAGGCTAGGCATAGTATTTTAATTAGATGAAAATAAACCCCCTTATATGATAACAAATGAAATTAATTTAAAAGGAAACGTTGTAGAAAGATAAATACTTCAAAAGAGTGAAACTAATGCATATACAGGTATAAAACGTTTTTGAATAAAAAATAACATTGAAGTGTTCTGGTCAGGAAACGTTCAGAAAAAATACTGCCTTGGTCCTTTCCCAAACTATTTGTTTCCTAAATCAACTTTCCAGTAATATTCAGCGGAATGGTTGAAGTGGGAGACCTTCTCACTCTCTACAACAGGAGGGAGAAGCGGGGGGGGGCGCATCGGGCTCTGCTCCCAGGAACCAGCAGTAGGACAAGAGGGCACAGCCTTGAGCTGTGCCAGGGAGGTTTAGATTGGACATCAGGAAGAAGTTCTTTAAAGGGAAAGTGATCAGACATTGGAAGTGGCTGCCCCGGGAGGGGGTGGAGTCCCCGTCCCTGGAGGTGTTTAAGGACAGACTGGATGTGGCATCAGTGCCATGGGCTGGGTGACAGGGTGGGGTTGGGTCACAGGTTGGACTCGATGATCTCAGAGGTCTTTCCCAGCCTCGTTGATTCTGTGATTCTGTGGTTGTGTCACTGAATCATTATTCTTGTCCCAAAAAAGAAAAGACAGGTGAAAAAATAATATGCAGCTCCAAGGGTAAGGCTGGTATTTTGGGGGAGGCTTCTTGGTGATCCTTAGGATTTGTAACTACTCAGTTTGTCCTGAATATTGAGCCTCTATTTGTGTGGGTGTTTCACCAGCAGCAGAGTGGGGAGACTGTCATTTTTGCTCTCAGGGCTGCGGTGCTGCTCCCTCGGTTACTGTGGTGACACATCCAGCGTGTGCAGGGATGTCCCTGATGCCCCTCTATTCACATTCAGATGATGAGAACGTTGCCTGATTGCAGGAAGGCAAACACGAGGGGTTCTGTGGCTTGTGGAAAGCTCCGTGTGAATTGCTGGTGTTGAGAATGTGTGATCACTCTCAGCACTGCCCCCCGGGGCTGGGTGACACGGCCAGTTTGATGATGAGTCTCTGTGCTTGGGTTATCAATATAAAGTGTCACTTCTAGATGAGAACCAGGCCAGAAGAGAGCTTTAGCCACAGGGAGGGAGAAGAAATGAGCTTGGCAGTAAGATTCAAGGCAGAATAAATAAAGTTTGGTAGTATTCTTAGCAAAAAAATGCAGTCACTATTGAATATAACACGATCCAAATCAGGTATTATTCCTGGCAAAAAAAAAAAAAAAAATAAACTCAGAGGCTCCATATCCATTCCTTTTACTGTTTTCTGCAGTCAGAGAAGCTTTTGAAATCCATGTTATCTTTGCAAACAACTTGTGACCCACCTTACAGAATGTAATTCTTTGTATTCGACTTGTTCTTAACCAGCTGCTCTTCTAATTTCTTCTCATAAAGATTCCTTAGAAAAGCTTCTTCCCACCAAGCAACTCACCCATCCCTTTGATGGTGAGGGATTATTTCTCCAGTGTTTCTCCACAAGCTTAAAAATTCAGTTATTGTCAAATCCCTGGTAGACAAGAGCAGGGAAAGGACAGAAAAAATACTTATCAAATGTAAAACTCTCCAGGTAACCCTCAAAGTGAATGTTATCACAGGCATTCCTGGATTTAGGGGGGGGTTTCCTCTTTGCTTCAGACTGTGGATTGTTAGGCTTTACAACAATAACAACAAAACAGACCTGCCCATGTTGTAGTCAATAAACTGGCATCTGGAAGTTAAATATTCTCAGCTACATTTTCCATGGCAATATTTAAATTGCCTAACATGAATGTAACTTTTTTCTCCATGTGTTTTAGGAGCCATATGCTTGATATTTATGTTCTTTTGTTTCTTCCTGCTTTCTCATTTATTTACTCCTGATATTTCTATTTCTTAGTCATTTTCATCCTCCAAACTGGCTGATATTTGGGCTTTGAGTTTCACTCCCAGTGTCCCTTTGGAACTGCATCTCAGCAGACAGAAGAAAGATGAGATATGAGGATTATTTTTTTCTTGTGACAATAGAGCATATTTTAGCTGGAGGCTTTTTACATTTTTCTCTATTATCTATCACCTAATCTGCATAACCTCATTCCTTTTTATTGGTAAAGGACAGATGTCAGACTTGTAACTATTTAACTCATATTAAAGTTATTTTTTCAAGGCTGAGGAGTAAGTACAGTGTATATAATATAACTCCACTGCATTCTGCCGCTCTGCCTTAGAAATAAATGCACATTCTATCCAAGTCTTAACTCCAGTGCTTGGAGTTAAGCTCCTATTTATCTAAACTGTTAGAACTGGACTGAGCAGAGAGTGCCCAAAGTGGCAAACAGTATCCAAGGCTTAAAGTTATAGGAGAGCTGGAAAAACTCCAAGGTATTCACAGATCCATTGGCTCTGAGTCTTTAAACAGTGCTTTCTCTCAATACTTTGGCATTCTACAAGCTCTACGAATGTGACCCATCAGCAAGGGACTAGTCATGCAACAATTGACAAACCTAAGAAATTTTCAGTCTTTTCTGGATTCTTTCAGAGACTTGGACCTGTTTGTTAAACCTGCATATCAATAATGTATGAAACCAGAGCAGAACGTATAACTCGCTCAGGAACTCTGCTTTTCATAGGGGTTTCTGTCCTATTATGGGAACTGTCAGTGTTGCAGTCGCACAGCATTGCTCTGTGTTTTCTCTTGGGTTTTGTGCTGGTTGGAAGTGCAGGGTTTCATTCAGGCTAATTATTTTTTCCTTAAAAAATAGTGTTTGAGCCTGTTCTACCACTGTGTCGCAGCACATCCAGGAAAGAAAAGGAGCCTGCAGAACCCCTGGGGTTTCCCTGCTCAGCCACCTTGCTAACGCTGATCTGTACAATCAGGAGCAGTTATGTGCCAGACTGGAGGGAACTGTGGCTCCAAGCATCCTCATCCTGTGGGCTTCTGCCTTTTCCTGAGAGCAGCCACAGCGCAGTTGGCACAGCTGAGACAGGGACCGGTGGCCCAGCTGATAAACACACTCAAACTCAGAAACCAGTGGGGATACACTTAAAATGGCTTTAAGTTTTTAGTATGGGTGGAAAAAGAGTTTGGTTTGATCGTGGTGGGATCGTGCTGTCTGATAGGCCATGGTTCTAATTTATCTCAAAAAAGAGTTAACATTTGGTGAGCCAAGATATGTTTCCTAATTTTATCAGTTTTTGTGTCAGAATATTCATAACAGGACTGACTAACAGTGCATTTATGCTGCTGATATTTTTTTGAAGGAGTTCATGCAGCAGATTATCTTTTCAGTTAACTTTGCCATCAATGTCCATTTACATACCCAATAATCCCATCTCCATAGGCAAACAAAATATTCCATCTCCTATATCCTGAGTAAATGTGAAAAGGCAGCTTTACTGACTCAATAAATAATCTCAAATATTTTACTTTACTTCAGGGTCTTGCTATTTTCAAAGCTTGATTATCTCACAGTCAGATAATTGTTAATCACATTATGGAAGTCAGTTACAATTGATCTATTAGTTATCAAAAAAAGTCTAAAAAGTAAACTTGGTGGTTAGTGTTAAAATCTGAATTTAATTGGACTATAAATTGTGGAGTCATAATATGAATTCATAACTGGATGTTTGTTGTGGGTTTTTGAGGGGATGTTTTTGCTTCTGTACCCTCCTTTATAACTCTTTAGAGTTTTGTCCAGTGTCCTTTCAAATTTGAGACAGAGACTCCTACTGAGTTCCTGGGGTTTATATCCTGAAACCATACACATTTTAAAAAAAATCATTTTAGGATTAGAAATGTATGAAGGAATTTAGCCTCATTTTTCCCATGAGTTTGGCTCATGCTGAATCCATAGGTGGTAGTTGTAGAAATAGGCCAATACCTTAGAAACTCATATCTAAAACTCTCTATTCTGGGTTCATTCTTCCCTGTCTCTTGTTCAGGAAAGGGGAAGGGAAAAAACCACCATTTGCCATTTCCCCTTAAGCAGAGGAGGGTGAAGAAAGCTCAGGGAAGGCTGTAGCACACAATAGAAGAGTCCTTGTGTCAGCAAGGACCTCTCTGTGTTATTGTAATGCAAGTAATTAATAACCATTATTTACAGCTGAGGACTGACTCTGCCATTGTCACTGCCCAGCTGCCATTTGCTGCTCTCAGTGGAGTTCTTGCAGGGACTCTAGCAGGAGTAGCAGGAATGTAGATAAGATATTCAGATTTTGTTTCATTCTAGTATCTAGGGGATGATTTGGAACATTTAAGAACTCAACTTCTCAATATTGCACCACTTTTTCACCTTTTTAAAGGTGGGTTATTTTCCTTTTTCCCCATGAACACTCATTTTATTAGAGAAACTCCAGCAGAGTCCTTGGAGAGCTTCAAAGTTCTCCCTCACGCAGTTGTTTTCCTCCTTTGTTGTTCCTTTTATGGTCTTTATGTTCTCAAGTTGCCAACCTAATGATCAGTTCTTTGAAGGAGGGGTGCACGTATCACTTGAAAAGAGGTCCTGAGGAATCATTATGTATCTGGAGTGCTGCCTCCAGCCCTGGGAACAGCACAGCGAGGACGTGGAGCTGCTGGAGAGAGTCCAGAGGAGGCACCGAGAGGATCAGAGGGATGGAGCAGCTCTGCTGGGAGGAAAGGCTGGGAGAGTGGGGTTTTTTCAGCCTGGAGAAGGAAAGCTTTGGGGTGACCAAAGTACGGCCTTGCAGTCCCTGAAGAAGCAACAAGAAAGATGGAGAGAGACTATTGACAAGGGCCTGGAGTGACAGGACAAGGGGGAATGGCTTCACGGTGATGGAGGTCAGGGTTAGATGAGATATTGGGAAGAAATTGTTGGCTGGGAGGGTGGGGAGGCCCTGGCACAGGTTGCCCAGAGAAGCTGTGGCTGCCCCTGGATCCCTGGGAGCATCCAAGGCCAGGTTGGATGGGGCTTGGAGCAACCTGGGCTAGTGGAAGGTGTCCCTGCCCATGGCAGGGGGTGGAAC
>JAWMRA010000020.1:3469147-3482560 GCA_035584735.1 Pseudotriccus pelzelni
CAGAGAAGCTGTGGCTGCCCCTGGATCCCTGGGAGCATCCAAGGCCAGGTTGGACGGGGCTTGGAGCAACCTGGGCTAATGGAAGGTGTCCCTGCCCATGGCAGGGGGTGGAACGGGGTGATCAGTCATTAAGGTCCCTTCCAACCCAAACCACTCTGTGATTCTGTGACCCTTTGCCTCTTACCTTTAGTCTCGTGTGTGTCCTGCTACGTGCAGCCCCAAAGATATGAATGTGGGAGAGCTGGTCACCTGTTCTTTCTAAGAAGAACATTAGAGAAAGGCAAGGAACAGCTGAATGGGGACAGGACCATCTGGGGTTTTGGCTGTTCTGTGCTCACAGAGTGATGGGAGCTCTACCCAGCTTGTGTGGGTAGAGAAAACCGACAGTGATTCAACAATCATTAAATTAGTACAGATGTCTCCTGCAGCCTCCCACGGAAGTCTTCTCCATGAGCTCAGGCAATTTGGATAAAGGACTAGACTAAATCATTGCTAAGTCTATATGGATTCTGGCTGGTTTGAGATTGACATATGTTCCACACTTACAGCTCTTGGGATACTGATTTGTGTACAACTTGGCTGCATTCATGCTGAGCCAGAGCTTCTCTTTTGATGGGATGCTGACCCCAAATTTTGGGTGTTTTGAATCACAGGTAGGTTGGGTGTTTACAGCAAATGACATAAATACTCCAAATAGTGCCAACACTTACAATCATAGCGCTGCTATTTTTGCTTCCTTGGGCACAGATCAGATTATCTGATGTGCCAAAAAAAAAACTGGTAAATGTCCCTGAGACTTTAGTCTCCGTGTGCTCTGGGAAGGGAACTCAGTACAAGTTGCTGGAGAAGCAGAGGCAATACATTACTAGATATCAAACCCTGCTGGAGTGGGCACAGTTGTTTATCCCTGCATATTTAATATTGGTGATGTGTAATGGTTTATGTCTCCTCTCCCCATTCAGTTCTTCCAGAAAAGCATTAACAAAAGCAGGAGCCGTGATCTATCTCTAGTGGTTTAAAAAATATTTCAAATTTAATGGTATTGCAAATTGATCGCATCATGAGAGACATAACCTTTGCAAGTGAGTTTCTAAGAAATTCACAGGAATGCATGACTTAGTGGAAATGCATGGGAAATTACATTAGGAGGCTTTGAAAACCACAGAAGTGATGAAGCAAATAACTTCTCGTGAAACTGCATGAAATCATAATAACTAGTTTCAACCGGGTTCCTCCGAATAACTTACAATTCTGCATGAGTTATCCCTAATAAACATCTAACTGCAAGAAAAGAGGGAAAAATAATCAAATTATCCTTGTGTTATATCTATTTATTCTGATGTATGACACTCTGATGTTACTATGTAATTGCAACCATAGCAGCTCTGAAGAACTAATGTTTTGTTTGACATCTCGCAAGGAATTTGTTTTGTAGCGTTTCCTGTCTCTGTTTATTTTCACATTCTAAGTAATTTGAAACATATTTCAAGTATGAAAAAACTTATACTGCACCCATGTGCCCAGTTCACAGGTTAGTGGAAATGCACTGGAAATAAGTTACATTGTCACCTGTAAGCAGATAGTTTATAAGAGAAGCAATATGTAAGTACCCACAATTTAATTTTTCAGCTCTCTTTATTCCACTGTTACCTTCTCAACAGTTTTCAATTTTAGCTCGAGCTGGCTGCATAGCTGATGTTTATATTTCTGCAGTGTAGCTGTGTTTGACAGCCAATTGCTAGAGAAGAGCTTTCTATTTGCACTGCCAGCTTTACACATTATGTGGTTTTAGACAGTACTTACTTCCTTATGTTCAGACACTGAAGGATGCTAAGCAGTAATCTTAAATTTGAAAAATTACCTACAAAAAAAAAGGGATTTTAATGCTTTTGGGCCGGTTTTATTAAATATTATTAACAGAAGGCATTCTGGGTGGATTTGAAATTCTTTTATTAAGCAGGAAGACAGGTTAAATATATTATTACTGGGACCCTCCTAATAATTTTGAGTAAAATATGAAAAGAAGCCAGGCTGGGGAAAGCAGCTGAAAGCAGAACCCTGAAGGATTGTAATATCAGGACAACTTAAATATGCTTAAATAAATAGAAATATCTTCTCACCTTTGGTCACTCTGGCCTACTGTACTTTTTGTGCCTTGGCTGATCTAGGCTGTAGCTTGTCTAGTTTGACAGATTTTGTAAGCAGCCTTCAAATTACTGCTGTGGGTAGGTAGTGATTAACTTCTTTATTCCTCTTCTGCAGTCCTAAGAGTACGTATTCTAAGATATTGCTTTGACATTCACTTGAGAAAATCATTTGAACAACACAAAGAGGACTTAGCACTCAAGTGCAATGTGCTCTGGGCCTGAGAATGAAGCCTAGCAAGTTATAATAAGCTTTTTAAAGAGGAAAGAAAAAATAAACCTCAAACAACATGGAAGGAAAGCTCAGGACATGGTGAATGAGATGAAGATGATTAAAGGAACAACAGGGTAGGATTTAGGGTGCAGGAACTGCTGGACTTCGGGCTAGTACATTGAATGGGAAATGCCTATGGTTTATGGCTTTTTACAACAATCCCCATCTTTTATCTGTGTTGAGGAAGGAGCATCAAGCCAGACTCTGCTGGCAGTAGAATTGACACTCAAAAGGGAACAGTCCCCTGAAGTTGTTCCTGGAGACTTCAGTCAGTCTTACAGCAGAAACGACAGCATAGTTTGTGTTCGAGGCTGACAAGCTGGAGGAGGCAGTAAATGGCTTTGCTGCTCTTTCACTGAGTTGGGAAAAGAGTGACAAGTGCAGGAGGGAGGCACTGTTAATTATAATGCCTGAAGCACTGGAATTGTTAATGTAAGTGCTTGACCCCAAACAGTGGGAGATGACAGATACTTTTTTTCCCCCATAAAGACACAAAAGAGGGAATGTGTTTTACAAGACTGGAGCTGCATGCAATTTTTGAGGCTCTCTATGCCCAGCTCTCAGATGTCCTGTGGTGAGCCACAGTGCACTGCAGATGAAATAATAGAGAAGTAAATGAGATGGGAAAGGATTCCTCTTTGGCAGTGTGACACAACTTCCTCGCATGTTTCCAAGTGTCAGAAACAGCCGGGTTAAAAAAGAATCCAGGCCTTCTTACGGGAGCGATGTCTGCTGGAACATGGGAAAGGAGCAGCAGTCTGGGTTCAGAAATAGTTCCATGAACTCCCAGCTGGGCAGAGAGCCAGCTACAAAGAGGTGCCAGCCATCTGAGGCCACTTGACACAGGACACTTGGGCGTTAAAGAGCTGAGGAAAGCAGGGGCTAAAGGCGGCAGTCCAAGCTGCGGTGGGACGCGGGTCATGTGTGGTGGTGCTGTTCTCAGGACAGAAGGGAAGACAGATGGTATTCCCAAATGGAAAGGGCCAAGGCCAGAACTAGGAAAACAGAAAGCTTTAGCTATCATCTGGCTTAACATAAGGATTCAGAAGCAGCAAGGTATATAAGAAATACAGAGAGGAAAAATCAACCCGAGGGGTGGTTTGGAATGAGGAAAGAAGGGTAGGAGCAAATCGCCTTGTCTTTGTTGCCATCAAAACTATGGAAGATGTGAGTGGGATTGTGGAGCTGGGGAAGACTTTGTATCTGGAGGCATGTGAGACAACACCAGCAATACATAAATTACAAATCAGTATTGAGTTTAATGTGTAAAGCTGGCTAGGAATGGCTCGAGTGATCCTATGGTCTGGATGATTTTTCCTAATATGAATCTTTGGGAGACTGAATGGAGGTTTATCTCTTCCTTTGTTCCTTCTATCTATAAAACCAAGTATAGCCGTATCTTTTTCTCCCAAGACATAACACGAAAATAGATATTAAACATTATTAATTCAGCCTGGTGAGGAAGGTGATACATGATGCCTACAGAAAGGACCAACGGCACTGTGACCAGGAAGGACTTAGATCAAGATTCATTTTCTTGCATGAGCTGGTCATAATCAGTGAATCAGAGAAAAGAAAGTGTTGGATCCCAGCCTTGTCTCCAGTTTTCAAACAACAGTTCACTCCAGTGTACTATGAGCTGATACCAAAAGGTAAGCCATGAAAAGCCGTTTGTGCACAGTTGCAGCATGAATATAAACAGAGACAAAATTAGCAAATCAAATAGAATAAAGAAGCAGTAGCAAAGAATAAACAGAAACATAAAAGAAGCCATCTGGAATCAAAGATACTCAAATGACATGGTAGGAAACTGAGGCAGACAAAAGCAGAGATTACACTCTTAAATGAAAGCGTTAGGGATATTATTGCTTTAATTCCCTTTGAATATGGTTATGAAAGTGCAGCTGAGAAGTGTGAGCAGTAATGTCTTTTGACAGTTACTCCAGAGGCTTGAAGTTACAGGATTCTGGGATCTTAAATGGAACCTTTGTCATCCATGGACATGTCTGTTTCCTTCCTAAAAGTGTTCCAAGTACTGACATTATGTCAAGTGCATCAAGTCTGTGCCCCAATTTGTCATTACCCTGAATAATAATGCAGAATATTTCTCCTCTTCCCCACTGTGCACTTATAATTCCCATTACTAAAGATGGGATCAGCCTATCCGTGGAGAAAATGACAGATTCCATTAAACTGAGATTACATTCACTTTATTAATTCTGTGTTGTGTGCAAGTGAATCAAATCTATTTATAATAGTTTAATTATGAATGATTCTTTAAACCTTGGGTCAACAGCAAACATGTTCATTGTCCGTGATGTGTCAGAGCACATCAGCAATACACAAAAAACCCTTCTGTAACACTTAATGATGTTCATATTTGTAGGAAAAAAAAAAGACCAAAAAAACAAGCCCGCAAAGCCACTTAGAGAAAGAAACACATGAAGGTGCATTACAGTCTTTGAAAGTGCTGACATATATATAAAAATGATTGTAAAAGTCACTAAAATCCCTTCATACTTTCACAGAATGAGCAAGAACTTCTTGGAACCCAGCAGGTTAGGAAAAGAGTCATAAAAAGCTGAAAATTCCATCTCGAAGTTCATTCAATGGGGTCTGCCTCATAAACAAGGAATTTTATTGCAAGCCACAGGTAAAAAAGTAGAAGAACCTGAAGCATTAGGGTAGTGCTGGTGTGTTGTGTGTGTACCTCCGTAACAGCAGGTGAAAATCAGTGATGCACCCTTCAAAAAAAGATTCCAGATTTAGGACGGAGAAGGATGATGCAAATTTTAAAATGAAGTTTTAAGGGCAGATGATTCCTTTTCCCTTGAAACAAGTACGGGGTAATTCCCTTGTAATTACATGAGGATGAATTAATTACTTTCTAACAAACTCAAATAAAATCTTGACTACATAATGCCACCTTCTCTTTTCTTAATTAAAAATGTCCAGGAGCATTTTCATAATATGCAGATTTTCTCTCCCCCCTTTCTCCCCCCTTCATGTGACTTATCTCTATATTTATGCTTTTTTATCAATACAAGGAAATTGGGATTACAAATCCTTCTTTTGGTGATGCATGTGTTGTGGGCTGGGCTGCGTCACGTTGTGCATCAACACTGCACCCAGAGAGGACTGGAGGTGTCCAAGCCTCCTGCAAAGGCCAGTCCACATCTTCGTGCTCATCCTGGGGATGGACCGGCCCCAAGTGCATTATGTACTTTCCTGGTGGTGAACACATGGCTTGAATGTGAAATCTGTTGTGCTGAGCAACCTGTTGTTTTGTCTGCCATGGATTTGCCAGGTAACCACCGACTGAGAGCAGGTGAGACAGTTTCCATCTGCAGGAGAGACTCATAAATCTGCTCAGAATTGCGAAAGAGCTTCACCAGCCTCGCTCGGAGCTTCTGCAGCCTCTGTCCAGACAAAGCCTTTGGCTGCAAACATAGTTTTGAGCCAAGAAAACGTCATTTAAAATATACCAATGAAATATAAAAATGAACAAATAGCCATAGAAAAGGAGAATTTCCTAACAATACCGTGCTCCTGGCCTTGTGGTTTGCTGCAGAGTGGTGGTACTTTTGCATCTGTAGGATACAGAGGCTCTTTGAATAAGTTTCCTTTCTACAGTTCCTCTGGTGTAGGTTGTAATGCTGCATGTTTGTCATGTATGTGCATGGAAGACTAAATATGTGCTATGGATTTGAATAGTGTGTTGGCAATACTATTAGATGGTTATTAGTGAAAATAACACCCCGTGTGTGCTGTTCCTGCTAGTCCTGGCTTCATTGATTACCATCTGTGTTAGAGGATAGAATAGCAAAGGAATTAACGAAGATTCGAAACTGCCATGGTCCGAGGGTTCATTTGGAAGTGAAGTTCATTTTTTAGGAAAAAAAATGAACTGTGCTGAGGATACATGGGAGCCATTAGTAGGACATTAATACAGGGCATCTGCATCACCATTAAAACTAGGAGAGGATCCAAAACCTTTCCTGTCGCCATAAATCCAGGCATGAATTGGGTGATGGACTTGCATCTGCTGCTTTGAGGGAGAGAGGTGTTTGGATTTATGGTCCCACAGGCAGGGCAGTGATGGAGGGAGAAGATTTCACTTCCTTTGAAGTCTAATGAACCCAATCTCACATAATGGAAGTGAGTTTGAACATGCTGTTTCCCGGTAAATACACTTGTCTGTTTGTTTTGGGGTGCTGTCTAGTAGTGGGACACAGGAACTGGTAGAGATGTTTTCTTTTCTAAATAGAAATTCTTGTTGCATTCTCAATGTTGCCCTGAAAAAGAAGAGGTCAGCCTTCAGGCACAGGTGTAACAAATAAAGCTATAGATGTGGAAAGCAGTTTCATATTTACATTTGTGAGGCTTTTTCAGCAGAAACTGATATTCATTTATCATATTCATTATGCCTCTCTATCATTCACCTCGACCCTATATAATTATGTGTTTAATGATCTTTAACCTTCACATGAACACAGCTTGCTGAAGCTTGACAATTGCAGTAAATTATCATTCACGTCTGGTAGAAGAGAGGAAATACTACTTGGGAAAAAATACTGTGCTATGTGACTCAGAATTTAACTTCAGTTCTGTGATTTACCTTTTTAAATAGATGACGATATCTAATCCTAAATCTAAACAATAAAATTATTGTGAAAAACTGACTCTTCCATAGGTCATTTACTATAAAATTTAGAAATTAGTGCGTAAGAACTTGAAAACCTAGAAAAGCTGTGTTAATCTGTCAGTCTGGATGCTCATCATAGAAAGTACGTATGATTTAGTAAATGCCACATTGCTGTCTTGTTTTTTATTAAAAAACTAAAAAGAAAAGTGCTATCAGTTTTGCCACTATAAATCTTCAGGTAAAAAATACTGATCTTCCATTCATCACTCAGTTTCAACTTTAATATTATAAAATGCTCCTGTCTTTTCCTCTTTGTTTAATGTCTAGCCCTTCCTTTCATAGTGTTTCAAATAACAGTATCACTTTGTTTCTTTTGATACAAAGGCATTTAACTTATTAGAGGAAATGATTAATAGTAATCATGGGCAATTTTTTTCATTTTAACTGTTGGTATCTCAGTGGCACTGCAAAGGTTTTATAGCTCTGCATTAATACCCACCAGAACTGATTATGAACCGTAACTGCTGGTGGATATTATGGGTAAAACCTGAGATTATACTGACAGCCTCTCCTACTTACTAGCAAATAGAAAATGGGAGAATCTTTGAGCATTCTCAGATATCTGTGTGGATATCTAGTTTACCCTGCCAGTGTCTTCTTAGAGATTCAGATTACAGTCTTGCAGTATGTGGCTGAGTGAACTGAGATGTTCCCAGTCCCTTTGCTGAGCTGTGCCCGTCCAGGCAATGCTGTGATATTACATCACTGTAATCCAGCCATGAATATCCTGCCAAAACCTTCATGTGCAATTTTAATAGGATAGAGATTTATTCAGGGATCAAACAGATGCTTAAATTATAAACAATCTGTTTAAAACAGGGATTCTGGATTGATCTTGACAGGCTCTGGGGTCATAAGGGTCGTAAAGACAGTAATCTTAAAGGCAAAAAAAGAAATAAATTTCTGAGAGGACAAAACTGTGGTGGCAGCCAACAGGAGAATTCTATAACTGAGTAAATGATGCTGATTGTTCTCAAGCAGGAATTGACAGCAGGTGCAAAAAGAAAAACAGATTGAATTTTTGGAAAAGGGGCTCAGCTGTCACTTGACATCTCTGTGTACTTTCATGTGGGCAGGGTAGGAAGAGTCAACTGGATGGAGTCACACACACATTCACACCTAAAGTGCTTTTAAAAAGCTGTTAAAACAATGGTGGTGTGATCAAACGTTGCCCAGCAAAACACCGGGGATGAAGTTACACCTCGTGCGGTTGGTGAGAGTTGTGCTGTTACTACAGAGCAGAGAATGCTCTGCTGGCCAGGATTCTGTGTGTGCAATAAATCAGATCAACGGGAAAATCAGCCCTGGCTGCTGTTGTCCACTGGGCCCACTGCAGCAATTCCAGATTCCAGTTTTCTAAGGCCCTGAGCAGCAGAGTTGCTGAGCGGGTCGGTTGCAGAGATAGCAGTGTGTGACCAGCTGTCTACTGAAGAACCCGCAGAGCTACTTGTGCTGTGACAGAACACTCTCCTTGTGGCTTGGCTGTAGCTGCTCTTGCGAGGCTTTTTTCCTCACCTGCTTTAATATCCTAATGCAAGTCCTTATAGCAAATGATGCTGCTGCTGCCCGGCCCTGCCAACCACTGCTATCAACTGAAGAGTAAAATGCATAACCAGCAACAATTTCTGCTGAGCTGTCTGACAAAATGGGCAAACAGGAACACGCCTAGTAGTAGTTGTTATGTCACAACCTAAACAGGTTGTACGTATTTCCTTCGGAATAACTTTTGTGAGACAGAGATAAATAACGATAGATGCAAGTTACATTTGTAACGCCATGTCATTCACTTCTTATTGATCATGTTGAGTGTGTTAGCCTTGCTAGTAAATAGCATTTAAAACATTATTACTGTATATTTAAGTTATTATGCTGTATTTTGAAGGTGTTGACACAGGCACATAGGGCCCACCAATTGACAAACTCACCTCACAGCTTAAAAATTATTGGAGATAATCTGATATTTATTACTTGACTCTGAGCCTACCAAAAAAATTATTAATGGAAGTCCTTTGTCTCCAGGCTTTTAATGAATAAAAAAAATTCGAAGTAAAGAAGAAAACCTTTCTTATACTGATTCAGATTATTATAATCCTGTCTTGTTTTTTGAAAAGCCACATACAAACGAAGTACAATTGTTTGTTCTAATGGGGCTTTTACAAGGATGGGAAGATGTGTGTAAGGGTTCTTCTTTCTTTTGAGCACCCACGTTGAGAATAAAGATCTTAGAATCTTTTCTGAGGTGAGTTATGATACGGTCTGTTACAACATTCCATAGATGCCAGTGTTCAACCATTTTCAGTCACCTGGAAATCAGCTGAAAGTAATAACCAAAAATAAGAAGCTTGATTAAAGACTATTTTATTGTTAACCCTTCACTCACCCTTTGATATAATAAGTTAAGAACATTTTGTACTTGTTCATTTTGGCTAATAATGGTTCTGAAGGCATTTACATTTTAGAACAGGGATTTAAAATATATATATAACAGCTGCTTTTTAAATAGAAAGTCTAATTATGCCTATGATTGCATTCACTTTTGATTAGTATGCATACAAATCCCTGCTCTCCGTGTGTATTCAAGCTGAGCTATGGATCACTGGTGCCAGGATTGAAGTACAAAGGAACAGCTTGACAAAATGTATGATTAGCCCAAAGGAAAAAAAAAAAAAAATTCTGGGTGTACGCTTTTTGCTCTCTAAAATAATTCTTTCTTCCCCTTTTAGTTACACACAGACCTGGACCCTGGCAGCAGCAAAATCAAGTATATTCTGTCAGGAGATGGAGCTGGAACAATCTTTGTGATCAACGACAAGACTGGAGACATTCACGCCATGAAAAGGCTTGACCGTGAGGAGAAGGCTGAGTACACTCTGACAGCCCAGGCAGTGGACAGGGACACAAACCAGCCCCTGGAGCCTCCCTCAGAATTCATTATTAAGGTCCAGGACATCAATGACAATCCCCCCGAGTTTGTGGATGGCCCGTACCACGCCACGGTCCCAGAAATGTCTCTCGTAGGTAGGTGTGTCTGAACACCAACAGCCTCTGATTGCTCCCATTTAAACCTTGCCAGGATGCCGTGGAGTTGCTGATGAATAATAAGATATTTATTATGTTGTTAGCATTAATTTGGATGCTTTCAAATCTCCTCTTGGCCGAAGCTTTCATCTGCAGCACAACAGCAGAGTCCCTTAGTAGTAAGCAAATGACTAACAGCTGTATTAATGTGCCTGTCTTTGTCCAACGACCCTTTAATGGGCTAAATTTGTACTTCCCTTATGACGTTGTAGTTGAGAGTGTTGTTGTTGAGAAGGATTTATCGAGATTTGCTCCGGCATGACACTCTAATCCTATTGATATTTTGTTGATGTTTAATTATCCGTTTGTGTGCTTTCATACACTTGCGGTGTGTTGATACGAACTTATTTGTTTTCCTCTAAGTGCAACTGTAATCAGCAAAGACATTGAAATGAAAGATGCTGTGTCTGGGAATTGATGGTTAGACTCCAGAGTGGACTTAACCAATTAGCCATAGGATTTGCATGGATGATGGAAGTGGGAAACAGAGAAAGCTGTGGCAAAAGATGGTGAAAAGGGAAATTAGCTGTGTGAAAGCAGAAAAGAGAAAAGAGTAGAACATAATCTTCTTAATACGTTTTACTTATATTTATTCATTTTGCCGGATTAGTGTGAATATATTTCCTCATGGATTAATATATTAGAATCTTTTTTTGCATGGTTTGTCCCTTGTTCTGTGTTTGCAGATGTGTAAGTACGTGCTCAGAGAGGTAGATATTGACGTTCTCAGGTCCTGACTCCCTACCTACATATGTCAAGGCAGGTGATTTTTAGCTCTCACTGAAGCAAAACAGAAGCAAAACCATCAAACCAAAAGACTTAATGTCAGGACAAAAGCAAAGACATCAAAATCTGGCCATGAAACACAGAGGAAATTCTAATGTATTTTAGTGTTAGGTTGAGGATAATGTGCTTGTCAGTGATTTGCCTACATCTGTCAAAGCAAGGTAATTGAAGGAGTGCCAAGGCACTTGGTAAAATAAAGCAGCACCCTATCACAAAGTTTCAAAAACACCCTTCTGTGTTATTTAGTTAAAAAGAGGAGGAATGTGAGAAGCCAGAACCATCCCCTCACTCACACCCAGCACAGTGAGTTGCAGGGTCATTTTCAATTACAAGGGTGGTGTGCTGACTAGATGGTGATACCTGAGCCTTCAAGTCTTTAATCAACCCTTCTCCAACACATTTTCGTATCTTGGTTGCATTGAATTGCTTGTTCTGAAGCTGATATGTGAATTTTCAAGCCTGCACAGACCTAATTTGTTTAGTTACTTTTAATTATACAGCAGCACAAACATAATATGGCCCTGCTCTCAGAAGATATTTTTGCCAAGCTCTAGGTGAGAAAATGACTTAATTAAATAAAATGACATAGAGTAAAAGAAAACAAAAAAAAAAGAGCAGGGAGTGGGAGAAGGAAGAAGGAAAATTGAATGCTATTATTCTCCATATGAATGGTACTCTAGGAAAAAAGAAAATGAAGATATATGCAGACAAGAAAAGATGGTTTCTGATCACAAAGCCTACTATAAAAATAATTTATATCTGTGCATATGAGCAAGATTTATAATCTGTAATAAAGAGATGGCCCCCATCCAAGGACTATTCACTGTAAAGCAGAGGAGGGGAAAAGAAAGCCAAAAACTTTGATGGGAAACTAGTCAGGAGATCAGATGACTAAAAATCTAGGGAGTTGTTTAACTCCAGGTTTAAAAGGTGGTAAATGGAATGAGATCAAGAGAGTAAAAGAGAATAAAAGATGAAACGGTAGCAAAAGAGAGGGAAAGTGAAACAATTGAGAAAAAAGTTAGTGTGAAAGAGGAGGGGAAAAAGTAAAGAAAGGTCATGGGAGATGACTTATAAGATAAAACTTAATCTGGGAAAGCTATAAATAGCTGAAAGGGTTGGCTCCTGGAGGATAACATTTAGCCTGTTCCCCTGGTATGCTGGGGGAAAGAGAAACAATTCTTCATTGAACTGCCTCTGAAATCACATAGTTCCACAGTTTTATGTATTCTTAGGCTGCACAGCAGAGTTTTGTCCAACAACAGGTTTGTTCTAGCAACACAAATACAGGTACAGATTTGCAGTAGATTATCTGAGAGGTCTGAGGTTTATTACTGTAACTATGCGAGTTTTGCTCATTTATCCCTTATGATCCTTAGACCTTCCATGTGTTTTATGTGCCATTCCTAACTGTGAATGCTTTCAGGCTGTGTCTCTAAAGAAGCACAAACATACACTCCTGCTCTTTTGTTGAGAAACAAAACCTAATTCTCTGCTGTCGCTTCAGAACTCAGAGAATGTTTCCCATTGCATTGCGTGGGTCATGACTGACTGTAAAATCTGTGCCGTACAAGCAGTGCCTTAATCTCTGATGGAACCAAATTTCAAGGCTGGGAAATGGAAGATGAGAGCGCTACTGTTACTGTTACTATATCCTTCTTTCCTCTCTTGACCCACAGGTAGCAACATCAAAAGCTGCACGAAATGATTCTCCATAAATTATTTTAACTTTCTTGAAGTTGTTTTAGTCCTCTTAAAATTACTTACCTCCTCCATGATGTTTATAAAAAAACTGTCTCCTTTCAGAGTTCAAGGAATTTTTATTATTTTTTCCCCCACCAAGAGTATTTCTGTTCCATTATCCACTTAATTCCCCTTAAAGTGATATTGCAGCCTTGACATTTGTACACACAAGCATTACTAGGCAGTGATCTTATTCAGGATAAACCAGAATTCTCCTAAACCTTTTCTTTCCTCAAAATGCTTATATCAATCCTGCTCTGAAACAGAAGAGGAACTCATATGCTATATATACATAGTACTTATGTAATGAGGATGCAGTACAAGGCATTTTATTTTTGGATGTCTGTGGAAAGCGATTTATAACATACAGATGAAGGCACTAACCTTCCATTGTTCTGTGCCACAGAGCTGAGGCTCTAACATAATGCAAGTTTTCTAATAGTGATGTTAGATCTGGTCTCGTGTTCCTTGCTGGGAGAGATGTATTACTGAAAGCCCGTGGTATTTTTGCATAAGTATCCAGAACAGGAATGGTACACTCTGGGGATGTGAAAGCTGGGTTCAAACTGATGGAGAGTAGGTTTAAATTGGTTATTGTGAAGAAATTGTTGGCTGTGAGGGTGGTGAGGCCCTGGCACAGGTTGCCCAGAGAAGCTGTGGCTGCCCCATCCCTGGAAGTGTCC
>JAWMRA010000020.1:3482660-3515770 GCA_035584735.1 Pseudotriccus pelzelni
GAGGGTGGTGAGGCCCTGGCACAGGTTGCCCAGAGAAGCTGTGGCTGCCCCATCCCTGGAAGTGTCCAAGGTCAGGTTGGACCGGAATTGGAGCAACCTGGGCTGGTGGAAGCTGTCCCTGCCCAGGGCAGGGGGTGGCACTGGATGAGCTTTAAGGTGTCTCCCAACCCAAGCCATTCCATGATTCTGTGATTCACCTCAGTGTCTGTGCCAGCGTTCCCTGTGCGATGTGTAGGGAGGGATGTGTGGAGTGGGTGAGATCAGCACACGGCCACGGCCACGATCTGCCCTGTTTGAGTTTCACTCTGTGTTTTGGTGATATCTGGAAAATCCTGCTTCCCTGCTAAAACAAAAGGATTTGCACGGCTTTCCTCCCACTGCTGGGAGCAAAGATGATTAGTATTACCCTGTGTTATCTGTGGTGGGAATGATGCTCACTTTTCAGCTGCCTTCACAGCACACACACCCACACACGTACCGAGTGCTGCACCGCGTCACTGTGCTCGGAGTTATTTTGAAATAATTTATTTCTCTCTTTGAGGAAAGGGAGCAGCACGTTCCAGAAAAAAAAAAGGAAACAAAAACAAAAAACCAACTTTTGAGAACTAAATTGAATTTTCCCTTATTTCGTCCTTATGATCTTTTTTTTTTTAATGTAATTCCTACATAATCTACCATGGTAAACCCTGTTCCTGAACTCCAAAAATGATGAATTTGCTTGCGAAAGCTAATAATGTATATGGAGAATATGTTCTTTGCTGAAACTGTGCACTTTAATCTTTTGATTCTGATAGTAATTATCTTAAGGAATTAAAGAACAAAAAGTGAAACCTGTGGAATCACTTAATTGTGACAGTATTGCATTTCACAAATAGAAAATAAATTAATTTGTCCGTAAACCTCATTTAATCACTTTTAAATGTAAAAGACCACACTTGGTTAAAAACTCAGTTTAAACCCTAAAAAAAAAAAAAAAAGAGAGATTCCTTCTGGGAAGAAGAACCTCATGACTCTTTTTTTTCTCCCTATTTTTCTGTGAGCTCTGTTTCTATGCCTGCATAGATCTAAGTATCTACGAAGATAGATAGAATATTATGTAAATTAATAAGATCCACAAGGGTAATTGGAACTAGTCCTGTAACTTATTTAAAGAAAAGAAAAAGAAAGAAAAGAGGAAAAAAAGATAAAACCACGCCCTCGCTCGAGTATATTCTGTTTCTGTATTACCTTCTCAGCCACACACAGACACGAGTTCCCCAAAACATGTTGCAGAGGTGGTAACGGGAGCCAAAGTGGGTATTGTCTCGTGGCAGTTTAGTTTCAGGATCCTTTTTTTCAGGAGAGGGATGAGGAGTGAAATTTCCTGATTCCCTTCTTAGCGAAGCCAGGAGTGTTTAGACAGCGAGTGTCATGTTAAAAGACAGGAGATGACGGAACCAGAGTGACAAACGTGCTGGTGAAATAGAAAGGGACGCAGATGGAAAAAGAACAAAAGACATAAGGGAAGAGAATTCTCTCTCATTTTGCCTGAATTAAGGTAAACAGAGAAACTTTAATAATCTCCAAATATTAAGGATTCCCCTGACAGTCATTAAAAAAACCTGTCTTAAAACACATGCAGTGGAATTCAGTCTATTATTGGTCTAAAAATGCTGTTGCCTTTAACACTTGAAAATAATAACAGTGTGAAAAAGCTTAGAACAATGATATTTTTGTCCTTAAATGCTTCCATGAAAACTACTTATTGGGGGGAAAAAGTCTTGACTGGAAATGGGTTTAGGCTTTTAGTTGAATCAGAATATCAGTTTTCAGTTTTGGCACAAGCACATCTACTTAGGAGTGTTTTCCCTGGAATCAAGGTTTGCCCTTGGTTGCACCACTGCAGATAAGAAGTGGTACAATTTTTATTCTTTTTTTTGCAAAAGCAGAGTTTAGTTTAGCCAAATGTAGTAGGAACACACTGTCCACAGTGCAGCTTTGCTTTCCACTTCTCTCAAAGATATTAGTTCCCTTCCAGTTAAACAAATTGTTTGCAAAAGGGCAAAATCTGCTGCATATGAAATCAACATTCCATGTCTGATATGAATAGTGATAAAATGACTTGACAAATTAGAAAGTTGTGATAAAAACCTGACCTGAAATGTTATCAAGATCAACCACACTGTCTTACTGGGTTTTTTTTCCTATGTATTCATTGATTTTTAAGGCGCTGAGCATGACTGTTAAATCAATGATAGTTTGTGACAAAATTGTGGAGTAAAAGGACTGCATTACTGGGGTCAACTACAAATTAGCCCAAAGGGTAAGTGCAAAGGCAGTGCAAAAGCTAAGGGAAAAAAACCCCAGCAGATGTTGTAAAATGTGGCATCAATGTAACAGCTGTTAAAAAAATGTATATTTTCACGTTGTCTCGTTCCTCTCCTTGTTCCTCCTGTGCACAATCACATTCCCCAGCTGTGGTACTGCTGAGCATTTAATGTGAGAGATTTATTTAGTGAGCACGTATGTGTTTAAAGTCATCATACACGACCTTGAGGAACACCAAGGCTCTCTGCTCCCCAACCCGACTTGCTGTTGAGCCTTGAGAAAATGTATTTCTGCATCTGTGCTGTTGTATTTGTATTTGTACTTCTCCTTTCTCGCGAGGTCTGATTAAAGTTGTCATTATCTTTCTATATTGTTCTTAAATGAGCATTAATGATCTTAAATGATCATTGTGAGCTTGAGGGCCATGGATGAAATTGATATTGGTCTTTATAAGCTGACCCTTTAGTTGTGCCCACCTGTACCAGCCGGAGTGTACTGAGCTGGTTGACTGGCAACACAAAGCTGCCCAAATCAGTGGGATTGCTCAAAAGAGTTCCTACCAGTGGCAGCAGGTACTTGAATGTTCAGGTTCTGAAGGGACTGTCTGGATCTTAGAAGCAAGTCCTACCCTATGGACCCTACTGTGGAGCTATTGATGTGTGCTGGTTCCTTAGACAAATGCTGCCTTCCTTCCTCTCCGTTCCATGGCAGCAGCTTGTCACAGGTTTTCCGCTTTTTGCACACGTGCATTCCCTTTGCACGAAGGGAAGTTGTGCAGGTGACACCTAGTGAAGATGAACTCCACAGGAGAAATCCTCTTAGATCAGACTTGGAGTCACAATTCCCTATGGAGGTCCATCCAGAGGAACGCATCTTCCTGTGATGTTCCCATTTCAAGGACGAGGACAGACAGAGAGACAGACACAGCTTATGTTGATCACATGATGGCAGAGCAGAGAAAATTTTGGCAGCTTTAGGTGCAGGCTTCTCTAGTCCTACTGTTGTTTTTCCCACATGATTCCTGCTTCACAGCCACAAACATTTTGTTCTTGTTGTATATATTGTACTCTAAATCCTTTGGGGTTGCTTCTATTTGTACATATCAAACACATCATTGTCTTTGTGTTCTGTTACTGTGTGAAATTAAGTCTGACTCAGGGTTCTGATACATTCTCTTTTGCTTACGAGTTTAAATCTCCTCTTAGTGTGGATTTTTCGCCATTTTGCTGAATTTCAAATGTTGAAGAAAAAAGGTTTTTCAAATAGTGGAGGGGGGTTGAAAGTGTGCCATCTCACTTTTTCCAAACAGCTTGGCTTGTGGCACGAGCCCGTTTGCTGGCCAGTGGATGATGCCTAAGTGGAAAACAGACAGATAGAGCAAGCAGAGCAGCACAGATTCCTGCCAGGCTGAGGCTGTGTGAGATGCCACACAACTGGTCAGGAGCATATTTTCACTTTTTTTAACCATGGAAAATGTAGACAAGCTCTAATCCTGAGGTAGAAACTTCTAGGCCAGAAAATTAAATTCATTGTGGTTATATTTTCCCAGAAACTTTTATTAATATGACTCCTGTTACTCTGTTAGCACAAAGACTAGGCTTTAGAGCACGGGGAGCAATATTCCATTTAAAACTCTAATTCAGGTGGCCTGTGTTAGATGTCTCTCTTTGAGGGACACACTTGATATTTGGCAAAATAAGACTGAGGCGCAGTTCAGGCACTGATCATTCCCCACCCTGCCCTGAACGGATACCTCTGTTTAGCTGCTGAATCTGCAGCACTCACTGTTTCTCCCTGAAAACGGCCCAGCAGTTGCCCCTGGAGCTGCTGTCACGCGGCTTCCTTGGGAATCCAGCGCTGGAGATTCCACTGCGCCCCTTCCCTGGGGCCCAGATGGGCTCTGCTCTGCCATATGTTGGCTCTGCAGCAGCCCGAGGGCACAATATCTCAGAGTCTGCTTTTCCACCCTGGATTACAGTGGGTGGCATTACGGGTTTCCCTCTCCCAGGCAAAGCCAGCAGAGCGTCCCAGCTGGTGAGGTGACACTGGCTGCTCTCTGTTCTCGCCGCAGAAAGTCATAAATGAAAGCATTTCTGCAGTAAACAGCAGCCAGCGCTGCTTTATTATTTATTTATGTTTTTTTACAATACACCTGAGCATAACCTGAAACTTCCATCGAGATCAACAAGACTTATGGTACCTTTTTTTTTTCCTCCTGCTCAGTAATGTAGTGTACAGTGATCATCCAATTTTACTGCCTTTGCCTGGGGACCTCGCAGAACGAATGCTGATGAAATAGTCAATTGATTAGAGACAAGCAGTCTTTCAAAAAGTCCTGAAAAGAAGAGTAGCTATTTCCCACTTCTCTCACAAATATCAATTAATATTCTATAGCGAGGGTGATATATAAAGGGAGGATTAAAAAAACCAGCATGAAAGGAAAACATAATTCTTTAAGCCAAACATAAAATATACTTTACCCTTCTACTGTTGCCTGTGATGTTCCAGACCGTGTACTAATCCTAACAAACGGCCACCCAGGGGAATTTGTAAAGGAATACCTGCAGGCTCTCTAATGGCACCATCTCATAAGTTGTAGCAAAAAAAGAACTGCCAGCCTTAAAATGGAAAAGGCAGTGTCCTTTCTTGTTAGACCCACACAAGGTAAACCCAAGTAGCATCGGCAAGGATAATTGCCAGAGAGGAGTCTACATTCCTAAATCTGAATATATACTCCTCACGTAAAATACTTTTTGTTTCCTAAAGATCACATTAAAAAGGAGGCATCGCAGTTCCAAAACAACTAGTTTAGGCACAAAAAACTGTAAGCTGTGCAGATGATTATATTTCCCAGCCCTGCCTTCCCCAGCCCTCATTGTAAGGCTGTGAGGTGCCAATCTATCCCCAGGCAGAGCAGGTACCTCTCATACTCCTGCACTTACACATTTGCATACAGTATGTGGGGGTTTTTCCCCTCTTTCCCTCACATGAAAAAAAACCCTTAAAATGATACGTGGGTGACCAACAAAAACTTTGTGGTAGGTTATTCAGTTGCTCAGAGGCTGTGACTCGTACGTATACTGTGTGACGTTAACAGTCTTCAAAGATTCAATTTTATTGACTTTCTAAACTATCTACTCAAAAAACTGCATTGAGAAATATTTGTAAGAATATGTAAGAATTTGTAATTTGAGAAAGATTTGTAAGAAACAATTTGAATACCTCTTCTGCTTCTGGAGATAAACCTCAGTAAGTATATCAAAAGTATGAAAAGATTATTTTCCTGGTGGAACCAGCAAACAGTTTCTTGCATTTTCCTGCGTGGTACTTTGTAATTTATTGTAGATCAAGTTGCTTCTGTTGGTTTCCTTCAAATACCTTCATTAAGTCATGTTTTTCAGGTGTTGATCTAGATTATCAATTCCTTCAGGGCAGCACAAGCCATCTCCTGTAGGTCTGTAAAGTACTGGGTTCTCAAATCTCTTTTTCTCTCATTTTAGTGACTTTACATGCAACTACTTATATAAAACAAACTGGTAAAATAAGCAAGGAATGATTTGTCTCTCCAATGTTTTATGTTAGTTTTAAAAGACTGAATATGAGCTATATCAGTTGCAATGTATTAAGCAAAGCGTATACAGCTGTTAAGGTAAGTACATAAGTGCACACAGGTGTTTATAGATGTGTGTGTATATATATATATACAAGAGGAAATGACCTCAAGCTGTCCCAGGGGATGGTCAGGTTGGATATTAGGAGGAATTTCTTCCTGGAAAAGGTGGTCAGACCTTGGAAGGGGCTGCCCAGGGAGGTTCAGAATCCCTCCCCCTGGAGGTGTCCAAGGAAGGACTGGACATGGCACTCAGTGCTCTGGGCTGGGGGACAAGGTAAGGACTGGTTTTATGATCTTGGAGATCTTTTCCAACCTTTATGGTTCTGTGAGATATATATAGATTGAAAATAATGTGAACAAACCCAAAAGTCTTGCAAGGTTTCTACTTGTCCTGTACAGTGGTGTGTCAGCTTTACATGCTTGAAGTTCCTGGAGGGCTGGTAGAGACTGGGGTGGCCTATTTTGAGCACAGAACACAAGAGAGGAGTCGTTGTTGTAATGTAGGCGTTCCCCTTAGCTGGCTAGTTTAATTTGGATTTGTCTCTGGTCTCCCAAGAAAGGATTATCCCATGGGAGGATGACTGTCTTCCTCCCTTAGGTGGAACAGGAATCTGGTGCAGCAAGGTATCTAATTTACCTAGTTGTGCCTAAAACTGAGTTGTATGAATAACCCTCTTTTTCCTTCTTCCTTCCCTTAATCATCATAAACAAGATCATGACAGCATCACAGTATTTCACTACTTAGAGTCAAATAAATTACAGCTGGGAAAGACAAATTACCCTATTAGTTAATCTTCCTGTCTTTCTAGGGTTTTCCCTTAGAATACATTATCCAGTATCCTGTGCATGAGAGTGAACTCTTCAGTGAGGAGGATTCTGTTATTTCCCTTGGGGAGCTATTCCTCCTTGTACAATTTCTCATTGCAAGGAAGCTTTTGTTGTTGTTTTTCTCTTGGCAGAAGATTAAGTGAAGCCTTGTATTTGTATGGTTCTCATCAGCAACACATCAGTATTACATCTGTAACACACACAAATTTTCTTTCTCATTTCTCCCTCTAGAAAGGACTGTATATTGGATTCTACCATAGGTTCAGGAGAATGCATTCTGACCTTTCTGTCTCCCAGCATGTCAAGCACAAGTTGCTCATTTTTCCCTCGTGGACTGTTCTGGCCCATATCTCTACCCTTCACCTCTGTTTCCATTCACTTTCCATCACTGAAAGGACTCCACTGGATACTTAAAGAGCAAATATTTTTCTGTTTTTCACATGCTTTCCTTTAAGTGTGGGGAGACCCAAAAAACTCCCCCAAGACCTCTGTTAGCTGTTCTCAAAGCAGACCTTAAAGCCCTTCCTTGATGCTGATGTGCTGTGGGCACTGCGGGGTGCGTGTGATACCTGCCAGCAGCACCATGCGCCAGCAGCATTCCTTCCCGCGGTGATTTATGCCATGGAATCATAGAATTATGGAATATCCTGAGTTGGGAAAGACCCACAAAGATGATCAAGTCCAACTGGCCACAGATGACAACCTCCTTGCCTCTGCTTAGTTGTCTGTCTGCATTTCCCTTTCCCTGTCCTGGTACATGACTCTTGGAGTCTTTGGAGAGAGAACTTTCCTGGGCTGTGAGATCTGATCCATGTACTTGGATCTTAAAACTTTTGCAATAATGCAGCTATTAATAATAATAATAAAAATACCTTGAAATACAGTGTGGAAGGTAGAGGTGAATTAACATATGATCTGCAAAAGAACCCTGAAACTCATGCAACATACCTACAATATATGTGTGTACATTTGCATGAACACCAAGCTCTGCACTGATATTTTATGTGTGTAATTTGCATATGTTAACAAGTTCTAAAGTGCATTACACAGATTCCTATTTCATATACATTTTCTTTATTTGGTTAGTGAAACCTCTAATTCGTCGATCCTGTGTTCGGAAATGGTCTGATAGAGAATAATAGAACATGATAATGCTTAAAACTGTTTTTTAATTTAAAACCCCAGAAACAATGAAAACCAAATAAGAATAAGTTTCTGCAGCTTTGAGGCAGTAATAATTTACATGTCAAGAAGTTATGCAGGTTTTTATGAGATTATTGCAGTTTTATTCAATAAAAAATTGTTACCATGACAACAACTGTCATGCTACCTGTGAGATTATAGCAAAGAAGGCCAGTGAAGAAAAGGCTTCATTTTGGAGAGAATGCTTGTCTGACCTGCTGGAGACAAACAATGCCTTGCTGTGACCACCCTTGACTGCAGGGCTACTATCAGCCCAACTCCAAACCCAGCTAGAGGTTGGAAGCACAGTGAACCTCTTAAGAAAACAAAAGACTTAGTAAATAATGGCAGGGCTTTGTCATGCAAATACTCTCCTAATGCCTGGTCAGGTTGGTAATCAGATCCTCTGAATGAAGTGGAGATTTCAGCCTGTCAAGATTTGGGAAGGTTAGGAGAGAAAGTGTGAATGAGACCAAAAAGGGCATCAGAACAGCAAAAAAACCCCCAGAAGTCCCTGGGAAGATCAGAAAACATGGTCCCACTAGATTGCATTATGGCCACATTATTTATTTTTACCAGCCATTACAATCTTTCAACAAAATGGTTGCTTCATTGAATATGGATTCATGTAAATTGCTGGCATCGACTATGCATTACCTCCTCTAGAACATTCAAGTTTGATTTTTGGGGATTTTTTTTCCCCCCAGTACGCACATTTCACTGCCACACCAAGAAAAAATTTGCTTTCCTACTCCCTGTGGCAGCATATGCATTTTTCTTTCTGACTAATGTGCAGAATGTGTACCCTGACTTGCACATAAAAACGTAGCCAAAACAACAGAAAAGCACTAGCTGAGCACACACATCTTATTTTTTTATGATGGTTTTTAATCTTAGTTTGCCAGCAAACACAGCCTTTCTTACCTAGCCGTATAAAAATACTTCTAGTGTTAATTGTGTCTCTGATTGCTGGGCTGTTGCAAAAAGAAACTGACACTGAAAGAGTAAAACAATCAGCACTGGTTAATGGCTAAAGCACAGTAGAAGTGTTCATTAATTAAAATCTGTTGAATCTCTTTGCAGCCCATATTTATGGTGATGTAATTCATATTTAAGGGTCATTAGCATTGCAGAAGTGCACCTCGGGGAAAAAACACAGAAAGTTTTTTGCTTAAACATCTTAAAATTTGCCTCGTGTATAGGAAAAAAATAGTTTTGGTTAGCGTAAGGCAACATTAGGTACATAAAGAAAAGAAAGAAACAGTGATTATGTTGTTGGGCCAGATTATATAAAACTGCAATATTATTGTAATTAGGACAACAGTGACTTGGACCATAATAGTGGCTTTCTTGTAAAAATGGCACCATTTCAAATTTATAGTCTCTGGCTAAATGAGTTTGTTGTAGCATTGACAAAGAAACAAACACAAGCCAAATGCAGTCAAAATTAAACAGAAACACAAACCTTCGCTGTTTATTTGCTGGGCAGAACCCAGAATGTTTTTTTTCTAAGAGCATTTATGTAATAAATGCTCTCCCCTGCCTTCTTACGGCTTTTTCAGTGCAAGATTTTTATCTGTAAAACTTTAAGCGCATTACACATGTAAAAAAATATTTATGTACATGTAGTTTATAACTGTAGTGGAGTAAAATCCTGCTTAAATATTGATAATCCAAAGCTTGGAGAGTTCTGCTGTGAGATTGCCTAAATAAGAGCCGTGGCGGCTGCGAGTTCCTCTTTTTCTGCATCATTTTTCACCTTTAGGAATCTCTCAGTTCTCCAAAGCTTTTGGTGCAGAGGGTCCTGTCGCCTGTGGGAGTGGGATTGGTTGTTGCCTCAGCCCTTGGTGGAACCAGAGCAGCACTGATGGAGCAACATCACCTGCAGCTGCAGAGGGGACACAGTTTGCTCCTAAATATACTTCTTATCGCCACTGTGAACAGAATAACGTGGCACATTTCACACCTGCAAAAGATTTGATTTCAGGCATCATGGAAAAAAAAATCAAATTAAAGGCGATAAAATTTAAACTGTGCCAAAGCTTAACTAATTTCCGTAGTTGAAGCAATTTCTTTAATTTCTGTTTCATGATCGCTTACATCTTTCATAAACAATTTTCATCAGTAAAATTGCTGGGAGCAAATTACTGACTTTGACAGACCTTCTGAGAAGTGTGTGATGGTTGGAAATGAAGTGCTGAGTGGCAGAGACTGGGTGGGTAAGAAGCTGATTTGTAGGAGAAGGGAGGATATTTTAGTTTTCCATTCCCTTCGTTAGTTATATTAGGTGAGATTACGGCATTTCAGGTGACCTGTAAGGGAAAGAAAAAGATGGGTGTGCCACTCCCCCCACCTTCTGTGTGTATAAACAATGAGTGGGAATACTGACATACGTATGACACGTGTATTTTTAATATATTTATAAACTTCAGTTGAACTCGGGGCTTAATAAGTGATTAAATTATTTTATATCAGAAGAAAAAAATCTTGATAGCAGAGCATCAGGATTTGAAGCAGCGTTAGATACTGATTGCCTCTTTTTATTAGGGTGTATTCAACTTTAATATCTAATGAACACTTGGGATAAAGAATAAGCTTATCAAAGAATCAGCAGACCCATTTAAGTTTGGGAATCTTGAAATAAATATCTATAAAAAGTTCTTCAGAAATTCTCAAGTGAAATAAGATAAGAATAGACATTATATACTAAATCTTTCTAAACAAGCAATGTAATTATTTCTGAAGGCCTTTGAAATGAAAGCCAGCTAAGCAAATCAAACACAATCTCCAAGAAGTCAACAGTCTTACTTCTTTATTTTCCTTTGTGTATAAAGTATATAATAGAAACAAAATGAAACAGCCTAGATAAAATACCCTTACAAAATTTTTCACTGTTCTGTGATGAGCCTTATCTTATTCCAGCCCTGCCCAATGTAGGATGTTCTGCACAAACCTCTTGTGTCTTTGAAGGTTACAAACAAAAGTTTTAGGGTAGAGCCACAAAAACAGGTACATCAGCTGCTGTTTCAGCTTGAATCCAGCTGAAGGAAGCTCTGACCCCCTGCATTCCTACCTGGTGTCACACACAGCTGTGAACTGCAGGGAATATTGTGCTGGGATGCTGGGGCTGTAGCCTGGATTTGGTGAGAGAGGAGGCACAGCCTGGCTGAGAGATTATTGTCTGTGGGAACAGCAAAGGACGGCACTTGTAACTGGTGCAGGACTTGGGAAAGGTGAGCCAACAGAACTTAAATACGTGGGACAATCCTGTTAGCTACAGCTTTTCATGCGCTGGAACTGCTGTGGGCAAGCCACGACACCTTTTGTTCCTCTGTTCCTGCAACATCCACGCTCAAGCTTCCTGCAAACTTCCTTGCCATGCTTCCCTATTCTCTTTTTCTGCCGCCTATGCCATGGCCTCTGGGTGCACCCCGTGGCTGTTTCCCTGTTATTATTTATGTTTTCCTGTGTGGGAAGGAGGTCAGTCAGGGTATCACCTATAGGCAGAGGATGCTGTATTTGCCGCAGGGCTGGGGACCACATCTGGGTCACCTGTCCCCTTTTTCATTTCCATTCAAAGCTCTGTCCGTCAGTGTCTGTAGTTGGTCAGACAGCAAATTTCTGACATTAATTCCCTACAAACCAACCATCATGTTGAGGATCAAGTCCATTTCTCATGCCTGGTGGCAGGTTAAAGACTAGTATAGTAAAGGTTAGGTATAAGTTCACCTTTCAGCATCAAATTAAGCTTCAAAACATGAACAGTTTACATGTTTACAAGACCAGGTTCAGCAAGCATCTCTCAAAGACAGATGTAGCATAATATTCCTTTTCCAAGGGGTGCATCAGCTGCAGGACTACTCTGGACCCTGCTGAGCAGAGGAGAGATTTTCCAGTGGGGCTGTGGTGGAATTTTGCACAGCAAACTGACCTGCCTCCCTTTGCTGAGAATGTCCCCTGTAAGAATGGTTAAATTTACACCAAAAATAAATGACCACTACAACCCATAGGCTTTTTTTTCCCTAGTAAGAAGTATTTCTGCAACCCACATTCCCTTCCCTGGGAATTATCCCATTACTTCCATGCAGCAAACCTGCCACAACTTCAGTCCCAGCAGAACTTGCAGTCTGTGAGCGAGGTGTTATCCGTGTTCCCAACCCCTGCCAGCCCCACATCCCACTCTGGTGTTGGAAGTGGCCAGGTGGGAAAGCATAACATGGCAGCTCCTGGGTCATATGCAAATTATATCTAAATATACAAACATTCCTCTAAATAATTTGCATGTGCTGTAACCCTCAGGAGTGCCCGGAGCCGTATCAGCTCTGTGCCTGCTGGGAAAGAGGGAGAGAGCACTGGGCAAGGCTGTGCCAAAGGGATCTCCTTCCCCTTGGCTTTCCTGCTCCTGTCCTGAAGTGACCTGCCCTTTGGATTCAGCAGCACAAAGTGCAGCGCAAAGTGTGAGGAGGAACAGGAGGCATATCTGGGGAGGGGCAGATTTGGGTGGGTGCTATAATTCCTTTCCTTTCTGAGCATAAGAATCATAATTCAGCCCGTATCCTCTCTCCTGCTCTTGTTGTCTCTCCTTGTGTAGATATTGTCTTTATTGTAAGCCTAATTAATGCCATCATACTTTTATTTCAGCCAAAAAAAGGTCCCTGCAGCAACCTTAGTGCAACCGACTGAATTTCATTCCATTGTGCTTCTTACAGAAATGGCAAATGCTATGTTGCCTAAAAAATAAAAAGAACAATTTTCTTTAATTTTTTTTCTATTTATTTTTGTCAGAGTATGGAATTTATAACTCTGGCTAGACAATGGCCCCCTGAGTGGCAGAGACTCATTTCAGAGACAATAGTTGTTGTCCTAACTCTGTCAGTGTGGGCACATCAAATCATTATCATGGCTGCAAGCCAAGAGATGAAAAAAGAATCCTTTTTATTATTGTTTTTCAGTGTGGTCTCTGTAACTTGGCAAGGTTCTTTCAAATGTGAAAATGTGCTTTAAATGCAACATATTATATTTATTATTAACCTTGTATTTCGAATCCCTTTGATATGATTCCTTTGCAAATGCTTGAAGTCTACACAGATCTATCAGGTAGATTTAAATGCACTCTACAAAGAAACCTTAAATAATACAGATAGTAAAAGGGTTTTTTGTTTCGCCCAGAAATTCAGACTGCTGGCATATATCAGCTTGTTTCTGTTCCACAAGTAATGTTTTAACTTGTTACTGATGGTTTTTTCTTCTCTTATTATTGTTATACAGCTCCCAAGGAAACGAATTTTTGTTTCAAATTGGTTTCTGAGTAAGAGATGCAAATTTCTGGTGAGTGTAAACATTAACTGTGTACATTCTTTCTCTTTAGGCACTTTTGTTACTAAAGTAACAGCTACAGATGCAGATGATCCAGTGTATGGAAATAGTGCCAAGCTGGTTTATAGCATTCTGGAAGGACAGCCTTACTTTTCTATTGAGCCACACACAGGTAGGTGACTCGGAATATGAATCCCTGGGTTATGGAATGGCCTTGAGCTGCACCAGGGGAGGCTTAGGTTGGGTATAAGGATAACTGTCCTCATGGAAAGGGCTGTCCAGCCCTGTGATAGAGTCCCCATCTGTGGGGGATTTCAAGCTGTGTGGTTGTGGCACTCGGGGACGTGGTTTAATGCTGGGCTTGCCAGTGTGGGTGTGTGATCTTAAAGGTCTTTTCCAATGGAAACAATTCCATGATTGTAGTTATACAGGTGACCATCCTGTGCCTCTTCTGTATCCCATCTAGCAATCAGAGAGTGTGGGTGTCTGTCAGCATCACTCAGGGGTAACAGGTCTGAGCTGTGTTCCCTCAGAGTCTCATCCTGTGACAAGAGAAAACAGAAATATGTATTGATGACAGTGGCAGTAAGGGTGATGGTAAAGTTGCTGAAGTTACCAAAGCAAAACTGATGGCAGAGAAAGAGCTGTGTGACTTATAGCTGATCAGGGATTTTAAGGCTTAGCCCAGGGAATTTGAGGAGCATAATGTAATTTTCAGTACAAGACTATAGCATTTCCACTTAAAGGAAGTACCGTTTAGCTTGGCAATTTCAGTGAATATATTTTGCGTTTCCATTAAAATTATTTTTCTTCCTTGCTCGGATGGATCAATTTGGGGAGAGAAAGAGCATCATACTGAGTGTTGATGTGGAGTTTTATGAGCATGCATTTAGGATGACTTTATTTCTCTGTGGTTTTATAGTCTTGCGAGTCATCTAAAAGAAGGGCAAATAAATCCATTCCCTCTTGTTTTCTGGACATATGTCGTACTTACAGTAAATTCATTTAAGTTATGTCTAAAAAGTGTTTTTGAAAGTGATTTGATATTATTTCTAATATTCTTTCACTTGTTACTAGAAGCTCTTTTTAATTGCTGTGAGTCAAGCAGCTGTGATCTCCTAAGGAGAAGAAATCTAAAACTGATTTTAAAACGTACAAAAAGCCTCCTGAATTTTTACAACTGTAAAGGATTAAAAAGGAATAAAAATTCTTGTTCTCATGCAGATTAACTGAATTATAAAATAAATGCTAGGAGAAATTATTAAAGGATGTTTTTAATAGATCAAGTGTAGTAAGTTTTCTCATCAGTACTGAATACAATACTCTTATGCTCTTTAAAATCTGGAATGTCTTTAAGTCTTTCTGGTTAAATTGCATGGAAAAAACTATTTCTCATTCCTGGAAATGCCTGAACTTGTAGGGACTTCATGTAAATAGTGTACATCAATAATATTAATAGATTAGTGGATTAATCCATTAAAGTGTTTTCTTCTCGTTGAAGGACAACTCTCCTAAAAGTGAAAGTGGCCTCCAAAATGCGATTCAGTCTTTTAGTTTTACATTGCATGTAAAATAGAGTTTCACACAGAATAACTCCAGCGCAGTACAATGGGAAGAGAGCACCTTGTTCCAAAAATAAGCATATTGAGACTTACTGGCGAAGCCCTTTAGGTCCAGCTGGCAGAGTTGTCACAAGTCATGTGGAAATGTAACTGAGCAGACCTCTGACCGTCAAGTGTCAAAGGATACTCTTTGATTCCTTTAATATTACAAATTATTGCAGGCAGTGATGGCTTGCATCACCTAATTAAAGGGGAATTGGCTGTAGGATTTTTCTCAGTTTCTATTAGGGAAAGTTAGTGCCTTAGTGCGGGAACACCTTTCCTAAGGAGCTGAGAAATGTGTTCTCCACCTACACAGAAGATTTTTCACTTCTTTTACAGAAAAATAGACTGAAAGAAATATTCCAAATGTTAAAAATTGTTTGATTTTACTCAAGTTTCTTATTTGTACTGCATTAAAACCTGATGCTTAATCCAAAGAAGTAAGTATTCCTCACCTAGGAAAATGATTTCCGTGATCGTGAAAGCCAGACAGAACTCCAAAGGTTCCTGGTGAACCAGAAAATCCCGATTTTTCTCCTGTTTCACTAGTTTTAATTCCCCCCTCCTACCTTCATTTCCAGTCACAAATATCCCTTTGCATAGCCATTCAGTTACCATGAAAACAACATGGTAGTTTCGGAGGGGAATTTATTCATGAAAATTCAACTGTGGCCGCGCAGTCCCTGAGCAAGTGACTTCATGTTGAGGAGCTGCTTGTGAATGAATAAATGGTTTAAGATTCCCCATTCTTCTAGATCAAAGGAGGAAATCAATTATGTTCTTCTCTAAACCATTACCCCTGGATGAGTTTATGTTCCAAGCCTGTCCTGTGGTTTTTTACCATCCTTATGCACTGGCCTCCACCCATAGCGGAACCATCCCCCTACTCTCACAGCTACCACCAAACGTGACACATTTGGTTGTTTTGGCTATGGAAACAATAAATATACATAAAATTCTAGTCATTAAGCAAACCAGGCACAAGAAACAGCAGCCACGTCACACAGGGTGAAAACGATTGTTCTAAAACAAAACGTGCAAAGCAAATAGAAAGTGTGTAAATGTTTCATTGTTTCTTTATATTTGTCCAACCTTAGCAGCGTGAACCATCCCAACTCTTAATAACTAAGCCAGGGAAACACATTCTCTTGCACATTTGTATGTAGTACTTGGGACCCTCGGGGAAAGTTTTCATGTAGGAAGATGTTTGGAGACTGTTATGACAGCGTAAAATTGAAGCAGAACAGGTGTAGTAGTGTTTCACCTGACACAAATCAAACCTGAAGCTCATTCTCCAAGTCTGGTAGATATTTTAGAGTCTGGGCTTGTTTGGGATTTTTTTGGAGGGTGGAAGAGGACATGAGTGTGTGTATGGCTGCATTTTCTCTGCGTTACATTTCGTTAGACACCCTGTTGAGTTCAAAACCTCTTCAATTAATTTGAAGAAGAATTGTTCCTGAACACAGATCTTGTGTCTTTCCCAAAATGGAATGACTATTTTAAGAAATGGACTCTGTGAAAGTCATCCACTTCAGAGTGTAAATATTTTCTGTCATTCATGGGAGCATATCAAATGTTATCAAAAGTATGACTGTTTAGAGCTGATTTACTGACTGTTTTTATAAATGACTGGCCTCTTTTATCTTTGTTTATTAGAAACTAAGAGTAAATTTAGATGTGTGCAGCATGAGGGCATCCATGGATAGGCTGTACTGTCTCTACATTTTTAATTTCCTGGCTCAGAGTAAGGACTGTCTGACCTTACAGTTCTGTTTCAATGGCACGTGGAGAGCCAACCATCAGGGATAATCCCAGCCATGCCTCCTGACTGCTCTGCCGTCTGTAGCACCTGAACAGAAAGAGGGAGCAAAGGTGCAGGATGTGGCTTCGTGCCTATGGTAGAAAGGATTGTCACACCTGAGGGTAAATGTGAGGAAAGCATTGCTTACTCTTCCGTTCCTTGGTTCTACTACTGGCTTGTCAGTAAGTGGGTGTAGTCCTTACCTGAATCACACTCTAGGTTGAAACTCTGACATTACTCTCAACCTCCTCACTGAAACAATTCTATAATGCTGGGCACACAGAAATAAGTACCTGTGAGTAACCCATGAAACAATAATTTTCCATTACCCAAGATGAAAAATGCATATACTGCTGCAGTCCTGGTTCTCAAGTTCTTTGTGAGTTATAGACACATGAAAGGAGGTAATTCAGAAGTTATTTTTCACTCAGTGCTCCGAATATGGCTTAGGGTAAATGCTTTTTTGATGGCTTGTTCTGAATATTTTTTTCCTTTTCATAGGTGAATTTTAATATGACCACTGGTTTGGTGGGTAGAGGGTAGGTATAAATGATACATGACAATAATACAGATTTAGATTTTTCTGTGAGAGGCAAAACTTGTGATGACATCAGAATGGTAGCAAAACTCATGGTGGACTGGAATACGTTCCTTGTATCATTATTGTTACATCTCACTAACTGATGTCAGGCTTCCTGCCTACTGTGTTTTACTTATAAAGGTATGTGAGCTGTGTGGATTCTTTCATAATCCAAATTATGACAATCCAAATGCTGGAAAAGGGGGTTCCTTAAGGCTGTTAAAAGTAGCTGGAGTACACTTCTCACTTTTAAGCTTTTTCAAGGATATTAAATCATGACTGTCAGCTTTAAAATAAGATTATCATAATGGAACGTAATATGAAGTGACACTGTGTTCTACAATATAGGAATGGCAGAGGAAATACATTTTCAGCTGTGTCTGACTTATTTACATTTCACATGAACTTAAATAATGTCACTCCTACACACACCTGAAATAAAGCTCCATGAACAAGGCAAATTGCACCCAACGCCCTCCCGCACTGGGAAGCACATGGGATTAGTCAGGCATGGACCTTTACTACCTCTGGGAAAGAACAGATTTCAAACTGGGCTATGGCCCTTTGGTACAAAGCCAAGGCTCAGGTTACTGCAGCTGAGAAGAATAGAAGAGTCAGGAGACGTGGAAAGCCGAAGACTCTCCTAATAAATGTGGGTATTTCTTTGGAGAGTGAGAAATCAACTTTTTTTTTCCTGTACCTAGTTTAACGTGCAGTTGAAAGTGCACATGCTTTAATCAACAGAGCTTTTAATGATTTAGTGTGTGGCCCTCTCTGGTGCAGAGTGTTGAACCTTGTAGTTCTGAAATCAGAACGTGAATGAATAGGTCTGGGAGGAATGAAAGCTGTGTTCAGCAGAAGCCAGGTTTGAATCTTTTATTTTAATTTGCAGTCCAGCAGAATAAAAAGAAGTAAGGGAACAAGAGGGTAAACAGCAACAACTTCTCAGTTACTGACATTTTTGTGGTGTTACAGGCTGTTTCTTCCACCTGGTTGTTAATGTCCAGTTCATTAGCAATGGTGCAGCACAGGGTGCCCTCAGAATATTGTGTGTAGGACTGATAAGACCAGTCGTCATAAAAAAAGCCTGCTGAGACACCGAAGAGAGTTCAGAGCAGCGTAGCTAAGGTCAGAGGCATATTACTTATAATGAAAGATTGATTGAACTTAATTTGTATAAACTGGATAAAAGGTGATTAAAGAAGGATATGAAATCACTACACAAATATTTGAGAGGTGTTAATAAAAGGGAGTCATGGGAACTGTTTCTGTTATTACTCATGATAAAATCACAGGGTAGCATTTCCAACTGGAGAGAGATGGGAAAAAAGTGCTGGTACAGGAAGGACTCTGCAGCTGTACAGGGAAAGTAATGAGCTGCTGGGAGCAGAACTCACTCGTGTTCAACAGGGCCTTTCTAAACAGTGCAGCTTCTAAATACTTTAGATTTAAACCCTCATGGGATTAGTGTAGGGAGAGAACTTGTTTGACATGAGTCAGTGTGGATTGAACTGCTGCTTTCTAGCTCACTTTATTGACTGGTGCTGCTGCCACATCCTTGCCAGTTACTACAGGTTTAAAGTAAGTAAACTTCTAACTGCAAAAATGAAAAGAGGCATGAACTGGGCTGGGTAGGTGCTGTTCTGTCTTAGCAAGAGAGATGTAGGAACTCCTTTTTGTAGAATCACAGAGTGGTAGAATGGTTGGATTGGAAAAGGGACGTGAAAAGATCATCTCATTGCAACCCCCTGCCAAGCACAGGGGCATCTTCCACTAGAAGCAGGCAGGCGTTTGCAGCATCCTACCGAAGGCAAGTCCATGCAGCCCAGACAGCAGCATTCCCAAGGCAGCAGAAAGGTTCCAGCACATTCAGGGATTTCTGGAGTTCATCATGGATCGCTGCTGTTGCAGCACCTTCAGCTCTGGCTTGACAGCACGTGATGTGCTTGGGCACAAGGCTGAAATCAGAGCCTGTGTTCAAACCAGTGGGATTCCTTTCTTGTCTTTGTGCACCGAGTAGACTGGGCAACCCGAGGAGCTGCATTAAGGTGTTTGTACAGAGAGTGTTTGGTGGTTCTGTGAGTTGCCCTGGTGACAGCCCATTAGGAGAGGGGGACTGACACAGAGCACAGACCTGAGGGTCAGTCCCACCGCTCTTGCTTTCAGTTAGAAGCACAAAGAGCAATTATTATAGATCAGGTACTTGGGATTGGGCCCTTCAGTAGCAGCAAGAGCTGTCTTTGCTGGTTAATAAAGGACCTATAAAATCACTGCAGAGACGTTCAAAAGCAGTTATGATGGTCTGGAGCTGCTAAAGCTGAGTGGCCCAAAATCAAGGCAGATTGGCATTTGGAAAAAAAAGTGGTAGATATCTGCTTCTAGAGTTTATCAAATAATGGTAGCAACCAAAAAGTTGATACCACACGTATTTCTTGCATTTCAGAGAAATGCCTCTATCATTTCAGAGAGCTAGTGAGGTAGTTTGAACCTGACTGTTCCTCATGCGGAGTTAGGAAAACAGGCAACAGATCTAAATAATGTTGTGCTTCAAGAGCCTGAATTAGAGAGAGGAATTTGAACTACACAGCTGGAGCTGGAAAGCACCTGAAAAAGAATCCAAGGCTACTTTCTGTAAAGTGTCTAGTGTAATCATAGCTATTAGAGGATCGTTACAAATAAAATCCTGAGGAAACAAGGTCATAAATGCAGTGCAAAATGTCTATTTACTGCATTCAGGCTCAGTTGTTGAGAGGGTGATACTTTTACCATGCCACTGAAATGGCCCCTGGGAAAAGGAGATGGCTGGTAAGCAGAGATTATAGCTTTTTACCCATTCAATAAAACCCAGACACAAGTTCACCTGAATTAAAACATTTAATATTTTAATAGGTGTTATCCATCTTATATTATATACTTCTGGCAGAATGCACACAGTGAAAGGTAGGTTGTGTTAACAAGACCAGAAAACACAAAACTGGTAGTAATATGGGCTGAAAAAGAAAATACAATAGATGGGAGGTTACATGGGAAACAAGAATTAATATAACTATATTTAAACTTCATCTCACAGTTCAAAAAAACCCCACCATCTTCCTCATAAAATTTTTGAAAATAAGCATTAGAATAAAATATGTAGACTGTTAGCTTCTCTATTAAAAATACAAAAATGGCACAGAATCACTCCACAGAAAATGGTATAATACAGTATTTGATTCTCCACCTAGTCATTATTTTTTCTGTGTCTAATGTCTTTGATTTGAAATATATCTATATCTGAATGGAGTTCAGACAACTCCTGGAGCTGATAACTTTTATAGAAAGTTAGACAACTTTGCCAGAGATGGCAGATAATTTTCTTGTCTTCCTAAAATAAAAATTCTAAGGCAGGAGAACTAAACAAGAAATTAGAATATTTGATGATAATTCTTATTAAAGAGATTATGAGGAGGGAAATTAGAATTAAAAACAGAGGATCAGTATTCTTGTATCCCATCATCAAAGTACTACATTTTTTCAAATCTGGGATAAAGTTAGTTGTGATCTATTAATTTTTTAGGAATTATGATACAAGTTTTCCATAGATCTCCATGTGAAGCTTTTTTAAGGACTGCTAAAACATCACTGAGATCAGTGTGCTTGACAGGAATACACAGAATGCTTCTCACGACTCTCTGAAGAAATTGCAAGATTGATTTTTCAGGAGTTTGGGTCCTAAAAAGACTGTTATATTTAATAAGAATCTCCGCAAAGATTTTAGCACGGAAGGAAGATCAAAGCAATTACTTAGCTCTTCCAAAATGATGTAGGGAAAGTTCCAAAGTGTGCAAGTCGAAATAGCAGGAAGTCTTCAACAAAACATGTGAGATGAATGAGATGCTTAAGAAAGGCTTTTCAGGGCCAGATTCCAATTTTGCATAGTGCCTGCTTGGTTTTGTTCCATGTTCTCAATTATTATTATGTATAATTTTATAGCATTACCATAAAGACATTCTTAAAAAATGGAGAGAAAAATGAAAGGCAGATCCTTATTTCTTTTGCTTCTTCTCTTTCTCTTCATTGAGTTACAGCCTCTGACACCTTGCTTCTTTTCCCCTGGTCTTTTTCAGTGTGAGACACTGTATATTCTTCCAAACAGGATTTTGAAAGTAGTCCACAGGGGTGCATTTTAACTGATTCAAGTTGTGAGGCAGATTGTGCAAATTGCTCAGTGTGTGCAGTTAAGGCCACTGCAAAAGTAAATCCCCTTCTGCAGCTGTTTTATATGCCATTGAGCAGTGTGACACCAATGGCTGTTTAGGAAAAGGAACTCAGCCAAAAAAAACCCCAAACAATAAAAAAGTAGATACTGTCAATACTGGGGGTTTTCATTCTTGGAAGGAATAAATTGCTTCTTGACTTCTTTACCTTCCAGCCTGCTTCCTGATCTTTCCAGCTTGAGGCAAAGGATCTGTAGGAAAATTCTGATGCAGGTTTCTGTTCAGTGGTTGTACTACATGCCCACTGAATGCTTTCATAGGATGAGGTTTGTGCAGTATTTTAGGGTAGATAGAGACAAAGCCTTAGCTTAGACATTCTGAAGGGAGGAAACCTCTAGTGAAAATTGAGTGCCTTTTCCCCCAAAAGGATCAGGTTTATCCCTTCCCACTCTTGGCAGGTGATTGACTAATAGATTCTTGGGAACCTATGTGAATGGGAATACTACAAACCCTACAGGCAGCCCCTCCTGTCAGTACTTGCCTTCTCCTTTAGAGAGTGTTCCCCTAATGTTCAACTGAAATCTCACTTGGTGCAGTTGAAACCCTTTTTTGTGGTATATATTGTGGGCCTATGATTTCTTCTCTTATCCCCAGTGCAAAAGGAGAGTAGCTCCCAGTATTTTTTACATATTTGACTGTGAAGTCTTTTCTCCTTTCACTGACTGTATAAATGAATGCTTTTCAAAACTGGGCACGCTGGTCCAGCTGCAGCCTTATATTTATGAGTGAACTGGAAGGATTATTCCATAGCTCTTCCATATAACATGTTGACTAATATACCAGGAAATGTTTGAGTCTTTTCTCAGCTCATTTTGACTCCACGTTCTCTTCTGTCTTGTGAGTCATCTGCTCTATTGTAATTGGGAAGTTAATTGTTTCCCCCCATGCAAAATGCTCTTTACTTGCCAACTGGAGTTGCATCCTGCTATTTTAGACTATCCAAATTGTGAAAATTGTTTTGAGCTGTTCTTCCTGTACTTGCAATGGCTCCCAACTTTGTGTTATCTGAAAGGCTTGATAAGTCCTTCCTGCCTTCCATCATTCAGGAAATATTGAATGATGCTAGAAGCAGAACAAACCCCATGAACTGTGTCATCCATCTCTCCCCTTTGACAGTAAGCCATTGATAACTGTTTGGAATACAATCTTCCAACAAGCATCTACCTGCCTTACATTAGTTTATGGTAATTCTCTCGCTTTTAAACTGCTGCTGTTTGGCACATCCCATTTCCATCCATCATTGCATGCTGAAAGTGATTATGTTTTTATTCTCCATTTGTTTCTGGGTTGAATTGAAGCAGAGCAGGTTGAATGCTCAGTGAGTTAATGTTCTGTGTGCTGGATGTGTGTTAGTATTTGCTAAGCCTGAATTGTGTTCTAAAAATAAACAAAAGGTTTCAGTCCTTCCTGCAAGCCCAGGCTGAGAGCTGGGGAATAAAGCAAAAGAACAAATAAATATCCTTGAGATACTCTGTGCATAGATCAGTCTGTGTTTGTCTTGATCACAATAGGTGAGGATGGAGCTTCATGGTGTTTATTAATTTGCCTCCTAAGAGGTATCAACACTTCTCCTCTGCTGACCTCAATTCTGTAGATTCTGAATGTAGGAATACTGGTGGTAACAATCAGCCTGTGTAATTTGGATGGATTTAATGCTTAAAAACCTCCCGTTCCTCTTCTAGTCATTTAAAGAGTAAACTGCTTTTTATTGTGTTTGAAATTGAAACTTGACTTTGTCTTTGACTCAGCTTCTGGCAAGTGGTTTATGGTCTGAGGCAGCAGGTATGTACAAAACTATTAAAATAACAGCTTGTGTTAGTATCTTTGTACAGAAAAAGAAACCTCCAAATTTTTATGTCTTAAAACTCAGAAACTATAGGGGTTTTTTTTAGGCACTTTTAAAAGTATTTAATCTTCTTAATGTCTTTCAAACCATAGGCAGGGTCTAGACTGTTCCATACATTAAAAGACAAATTAAAATACATGTCTAGGAAAAATCATCACTTCAGTGAAATAATTGACTTATCTCAGAGGAAACTGCAGAATACAAAATATGGTATCTTATACAAGTCATCTGTAGGCTAGACTTAACTATGTAAATTAGGTTAAAACCCCCAAACAAACAGAGAGACTCTGCCTAAAAAAATAATAATGGCGAAAAAATACAGGAGGCTTAATATAAACCCCATTGAAATAAGGTTTATTGATCTTTGGATCAGCTCTATTACTGAAAAAAAAATGAATGTGGACCAAATTCTGACACCCTAAGTTTGCATTAACCTGCTTTCTGTGAGCCATCTCATTTATAACAATAGACTTATTTGCTGAATGCATCATCATTATTCCTAAATAGTAACCTAGTCAGTCCCAACTCATCACAACTGTCAAATGATTTTAGGAATAAGTATCATTTGCTCTCCTTACCCAGGCTGCCGTGCAGGAAATGACCCTACTCTTTTACTGAATGTATTTTGCACCTATCACGTCTGAGGCAACAACCAAAAATGTCTTATAGCAATAATGTAAGGAAGTGTGGGTTGCGCGACTGCTCTCGTGCCGTGTTTGGTTGTTATCGAATATTTCTCAGGGTGGTTCTCTCCTCAGCCACGAGGAGAAGGGCTGATCACACTCTTAGTGTTATAATATCAAAGATAAATGGATAATTAATAATTATGAGCATTTACTTTAGAATTGATAAATGTTAGAATTTACTAAAAGGCATCTCTATTAATGGTAAAGACCAGGATAATTTCTATATTCTACGTGAATAGATAATCTTAGCATTTCAGCCAGAGTGTCATTTCTAAGAAGCTTATTTAATAGAAACTGTGCCACACAAAAGAATAAAAGCTGTATGAAGTCTCCTCAGCTATGCCAGTCCCAACAGAGAAATCAAAACTAACAGATTTACAACAAGAATTGATTGACATCCAAAAACTCCTGACAATACGTAACAAATAATGGGGATAAAAAGCCAACTCAGAGCATGAGAGGTAATGAAATGTATGAATTACAGAGATTTAGTGAGTTACTGTCAATGTCCGCCCAGACAAATGTGTTGGGTTTTGTTTGTTTGTTTGTTTTCCAGATAGAATTAAAACATGGATTAAAAGGGAAAAAAAAGTCCATATTTCAATTTAACATCTAGAATTGTTTTCTTTAGGCTTAGAGGGACTTTTTTAGTCCATTATTATCTTACTGTTATGGTGGACATTACTAAACTCTGATGAATACTGGTTAATTTCACCATTAAACATTTAGTATTGCACTTTGCATACATAGTGAGAATATAACAGCACATCACAGGTGGAAAAGTTTTGGAAAGAAAAAGTGGCTTTTTAATTTAATTGTCCATGAAATCTTTAGGAGGTTGCCCTGGATTTAATTGAGGTGTCCATTGCTGATGTTTCCTGCTATCCCACTGACATTTTATATCTTGATATACAACAGATCATTTTACATCTCTACATTTAAAATATTTTAACAGCCTGACAGATGATTACAGATTCAACTTCTCATATATTTGTCTTGTTTGGGAATTCTGTGGACGGTGCCACAGCAACCAAGAAGTTTGTCAGGAAGAAAATGTAAAAAATAATGTTTATCACACAGCTATGATTAAGTCTTGAGTTTTGAACAGCAGTTTCACTGCACTGCTAGTTAAATAAAGGTAGGTGACCTCTATTATACTTTTTTGAAAATCTCGAATTCTTCTTCATCCTTTGTATCAAGAGACGGACCTTTAGCAATTTTTTGGATACCAATATTTGCATACATCCATAAAACCATCTGCAAACTGAATTTGGGTCTGTATCTGACTGGTTTTCCCCCTCCATTATTGTAGCTATAATTAAAACAGCTCTTCCCAACATGGACAGAGAAGCCAAAGAGGAATACTTTGTGGTCATCCAAGCCAAGGACATGGGAGGACATATGGGTGGACTCTCTGGAACTACCACAGTGACAATTACACTCACAGATGTCAATGACAACCCTCCCAAGTTTGCACAGAGTAAGTTAAGCCATTATGTGTATGTGTTCTGTATAAGAAAGTATTATAATGTTGTTTTATTGTTTGTGAGTTTTTTTAATCAAGATTTTTTTTTATTTACTTAATCTTTATATTGGCTGGGTTTGTAATGGAACTTTAAAAAAAAATGTAGCTCTTATTAGAGAAAGTTTAATAGTCCTCTGCCTGATTAAGAGCTTAGGAAAGAGAGAATTATGTCCACACCAGTGTACACAGATCTGAGTTTTCCTTGTTACCTCTCTTAAGTCCACACAAAAGGGCTTGGGGACTTTCTAAAATAAACATGTTTACTTTCAGTGCAGTTGTTTCTACGTGCTTTGTTGCTTCCATCTCATGCAGACAAGTGACCCCACCAGTAAAAGACATATATAACAGATAAAAGAAATAAAGGTTTGACTAATTAGGTAACAGTGAAGAAAACAAAGAAGATAAGTCTGAGTCTAGATAATTGTTGATCTTTAATTTAAAATCCATATTTACTTCTGTGGTTCCAGTAAGTATCTTGCTGAGCTAGGTTAAAATGATTTGGCATCCTGCTGAGATTCTCTGCAAGCTTTGTAGTCTATTTCCAAGATGAAGACAAAAAGAAAAAAGGAGAGGATGAGAATGTTGACTGGATTAATTTTATTTGGAACAGGTGCAATCTAATACACTATTAGAAACTTATCATTTTATCCAGCTTGTTCTGGAAAATTAAAGTTATGAGGTATTAAGAGTCAGTTTGGTTTGAGTTTGGATCTAGACTTCATATCATTTTTGCTTCATTAGAAGTATGTTTTTTCTATTAAGGTACTCATGGACTCAATGTAAAATTAATTCTCTTCTACGTATGCAGGCCTTGAAGTCCAGTTTTACCCTGTTCTGAGGAAACAAATGGGTTTTTCCTAGTACTCAGCATGTGATAAATTTAGTCTAAAAAATGCCCATGCAGATGGACAGAGGGAGAAATCAAAAATAAATAAGCAGAGGCGAAAGCTTATTTGCACAATATATATATTTTATTACCTCATCTTAGTTGTTTTTAACAGATAAGCACTCTGCACAATAAAAGGTTTTCTCTCATAAAGTAGGAAATGCATAAGTTTTTTACTTTGTATCCCATTGCATTCCTTGTCTCTGTGTGTTAGGGTTTTCCAACAATTTCCCTGATAGTGTAAACTCCTGCACATGAACCATATCACCAGAACGCAGAGGGACATTTCCTTTATACCTGCCATGAACTGTAGTTGTAACTCAGGGACTACAGATCTACTTTTGCCAGCTTACCTGGCCTTGATATTTGCATCACTGCTCCTGTCTCAAAAAGCCTTTGGCTGCCAGTGTGACAAAAATCTGACCCGAAAATCAGCAGCACAACTGGTCCAAACTGGTGCCTTTAGGGGAGGTCTCAGCAGGGAGCTCAGGGAGGTGAAGGGGCCCTTTCCCTGTGCAGTTGGCTCCCCTCTGTTCTCCTGCAGTTTGGGAACAGTGACACACTGACTGGGAGCATCAGGCAGACTGCAGCACTACCCCCGGAATATATTTTCTCCCAAGATCAGTTTTTCTCCAACAACAAGCAAGGTGCAGCCTTTGAAGCTGTTTAGTCAGTGCATTCCAGCTTCCATCTGGGAATAACCACCCTGGTATAACCCTGACCGTTGTGCAGATTCATTAGGAGAAACAAACCTGGGTGTTCTGTATATATTGCATTTAATTATGAGCCACAGTAATATTATAACGAGGTATTGTTACAAACTCTGCCTTTTAAACCCCATCATTCACATCTTGCTGCCCAGCACCGCAGATTAGCCCCACTCTGGCCTTCGACAGGAGCTGATCAAGCCTAACATTTTTTTATGCTGTTGAAGCACAGTTTGCAATTGCCTGGAAAGGAAAATATGAAAGGATCAAACTTACAATCAACCTAACCAGAATGAAATCGAAATTCATAAGATGTAATACATGCTGCTTGCACAATAAATGGTAATGAGCTGGGGAAGCAGTGTGTTTTATCGGGTTATTGTTTCCAGGCAGGACAGAAATGTATATTTATGGTTTGATTTCAGAGTGTTAGCCTCCCGGGTTTTAGAAATGAAAAAGATGAACTTTCACTACTTCTGTGATCTCTTTGAAATAATTTTAGAGGCGTTTTTATAAGTCACCAAAGTTTTTAACCTGGCAGTTTACCACGGAATTGTAATGAGGAGAACCGTGCGCTGCTGTGGAAACCAAGGGCTTTCAAAGATGCATAATGTGGATTTTTGGCCAGCTCTGCACTCTGACAGCACAATTGGTAACTCTGGAGAGGGATTTGTGTAAAAAAAGCCAGCTGCAGCATTATTTTTTTCCCTTACAATATTTTGTAAACTGTCTTAATAAATCTGAGAGCAAAACTTCAATTTAAAAATGCAATTGGCTGTGCCTGGAGATTCAAACCACAATGCGTGGACAGCACTATAGATGGTGAATACATAATTTAGTCTCCCGAGGCACTTCACTGCTTTGGCTGCTCATTGTTTGTGAGCCCTTATGGATATTCTGAGGAATCTTGATGATCTCCAAATTATCTCTAATAATTTAGCCTGGAAACGTTAAAACCAAATCACTTTGGGACAGATTCCTTGAGTAGCTAATACATGTGTTTGTGAATTCCTCCCAGTTTCTTTCCTGTTTTCAGCTGTAGCTGCTGAAATCAGTCTAAAACAGGTAAAGCAGCAACTCCAGAACACTGTTCTTGGAAAACTATTACCTGCACATAACAAAAAAATACAGGTTGTCATAGAGCAACAGGGGGACAGAGAAGAACAAGGCCAGAACCCTCCATCAAAAACTGTCTTTGTGGTCACATCCTTGAATTCTTTTTGCCTGTTTTAATTACTCAGTAGCACTGCATTTGATTAGATCATGTATTAACTGTAGCTTCAATTAGTTTAAATTATGAAGAAGTAAAAAAGACAGGGACTCCAGAGAGAATTTTGGATGTAAAACGTGCCTGTGTCTTCTGGCTTTTAAAGTACTGTTAGGAACAGGGAGATACAATAGTAAAGTGGGTATTCTGAGGTTTGTCTTAACAAAATTCCTACCTAAAGTAATAGATTTAAATAGATTTGGGACACTTTTTTGGTTAAAAGGTTTGAAGGAAGTGTTACAAAAAATAAAATGCTGTCAATTTGAATGGCAGTTTCTAGTGGATGGCAGTCTAACTTTACAACCAAATAGTAAATGCAGTAGTGATTGCCATGGAAAGGTATTGTTGCCAATAAAACATAAATTTTGGGTGTTTCCTGGAATGTTTCTTGATTAGTTTCTTACCATGAGTGGGAGGTGGAAGGGCTTAAACAAACAAAACCAAATCAAGTTTTAAAAAGTAGTAAATATTTGAAGTTACATAAGTATTTGCACAATACTTTGTTAAAAAGTATTAGACCAGTTTTCTGCAGTTTACAAGCCAGAGTTTCATGGTTGAATTCTTAACTCCATGTAAATAAAATGTCTGTAAATAAAAAGGTAAGTTCAACAGTGTCTGCAGGAGGGAACTTCCTGTACTTCCAGTGTGGAAAATAGCTTGATATTTGTGTTTGCCAACACTCAGCATCCCTGCAAGGGAGGTGCAGGAGACTAGAAGAATGAAAAGAACATATCCATACAGTAAACTGAATATTCCTGTGTAAGGAACACATTTTGCTGCTTCCAGTGTATAATTTGTTTAAATGTGGGTTGTATCAGTTGGGCTTCTCAAGAGTTTGCATTGGGGAAGTAAAAACATTGAAGAGCACACAAGGGACCTTGAAACCAGGTGTAATGTTTAGTCTTTTCCTCTTATTTGTAAGGTCTGTATCACTTCTCAGTAATGGAAGATGTTGCTCTTGGTGAACCAATAGGAAGGGTGAAAGCAAATGACCTGGATATTGGAGAGAATGCTAAATCATCCTATGATATTATTGAAGGAGATGGAATGGATATATTTGAAATTACCACAGATGCCCAAACTCAGGACGGCATTATTAGAGTGAGAAAGGTAAATCATATCTCTGTTAAAAAACCAAAAACATGTTTATTGTACATACAACTACCCAGCCAGGGATTCTTTTCTCTGTGGATGAGGTGTCAAGCCAGTGAAGTGATGAAAAAAGGGTGTATGGCCACGTCCCTCACACTTTTCATTTAGGTGACAACTGGGGAGACATCTACGGATGCTGGGAATGTGGTAATCTTATCTGGGCTTCCATGGGGTCAAAGCACACAGGTTTTACTTCTTGTTTCCAAATGAGAAGAGCAGATTAGATTTGGCTCTGGTGGTGGTGTAAACTTTCATAAGATCTTGGCCGAGTTTTCATCAAATACCTTTTCTCAATTATTTGGTTTTCTGCATAGCTGTTATGGGAAAAATAAATCATAAGGAATTAATTAAATTACCTGATGTGTGAGAGACTTAGTCTTCCACCTTTTCTCATGTTGAACTCTCATGTCTCAGTGAATAAAGATTTCGGTGAACCTTATCAAGGAGATCTGTAGTTTCACATGAGAAGTGTCAAATTTGGGCCCTAAAGAAAATTATGTGAACTTTTCTATGCTTGTACAGTCTGGATGTGTGTAAAGGGAGGTATTTGCATGTACACAACAGAAGCATCATCCAATTATATACATAAATATGGGGAGAGGCAGCATATCTAGAGCAAAACTTGTCCAGCCAAGCTAGCGAAACATTAATTGAAGATTTAGTTGTCATTATTTTCTGGGGAAGGATAAAAAAAGCTGTTTCTCATGCTGTGTTCAAAAAAAATACATGAACAGAACTTACAGCACCGGCAGAGAAGGTTTTAACTGCATACCACAGAGCACTCTAAATGAATCTTTATTTTTAAAAAGCAAAACTAAACAAAACCCAAACCATGACATCCCAGTGGAAAAAAAGGAGAGTCCAGTGAGTGCAGGTAATTAATATTCCACTTTTACCTGTAATTAAAGAGGTCAGGCAGATTGTCTGTCAAAACTTTACAGTTTCTGTTTCTCAGTGAGTAGGTCAGCACTGTAGATTTATAATAAGCTGATGTATGTTTATCTAAATTTAGATTTGTTCTTCTAAAGAGAAAATTATGATATACATCCCAGATCTTCCTTACTGTTATTTATTGTATGCTGTGGCCTCTTTTGTAAGCTAAGGCAATTAGCCTTTTGCCCCAGTTCCCTTGGCTTTATTTCATAACTGAGTCTCCAACATAATGTTGTTTCATATATTCATTTTGACAGCAATAATAATTTTGGTTCTACTACAGTAGATGATGTATGGAGGGGACTGTTCACCAGCAGATTTTCTTCAGCATAAATTCGTGGGCTCCAGACAATGCTGAGTAAATTTTCAATGTGATATTCTGATTAAGCACGACTAAATGTATCGGGGTGCTGTCATTTCTGTAAAGCGCATGAAAAGCAATCGAAAAAGTGATCCAGGAGCCATGATTGGGAAATTGTGAATATGCTGATTCGTAAATCACCATTCATAATTACAAAAGCTCACTAATTTAAGAGCTGCTAAAGAAGCAAGTTTTTCTCATGTTTACTAGAATATGTGAGAGAGAGCAAATCCCATTAGAGCTTGATTCATACCTGAAAAAAAATCAACAGAATTTGAAAATATACGTATTGAAGGCTTTGACAGACTTCCTGAAGATTCCTGTTTGTGCTCTTGCTGGTATTTGCATTGCAGATTCAGAGTGTCTATGTCCTCTGCTTTTTATCCCTGGGACGTTATAATGCAAATCTTAATATCTTTCCAGTGCTTGGCAATTTACATCTTTGAAATTTGAATCGTTGTGAGACACAAGAGAATTATATAGTGAATATACTGATGTGCATCAAGACACAAACTTGAATCTCCTCTAATGAAAAAGTCTAACACTCAAAAGTGTCACAGATTTGGAGTTTATTTGGTATTTCATTCCTTTAAATCCACTGTGTTTTCATCTTTTATGCTTTAATATGGAACTGTAAAATAGTAAAAACAGTGGTGACATGGCAGGTATATTGATGGAATCAAGTAATTGGTTTTGTGATTCCGTTTCTGGGGAGAAAGAAAAAAAGATACAGTAGTAGGAATTGCTACAGTTTTAAGAAATTCCTGAGAGATGTCTACCTCATTTACCCCTATAAACGGAAATACAGAGGTACCTGAAGTGCAGTAATATTGATGTAGTTTCTTATATGATTAGCTCTACATTTTTCCACATAATGTCCAAACAATAATAACTGCCAGTCCTTTGAATTTCTCACATGGTTCTGGAAGTAATAAAATATTTATTCTTTGTGGAGCTAGCATATTTTTTTTCTTATCTCCAACTACCAAAACACTGATCAAGTGCATTATTACTATGCAAGTCATGCCATCACCAACGAATTTGTAGTATTTATCTGATATGTAATTGTAATGGTATAATTCATGAGAGAGAATATTTCAGTAAATTTCTTGTGAAAAGAAAGGAAACAGTCTTGTTTTCTCTGAGGCTGATAAATAAACAGATACCAATACGTGCCTAGAAAACCTGCAGGTTGGGTTTCTGGGAGTGGGAAGTGATTGCATTAAAACTCACAGAACGTGCTTAAATGCACATAACTCCCATCCATCAGCATTATAGTCACTTGTTCTTTCTCTGTGGCCATTAGTAAAAGACATTTATCTTTGTCATTCTTAACAGCCACTGGACTTTGAGACCAAAAAATCCTATACTCTGAAGGTGGAGGCGGCCAACACCCACATCGATCCTCGCTTCATCAGCGGAGGCCCCTTCAAGGATACAGCAACGGTAAAAATTGTAGTAGAGGATGCTGATGAGCCACCAGTCTTTTCCTCACCTACTTACCTTCTGGAAGTGCATGAAAATGCTGCTCTTAACTCTGTGCTTGGTCAGGTGACGGCCCATGACCCCGACGTGTCTTCCAGCCCTATAAGGTAGTGCTGCTTTAAAGTGCTCTTTGGAAAAACTACTGGCAGGGTCCTAAGTGTGCTTCCCTTACCCATTGTGTGACACTGCTCTGTTTCTGTGAAAATAGATAGGATTTGGTTGATGATGTTAAGTTTTATCAGTTCAGATCATTTTCAAAGCCTCCAAAATGCTCCTTGCCACAGGAGTACTCTTATGAAACAGAGGAATGCAATGAAAATGAGAAATGTATTTCTTATGAGAAGTATGAGGTTGGATGGGGTTGAATCATCACTGTGAATCTCTGCAGTGAATTTAAATAATCTTGTAGTGTCTTCACTAACAATACTGAGTTTCTGCCGTGCAGTTGTAAGGTTGTCAAAATGTATTTTGTATTCCTTTGTCTAAACCCATTCGCGCTTCAAAGATAGAAAGTCAGAGATCATTATGCCCACATGACTTTGAGGCTTCAGTTTACAATATTTTTCTCTTTTTTGAACAAAATCTGTTATTCCAGTTTCATCAGATCATTGTTTTCTATCTCATTTGATGAGCACACATTTTCTCCTTCCCCTCTGCAGCTTCCTCAGGAGGGGCAGCTCTGCTCTCTGTGAGCAGGAACAGCCCCCAGGGAATGGCTGGAGCTGTGTCAGGGCAGGCTCAGGTTGGATCTCAGCAAAAGGTTCTTCCCCCAGAG